>VWZZ01001113.1:207122-226960 GCA_013399095.1 Psophia crepitans
AGGGCGGCTGCAGGTGCCCTGAGCCGCTCCGGCAAACGGACGCTTGCCTGGCCAGAGGGATTCAGGGCTGGGACGCGAAGTACCTGCGTCACCTTCAACCAGCCGGCTCCTACGTGCATCTCCCCGCACACAACATAGTTACGCTTTTACTAATTGCCCTAACAGGGCACGTTTGCAGAGCGTTAAACCCGACAGAAAATCCCAGGGGCGGCGTGCGGTGACTGGACCCAACAAGGAGCCACAGGCTCCGGTACAGGCTCACCTGAGCGCTGGAGCGTGTTCCAGCCACCAACCCGAGCACAAACACGGACTCTCCAGAGGAATCGGATACCTGATCACAAAGTCAGGCTCAAAGGGAAACCTCCAGAACAGAAAATGAAATACTCCCCACCTCAATTCAGCGACATTACAGCCGAAAGAGCGAAGGGTGGTCTGGGCAATGCAGCCAAAGCAATGGAAGGCAGGCTTCCTGAACAACAGTGTCCTTAATCTGTGCGAAAGGGAAAAAAAACCCAGCAGATCTCAGCAGGAATATAAACCAATCAGACAAAGCCTCTGCACCGAGCAGGAGTCAGTCGAGAGGAGAGGAGGATGAACAGAAACATTTCCAGCTCACGGTGTAGTTCCCAGTACGGACCAAGGTATCCACGTTCCCTGCCCACGCTCACCCATCCCCAGGTGCTGCACCCGCACCCCGATAACACTGTATGACATGTTCATCCCTCTTCCTGAAGAGAGCCCAAATATATAATCTTTTAGGGTAAAATCCAAGATGTAAAGCTAAACATAGTCGCCTCTACCCAGATGGAGAGAAGAGTGATATGTTTACGGACACAGACTTTTTTCTACCAGCAGTCTCTGATAGCTGTGAAACGCTACGGAACATGTCTCTCGTGTACAGCTGTGGTGTCTGCATCTCATCACATCTGCAGGCTAGAAAGGGCATTCGGTCCCAGCAGACAGACACCCACCATGGATTTAGATGCACACCTACCATCTTGCACGCTTACCATCGCACTACAGAAATCACATACCTACCAAACTGCAATGCCACAGGCAGCATGCACACGCTGTGCTGTCACAGATAACTTGAATGCATGTGATCCCATCCACCTCGTGCATGCTGAGAGTTTGGGTGCCACAGGTACATCCCTGTCACACTAGCACAAGTGAGCCAAGAACCCACAGTCTTTTTTATGTTTTCCAGCTGGGAAAGACAGCCAAATCTTAAACTGAGACTCCAACAGTAGATGAAAGGCTGCCTGCTATGCTCTGTTGCATCAGTACCATGCAGTGTCAGTCACACCCCGTCCATCCCATACACACCTGACTCGTCAGTTCACACACTGCCTGCCCCTATTTTTAAGTTCTGTTTGGGCTCCCTATGGCAGCACTTACTCCTCCCCAACCTCTTCCTGCAGATGTGTAAGCGTAATGCCAAGGAGCACTCTTACCCGTCTCCATGGACTTTCTGATCACATCCCATGCCAAAGAAATGTCAGTTCTACAGATGCTTTTTGAAAGCAGCAAAGGCTTGGTGAAGGGCAAACATGCGTACTTTCCACTGGAAATCTGCACTAGAAAGCCCTTCTAATTTGTTACACATCTGTCACTAGAAGATGCCTGTCCTTCAGTTCAGACGGGGTCTTATCTGCTTTTGGTTTGTCTTACTTAAGAGAACCTCTCTACAGATAGTGAATGAAAAGTGAGGTCAAATGGCTATAGAAGCTCATGACAGCTTCTGAAAACTGTCAGTTTTATACAGAAAAAAAGAAGAGGCTGCGAAGTTTATCAGAGGAGATTGGGATCACATGGGAGTGCTTGCTTTATGAGAAGAAGAAAGGCTTTCTTTTCAAAGAAAGCCTATTCTAATGAACTAGAAAAAAAAAAAAAGCAATAACAGCAGCAGCTGGTGTCCACTGTCCATTTGTAACAGATCTAACTCATCTGTGGGGTAAAGTAAGGAAAACCCAGAATAAAAAAAGGGGGGCTGTGTATAGTTTGGAAGAGGGTGCGCTATCCTTTACAGTGCAGGATAAACACCGAAAAAGCAGAAAGCCCTTCAGGGGATGGCCACGCAGTGGGCTGTCCCTTAAAACTCCTCTGCACATCTCTGCACTTGGCTTGATCCAGTCCTAAAAACAGGAGGCATGGAGGCATATGGTCTCACAGCACTTTGCAGTTATTTGCAGTACTGCTCCCTGATCCCAATGATCCATACTTGCTCTGTTCTCAAAAAGGTGGGATTTTATCCTTGCCCCAGGCTCAAGACTTCCAAGAGTAGCAATTACTATAAACTGTGAAATTTTTTAATGAAGTGTTTTTCTCTGGGAAACACAATTCCCACGGTTTCACTCAAAACACCCTCCTGTTCACCACATCTCCCTGAGCCCTATAGGGAATGGTTAAATGTTCCCTGAATAATCGTAAGAATTACCTGCCTTAAAAAAAAACAAACCTTAAACCAAAAGTTGCTATAAGTGCTTGTAGGAAGGAAGAACAATATGTCGTACCACTGCTGCTCTCTGATAGTGCAGTAGCCAGGTGGAAGCAGATCCCACTGCAGCGCTGCACAGGGACACTGGATCTTGTGGCATTCCTCTGTGACAGGAGGTACAGCAATGTCGTCCAGTGAGCAGTGATTCTGCTCCGAGCCTGCACTGAAAGCTGCTCAGCATGCAAAAAAGTTTATGCACACTTTTTTCTGCTGGTCACTGTGGAACTCTGGCTTTGCATGCTTGGTTTCAGATGCTTCTTTGCTAATCCATGTCTGTTGAAATCTGGAAACTTCTATAGAGGTATGATTCCAAGCGTGCCTCCTGTCTTAGCATTAACTGGGAGCCATCTGGACCAGAGTGGTAATTTTATGTACATACCTATTTTATTTATTGGCTTTGTTTACACTGTATCCTTTCATGATTGAGCTACTACTGTCTGTCCTTTCACGTCGGGTGCTGTGCTACAGCCTGTGTAGCACAGCCTACCACACAGGTCCTGTAACTGGACGGTAAATTCTCAAGAGCAGCTTGCAGAGAAACTGAAGCCACTACGCTGTGAGCTGGGCATGGTCAAGCAGCTAAAGACTTGCCTCCTTAAGACAGAAACAGAGGCTAAAGGTTTTCAGGTATCTGCAGAAATGAACAAAGACTAATTTTTGTCTTGATGTAACTGAAAATATGCAGTTCACATATAGGATGTCTTTGTCTTTAAAATAAAGAGCTTTGTGGAAGACAATTGTTTATCTGAACTTACGTAAGATGGAAATTGCTTATCCCTTTACTATGCTGTGTGTGGGCTATGGTTGACTGTTACCCCTGCCTCTCTTGCAGTGATGATACTAGCTTGAATCGTTAACTGTGTTTTAACAGCACGGTGCAAAGAAACTAAAGTGTTTCACTGAGTTAATGAAAAAGAATTTTCAAAATCCAGTCAATATTTTGGGACTACAAATATTCCTCAAAATCCTTCCCTCAAGACTACCTAAGAGGAAATAGAGCAAGGTTCAAAAGCAGGGCAATTAAACAGAGAAGACAGGAATTTGTGTATTCTACTGATAGAACCAACTCCCATCACCTTATACCTTAGCTAGCTAAGCTAACATTTGTTCTCTAAGAATAAACAGGAAGATGTTGCTGGTCCTTTAAATACGCGTGTAATTTGCTCCCTTCGGAGCACTGTGCATCAAGGCAGAGGTTTCTGGTAAGTCATGGTTTGTAAAATTATTCAGTCTTTTTCCCTGAAGGGCCTCTGCAATGCAGCGGTCCTTTTACTTTTTTTTTTCCTCCTCCCTGTTAGCAATGCCCTAGTTTGTTCACTGCTGCAGTCCCCCTCCCTTCCACCATCACCACATCATAACAATATCTAATTGAGAGCTTGCCTGCTAACCAGGAGCTGCCACACAAACTGCAGGAACACCAGAGACTGCACTCACAGCCACCTTCTGCAGCAACTCCAAATTTACCAGCACTGAGGGAATTGTCAAAACAAGGTTTTAAAATCTGTTTTGCATGCCACACTGCAGAGTTAACAGCTGAATATCAATCTCCATCACGTCAACATCGGCTGTACTTCGCATGCAACATGCAGCCTCAGTACCGGACGAAAAGCACCTGCAGACTCTTCCAATGCTCAGAAGTCAAGCAAACTGAGTTTTGATGCTGAACATAAGACTGTGTGCATTTTCTCTTTAAGAACTATTGCCATTTCTGTTTGCAAATAGGCTTCTACAGCCACGTCACAAACCTCGCTTTACTCCTGCAACGACAGCGATCTGCCTCCGCTCCACTTGCGTCTACAAATGTCGGAAGCAGTGCCTCCCTGACTTCCTTGAAATGTCCTTCTTGTATGTGGCATGAGAAACACAGCAGCAACAGGTCAGAAAGCAGAGACAAACTAAACATTTGTGTTCTGTGATGTCACAGGGAGGGCGAGAGCTGGGGAAGGATGCACCAGCCTGCTGCTGCTATTAACTGATAACCTTGAAATTCTGTTTTCTTATTTTTCCCCCCAATTGTCTCCAAAAGCATCAGCTCAGACTCTGCACACGCACACACAGAACTATGCCAGAAACCAGCTAGAAATGGCTTCTCCTCACCTGC
Organism: Psophia crepitans; assembly: GCA_013399095.1. Taxonomy (NCBI): domain Eukaryota; kingdom Metazoa; phylum Chordata; class Aves; order Gruiformes; family Psophiidae; genus Psophia; species Psophia crepitans. Next base: position 211,721 of record VWZZ01001113.1, read on the forward strand.
CCCAGCACTCGCATTTTACAGATGAACTACGGATGCTCTGATCAGCAGTGTCAGGGTGCTTGGATTTGACCCAGGTGACTAGTCCCTAGGCTTACAGCTGCTAATGGGATGGAGAAAACTTCTAATGACTGCTTTAATGAAGAAAGCTTTCCCTGTCAGGGCTTCCCCAGACTGAACAAGGGAGCACACCCACACCCTTTCAAATACCACCTGCCTACACAGACATGTAGGCCTGAACAGAGCTTGAAACTGTTCAGTATTTCTCCAGTTAAACAGTTCTAAGTATTTGCCATGTCCATCAAAGATAGAAAATAACAATAGAGTAACAGACATTTCAAATCTTTGTAATGATAGCAATATTTTAAAGGCATTAAACTTGTATCTAAAATAATACCCATGGCAGATTTCCCAAAGCATGTGTTGTATTACCGTTACCATGTTTGCAGCTGACAGACAAAACAGGATGAGGTTAATTAATTGAGGAACAAACTGCACCAGTATATTAGCTCATTATTTCTCTTGCCTTCAGTGTGGCCCTATGCAAACAACTACTCCTGTGACTTTTGTGCAACGTTTTGTAACATTAATATTAGTTTCTTGGCTACGAAATCTCTGAAGACTATGGATCCGACCTTACTATATTTGTCTCCTGTATTCAGCAGAGAAAACAGACACTTAGCAAACGGGTCACCAAGCAGGAGTGTTGGGACTTTGCTAAGCTTGCACAAAATGCAGTGCCCTAGCAGCTGACTCTCTCTGATGAAGAAAGATGAAAGCGGTATTACCGGTCCTTTCCCAGTGTGTCATGCAAACCAGTTCCTTCCCTGCATCTCCTTGTTCTGAATTGGAAGCTGCATCTCTCCAGCAATCATGCTCAGGAAAAGAAATGAACGTTTCAGACTCCTAAGCTCCCCTGCTATCCTTCTGATCTTGTTCCTTCAGAAAATGCACTTTGGGGGCATAGGGTTACCAGGTAAACCTCAATCTAAAATGTGTGTGCAGAGTTGCCATATAAATCCAGAGCCTGTGTTCCCATAGCTCAGTGCGACATTTATGTACCAGAGATCTGCTCTGATCAATCATGGATTCTTCTGCCAGCTGCTTAGCTAAGAGCTAACGCTATTAAGGGTGTCCATCTCATCCGTGCAAGGCATAAGGGATGCTCTTATGAGTCTAAAAAGGCTGATTGCAGCTGTTAAGTGCCAGAGCGTGCCTGGCTTGCCATCAACACAGACTGCGCTGGCACCGAGACTCTCAGGTGTTTGACAGAATCTGTATCTGCCCCATTTGGTAACTCCTAGGTAACGAGGTGGGATGTGGACATCAAGGCAGTGGCTAACTGTAAAGTCCTCTCATTCCTTGAATTGTCTCACCATCTTCCCATTTTCTGCATATGTAAATACACATTTTTCTAGACAAAGCTCAAGTTTCAAAGTCCTCAGGGACGAGAACCACAGGGTAGATGCACCTCTCCTGCTAGGGACTGAGGAGTCCCTGTTTTGGGGAAACAATCAGCTGTCTGTTCAGACAAGGAAAACACCCCTTTGTCTCCTTCCCATCAAATGCAGCCACATTTTGTTCATATCAAAAGAACTAACATGAAATTTCAGCAAGTCTTTGAGTTGTGCAACAGATCTTCCCCACAGAACACACTCAACCTTCTACATTCTCCCCCACATCAGGAGCTGCTCCTTCCATTCACAGTGCCACCATTCAATAAGATTTGTTAAGAATATTGCACACTTCTTACCATCCAAGGACAGCCAGTCATGCTGGGAGGAAGGCAGGGTTGGCAGAGCTCTGGCTTTGTATTCAAACACCACAGAATTGGAGATGATCTGATTGTTGAAGGCAACTTGCAAAGTCACAAGCCCAGTGTCATGAGCTAGAAGGAAAGAGCATGTGGTAAGACAGAGACCTCCCTGCAGAAATGCACAGCTAAGCATTATCCTGTTGATCTCCCCATGTGCTAAGTGGCAGGCTGAGAACAGATGCAATGAGAGAAGGGGGCGTTTGACAATATTTTTCTGACTAGACAACTGAAGAGTCCAAAATGCCAATCTGTATTTTCAAACATGAAGGTTGTAAGCTTAAGAGTCATCTAATGTATTGTTTTGGCAGGAGGCAGAATCACATGCGTTCCTAAAGCTTAACCAGCCTCACTGCATTTCTGGTGGGAATCTGAGACCTAACAACGAAGCTAAGTTATTCGCATACGCTTAAAGTCATACACTGAGGGCTAGCACTACTGAAAATCTCTGCAGAGAGGTTGGTGGTATTCTCATCCTGGAAGTACCAAGGACAAAGTGCAGAATCTAGGCAAATTAAGAGTCAGCAGAGCAGTGAGTGCACTCCTGAGTAACAGTTGCTCTTTAATCTGCTATTTCAAAACTAAAAAATGCCTAGTAGTATTATAAATTATTTCAAGTAATTATTTTAAAGCTAACTCAGAGGTTCTAAGTAGTATTTGTTGTGATGTATCAAGATCCTGAATTGCTGTTCTCACAACAAATAGGTCAAAGAAAAAGGAAAAGCTTCTCCATTTTTATGCGCTACCTTTCACAGTGAGTCCATGAGTTTAGTCAAGACATATATACATGACACTATCAGGCTAAGGAACTTGTTCTGAAACCACCAGCTCTAGGAGTGAGGTGTTTCTTACCTGGGCAGTAGCAGCGCAGTACCCCTGGCTGAATTAAAGATGCAGGCACTGAGATTTGATCAAACAGACAGCTGTAGTTATTGCTGGCTTCCTGCCATGGCCCAGTAATTAGGACTTTTACTCCTCCCTGTGAAGAAAAGAGGGGGGGGGGGGGAAAGCGTTACAGAAGAAGCCATCCCCAGAGAGGACCACGCACTGAAATGGGTGAATGGCAAACAGCATCATGAGGGCTAACGGAAGTGCCAAGCTAACACAAATCCTTGGCACCAATCAACACCGGTGCCCCAGTCTCCCACCACTGTGGGAGAAATGCAAACAGTATTCCATAGCAGAGCATCTTTGTTTCTCCTCACTCGCCCTATTCCCCACTCCTGCCCGTACACTCAAGTCCTGTGCTTTGCCCGTGCGACCCTTGCTGCAGACTGCGTGCCTTTCTTCCGTAACTTCTGGGTGCTCCATCCCCACCTCACGCCCACCATCGCCTCCTCAGACTCCAGGCTTGTCTCCTCGCCACTGAGAAGTGCCGCAGGCCGATCACAGCAAGCATGCCGCACCTGCGCCATCACCGCCCTCACCCTGCCGGGCGGATGGAAGACTGCTGATACGGACAGGACACCAAATGCGACACATTGCCTCCAAAGTCACAACTGGAAGCACGGGAGGGGCTGGACCACGGATCCAACAGACCACGATGTAAGACGATCTCAGCTAAAACCAGCAATCACACAGCTTGTGCTTTTCTGGGTACTGGAACTTGGGTTAAATAAGGAAGCGTGAGGACAGTGGGGTGACACAGAATGGGGCCGTGTCTGCAGAGGTTCTTTGACCACAGCTCTGGCACCCCGGGCCAAGCCTGGCCCAGGCCTTTCCCCTGCCCTGCCCTGCCCTGCCCTGCCCTGCCCTGCCCGCCTCAGGTGCGGCCTAAGGGAAGGCTTTAGCGTCTGCCTCTCCTGCTGGTGCGGGGAGGCACCACGTACATCCCCGCTCAGTCCGCAGAAGCAGGACGGGGTCCCGGTACTTTCTCCCGGCCGGGAAGCCCAGCTGCGAGCGGGGCCACCCCAGCGGCGCCAGGCCTCGGCAGCTGGCAGCGGCCCGGAGAGAGGCCTTCTCCCCGCCGGGCACCGCAGCCGCTGGATTATCCACCGCGGGCTGCGGAGCGCCCCGGCCGGTGCTGCGGGAGGCNGCCCGCCCTCGGGAGGCGGATCCACCCCGCCGGGTGGCGGCGGCTCCGCCCGAGAGGCCGCGGCACGGGCAGCCCTGCGCCAAGCCGCCAGCGCTGGGGCCAGGCACCCCGCGCACCTGCCGCAGGACTCGCTGGAGACGGGAGCGCTCCTCCTAAGGGCCTCGGAGCCTTCGGCAAGCCAAGCAAATGCATAGCTCGGGTACTGCCCTGAGCTGCTTGCAGACCAACGCCTGGGGCCGCAGGCGGAACTCACACAGCCAGAACGCAGTCCGGGACCTGTGCTGATTGTGGAAAACGTCCCGGTGAGTTTACACAGGCGGATGAGGCTCTGTGGCCTGTAAAACAGATACAAAACAAGCTCCGCCAGCAGCAGTTGAACAACTCATTAGTGCAGCAAAGGATAACCAAAAAAGGTTTCCATGGTAGCAGCAAAAAGGAAGAGTTGCACCAGAAAGGCTGGAGGTGTTGGTTTTTGGGACTTTTACACAAGCAAGAAAGAGACAGACTGACTGGACAACAGGTGTCTGTTGCCCAGCACAGCCAAACGCCTCCCGGATACTGCGCTGCTCGCAGATGAAGCCTAACTGGGTTAGTTAGGCATCACTGTTCCATGGTAAACAGGGTACACTAGTAGTGACCAGCACAGAGTGCTGACGCTTCAGCTTGTGCCATACTCCAGAGAATCAGCAGACTGACATTCAGACCCAGTTTTCCACCAAGAGAAGGTAAACTCCAGCTGGTGGCGAGCAGCTGATGATCAGTGGTCACCTTGTCTCTCAGCAAGGACCCTGGATCTGGCAGCTGGCAGAGGTGATACCCCTGGGCATCTCCTGTGTCAGACAGTCCCAGATTTCCCTGCAGCTGCAGACGACACAAACAGCGGGCAGAGGCTGTAAGGAGCTGCCCATCGCGCCTGAGCCTGCACCACCACCGCGTTGGCCCCAATGCACTCGTCTGGAGTGAGAGCAACTAAATAGAGGCCAGAAACTCGTCTTTTAATCAGTGTCCATTGGCCAGCCCTGCATGCTGGCAACCTGTTTCTTTCCGCCTGCAAAGTGAACACCCCTGTTTTCACAAGTCCCATACTGCAGAGTATGTGAACCCTTAGAGCCATGGAATACCACCCTATCACCTGCTCCTCTAACACCATGGTCCTGGAGTTGTCACTGGGCTGTTCAGCTGAAGGTTAAGCCACCTGATCTGCTGCTTATTGCATATTTCTGCTGCCTCGCCCACCAGCAAACTGGCCATCCCATGCTGTCAGGTACACACTTACTGGGGTGGCATCACAGCACTGATAATCAGATAGCATCAGTCAACAGGAGCAAGGTATCTTTTGCTGAGTGGTTATTATACACCTTCATAAGGTAACAGATACAACAGCACTCCAAGGCTGGGCTAGAAAAACGCAAAGGACGGGTTTTTTTTATTCAAAACAACCTGCCTCTCCATTACTGGCTCAAAACAGCCTCTTTCCTCCAGCACTCCTTCAGTCAGAAAAGTATGTGCTGCTGGTGTTTTCAACTCACGGTGCACGTGACTGAGTTTGGATAGTCTACGGGATGGAGGTAAATGCTGAGCTCGTTAAGGCAATGCAGGCCAGGAATTACTCCACTGAGAACATCAGAGCTGGACTTACGGATCAGCTCCTGTTAGCAAACTCTATTGCTCTAATGTGGCCACATAGCACTGTGAAGCCCTCACGTGGGAAATACTCTCCTCTGCAATGAAACAAAACGTTTCTGTTCAGATGCTTCCTAAGTGAAGAAAGTGCCCTGTCAGGGTAAAGTGCTTAATTAAAAGTACACTCAGACATGCAAATGGCCTTGGATGCTCTGACTTCTAAGAGAAATATTTTAAAAGCCTTGTCAAAGCTTTAACACCACAGTTCTTGGGAGCCCTTATTAAAAAAGCAATGAAAGATAAAGCAGTAAATGTTAATGAGTAAAAGCCCTAGACTTACCTCAGGGTAAGACCATTCTGGTGAATAATCTGTCACCATGAACAAGCGCCCACTCTGCTGTAGCAACCCCAAAGTGCCTTGTGCTGCAGCTGCTGAGACCACCTCAGCCACATGCATGTACGCCATAGTGCTAGCTCCATTCTCTGTGCTGCTGAGCTGCATGTTGGCTTGCTGAGGACTGCAGCAAGGAATGCACATTTCAGCCTGGTTGTAGGTTGCTCTGTTACTGTCTTCAGGCTGAGATAGTCCGGCACTGTCACCTGACACCAGCTGGTGTCCATAGAGAGCATTGCTCCCACCTTCTACCGATATGAAATCATTAATTAGATCAGAAAACTGGTTGCTGAAGGAGATGTCAAAGTGGTCCAAGTTAAGCTCCATGTTGGAGGAGTTATTTAAGCTGGGATGGGCCACAGGATAGAGTCCTTGTACCATGTTTCCTTGGAGAATAGGGAGATTGTTCCCACTCCTGATACCCCCATTGGCCTCAGGCTGCAAGTAGTGTTCTGTGCTGCAGGCTTGAAGATCCCCTGATTTAAGTAGGTTTTCATTCCCTTCTGCCTGCTGGGAGGTCTCCATGGGAACTTCAGCTTCTGCAGTCATAGCCTGGAAGTTTGCTTGGAACTGCATGAGCTGGAGAGAAGAGGTGGACTCTATTCTGGTTTCCACTGTGCCATTACAGTTGGAAGTGGTTTGGGAAGAGGACTCTGTTTTCACACTGGGGATTCCTAATGTGTTCACAAATGAGCCACTGGTGTCATTCAAATTGCTGTGAGTGTTTTGCTCAAGGGGGAGAGGTTTGCTGGCATCCTGCAGAAAGAAGCTGGGGGAAGGGGTCTGATGAACATGAGGGCTTTGGACGGTCTGATTGAAGCCGGAAGAATAGTCCTTGTTGGAGTCAATGGCACTGAAGTCCATCTGCTCCAGGGTGGTACTTGGGCTCAGACCTCCTCCAGATGGAAGCAAACCTGAACCAGTAGTGAGGGTGAGAGTGTTCGATGCAGAAGTGGAGGAAAATGCTTCTTTGGAAATCTGTTGTTCAAAAGATGTGTCCTCAGTTTTAATTTCTTTTGTGAGGGTTGTACTGAAGTTGAAGCTACGTTCTGTTGTGGGTGACTGCCTTATGTTGGTAGTGATGCTGTCACTTTTCATGCCTCCTCCACCATAAGTCTGCCCTTGCTTGGGATTGTTAAGAAAACAGTCTGGGTCAAAATTCATGGTGGTTTCTGGAATTTTTCTATTTCCATCTAACGTTGTGGAGAGCACAAGTTCCTCGGAGACAGTGCTGGGTAGCATTGACAAGCTCTCTGAACTGCCAGTTGTTGGAAAAGCAAATTTATGTCCATCTGAACTCACCGCAAGTACCAGTCCTTGCGCAGCTGCATCTGAGGACAGAAGGTGTTGATTTGGGCCAGAGGTGGGTGACATGGTATACACAGCTTCACTGGTGACTTCTGACATAAATACGGTGGCACTTTGTGACAAGCTTCCCATAACTGATGCTACAGCCATACTGGACACCCCAGTGACGGCCGGGCTATCCGCCATATCCGGATCACTATTTAATCCACTGCTGATGGACACAGGAGAATTCTGGGTCGTGTCGGGGACCTCCACCTGGTTGGTGGAAGAAACCTCAGTGCTGTTTTGATGGAGCAACACTGGTTTCGCCACTTTGCCATTCCTCTTCTCTCTGCTGGAGGCCTTGCCGTGACTGTGCTCGTTCTTGCCTTCAGAGACATCGTTATTTTGTACCTCTGAATGAGCGCTGTACCCACCTGTCCTTGGTTCGACCTTTGGTGATATGATGCGATGTTTGGCACTGTTACACTTGTGATGCACGCTGCTTCCTGCCCCTGAGCCAGAAAACAACAACATTTGCCATTCAGTAAACACAAAATTAAGATGATGCTAGTTGTGAATCTTATGGCTGTAGCAGAGGAGAGCTGTGCTTACGCATGTGCAAGTGTGAGCGCACAGAGAGGGCACAAGAGACCTTGGAAAGAGAAGTAATTTCTTGCCAGTGCCCTTGATTTACAGCTCCCTTTCTCTCTAATACACAGACCCACTGAGTGCCGTGACAGCAGCCTCCAAACAGGTGCCTGCGCACCCTTCCCCTCACCCCACACGGCACCTGTTCCCGTCCTCCCTGCCCCATCAGACAACACTTAGGAGGAGAGGAACCAGCATCTATGACAAGTTTCTGAGTTATTTAAATGTGCCCCATCCCAGTGCAAAGTCTGCAAAGAGGGCTGCTGCCACCAGCTGTGGCAGAGGGTTTCCACCTCGCAGGCCCCGCTTCATTTGCACCACGGACAAGACCTTGGCCCTCTGCGACACAGATGCGTGGCTCTTCTCACTGGCTGACGGCGGGTGGTTTGACAACCACTCTCGTGGGTTGGATGCTGACTGGTAATCTGGAGGTGACAGATGCCATAGCATCTTCCTGTCCCTGCTGCCTGCATTGCAACCCTTATCTTCTTGTCATCATTGCACCTGCTACAGCTGCCAACCAAATTACGGAAGTAGTACGTTAGCCAGCACAAAGAAAGCTCTCTCTCCCCTATGGACGGTGATGCATTTCTCTTGTTCTGAGCCGTCCGTATGCTGACAGATAAACATTTTGTACTGTGAGAGGTCGCACGTGGAGCACACGATTAGTATTGGAGCGGCTGAAGAACGCTCAAGCAAAGGTCACCAGCAGACAACCCTCCATGGAGTTCCACCAGCTGGCGCCTTTACTGGCCCAACAGAAGATGAACATCCCCTGAGTTCCCAGGAGCCTGGAAATCAGGTAGGATGAAGTAAACAATTCTGTCTGCAAAGGCACCTTAGCCACAAACTCTGGTGCAGGGACTACTTTTGTTGCTTAAAGAAGAACAGCCCATGAATTTTTGATGTTTTCTTCCCTAATTGATTTATTCTCCCCTAGAATGAGGTAAGAACATTAATTATGGTACTGTATAATGACTAAAGGGGGAAAGAAACCTCCTCCTTATAGCTAATGGCTACAATTATAAATGCCATCTTCTGGGTAACATAAAGCGTTCGTGTAGCTGCTGCAATTTGCTAAATCTTTTGTTCCTTGCCCTTGAAGAAGAACTTCTCTATTATGTGCTCAAGATTTGAATCAGGTCGCCTAAAGTAGTTCAGGACAGTGCTTTTGAGACTAAATGCAGTATTAAATCTCTCTATTCTCCTAGGTAAAGAGATGAACAGGAACAAGGGAGAGGCTTCCACGCTGCCGTCTTCGCAGATGACAGTACGGAATTGGGAACGTAGGTGTCAATGTGCAAGACGTTACAAAACAAAGCGATACTGTTATGTTAAAAAGCATGCAGTAGACTTAGCACAAGACAAAACATCAAAGAGAAGAATAAAAGGATTCATGTTCAGATCTGCAAGCCTGGATCAAATGCTGAGCCTTAAGGGTTGAATTTTAATCCAAACTCAGGTATTTCAGAGGTCATAAATCTTACTTAAATCTTGATTGTAAAATGCAGCTTTCCAAAAAAAAAAGAAAAAATAAACCCTTTGAAGCACTGACAGCTTTCCTTTATAAATTTTGCTAAGGACTAATTAACGTGTCATATGTTTTACTTGACCAAAGTATTAGGAAGGGGTGGCTATAAAGCAGACGAGTTGCACAAGTGAATCCCTCAGCTTCCCACTCTCTATAAAATGCTAATACTAAGACTGCTGTTTCTTGCTGTCGTGGTCTCACTCAAAACAAAGCCATCTTCTTTAACAAGAAAGAAATCTCCTGTATTTTCATGATATCTAATTAAAAACTGTCTTATCCCAGTGATACCTAGTAATTAATAGAATCACAGAACTCCAGCGTGGTTTGAGTTGGAAGAGACCTTAAAGTCCATCTAGTTCCAACCCCCTGCCATGGGCAGGGACACCCTTCACTAGACCAGGTCGCCGAAAGCCCCATCCAACTTGGCCTTGGGCACTGTCAGGTCCCCTGGGCAACCAGCTCCAGTGATCACCTGAGCCCATTTACTTCAGCAAAGTGGGCTGCAGGGCAAGCGGTTCAGAGGGTGAAGCTGGAAGAACATCAAATTTTGAGGCTTTGGCAACAAAATTTGAGCATGTAGGAGAGAATGTGCCTTTCTGAGCAGGTTGCATACACAGTGTATACTATCATTGCAAAGTGCTGACATTTTTTCCGTAAGTTCCAGCTGCATCTTTTTATGCTCAAGACTTCTTCTGTCACCTCCAAGTTCACTGTGTCTCAATGTTTCATGACAGAGTGTTTTTACTACTTCAGTACTACAAACCCTACTCCGAGTCTGGATTAAGCTGCGATCAATTTTGTGCCCTCCCAACGTACTCACCCAAGGTACCAGTGCAGAGACAGTTGTGTGTCCGAGGCTGCGGTTTGGTCTGGTGACTGTCGAGGATCTGCTGCACGAGCTGTTCCACTGAGAACCCTGAACTGCTGTTTCCATTGCTGCAGGTCCACTTAATGCCATGAACTGCGAAGAGAACAGTAAAACGTACCTTCAGAAGCTTCAAACACATGGCAGACACCATCAAAAGCCACTCTAGAAGAACAGCAGAAACCTATTCCTGCTGCTCTTTTTTGCCAGAAATGAAGTAGACCTATAAAAAGCAACAGTAATGGTTATTGTTTTACTATCCTCTGCTCTCTGATATCCATAGGCTTCCAAATGCAATTCCTGGATTGGGTACATACAGAGGAAAAAAGTAACCTCAGTAGAATACCTTTTTCTCTTTCAGTTTGTTGTTAACGGTCCTCTCTCAGCAGAAAAATTGTAAGGACTATCAGAATAGTGCACATAACCTTCACTAAAGCAATGAAACACTTGTGTTTCATTGAAGTAAATGGGTACAATTGCAAGGAGCATTTCTGAATCTTTTTGTCTGATCCAAAACCCAAATTAGTTCCATAATATAATCAGCAGCCAAAATTCTCCAGTATAATAGCAAATACAAACCTTTTGGCAGGTCTTCATTGTCAGATCCTGGTTGGCAGCAGCGAAGCCCGACTTATTTTTCGGGCATCACTAATGAGACACTGTGTGAGTTCCTCCTCAGACGTGGACAACTCTTTTAGTAATTTCGGAAAATGAACAGGAGGGTGATGTGTTGCAAACTGAAGTTCTTGGGGACACTCTTGGCCTGTTAGCTATTTAAATAAGAGTGCTAAGCTGTGTGCACAGGTATTGGGTGAATAAAGGCTCCCTCTCAGAATTTTTTAGATGCAGAATTTCATGTAACAGTGACATTCTCAACCTGAATTACAATGGAAATAGCATTTATAAAATATTTTCTCCATAATAACTGATTCAAAGCATCTTCTGTCTCCTTTAATGTCTCTCTAAGCAATTTATATGTGCCTATTATTTATTTATCTTTTGTGATCACTAGAGCTCACGTGCAAGACTTTGGAAAGTGCTGGCTGGTGGCAGCATCACTTCCAAGATGTCCCCATGCCTCAGAGCTGCTTCTTCTCAGGAGTATATTTGTCATACTCCAGCAAAGCAGGTTCCTTGCACATTGTATTCCAAAATCCTTAACCAGAATATACTGAATCAAAGTTAATAGTCCTACAGACTTCAGCTTTGTGGGATTATCTTCTAAATACAGAGATCCATGCGTGGTGAAGGTCCTTGATGCCACGTTGCAAAATGCTGGCAACAGCACATCGCGCTGACAATCACTATACAGCCAGCAGTATCTGCAGGCTCTGGAGCAACGAGCTGTAAGCTGCTTCATGCAAGAAGATCAGAAGCAAATGAGGGTGCATTTATGACAGCTAATGACCGCTGCCAGAGGCAGCGTATCGCGCCAATCTCCTATTCTCCCCTCTTCGATGCTGCTTGTTCAGAACATGATAAGCAGCCAGTGGAACAGGGTTCCTGGATCTGCTCTGCGAAGCAGTTTTATTGCTTTCTTTATCACCTGTTGCTGTGTTGCCTCATCACCCACCGATGTTACTTTGCCTAACAGCATCTCATCTTGGTCTAGTTTTATACTACAGAATTCATATTTTTATTGGCCAGGCCGGATAACTTGCAGAAATATTGTAAATAAGGTTTACAAGTATTCTTCCTCGTATCACTATTTAAAGTGCTGCAGTTAGTTTAGTAATGAGTCCCTCTCTGCTTGCTTGACAACGACATTTATTGTTATTATACCCAACAGATTTTGCTTTCTAGTACGTTCACAATTTTGAATTTCCTCTTAACACTTGGTATCTGTTACTATGTCTATGTTTAAGTTTATACATGCTTACCACTCCAATACCTCCGCTCACATGTTTTATTATTTTAGGTACATTATTCTGTCACGTGTGACGTTATGCCTAACAAGTGATGTTCAAATAGTGGTTTTGCAAAAAATACATTGACAGTGAGATTAAAATGCAGTAACGTATTTGGAATACTTTTGGCTATACTATATAAAAGTTACTGGTCTGTAATTATTACTGACAAACTTTGCATTAAATTACTTCAGAAATGCTTTGCTAACAAAGTGAGCTCACATACATGTTGCACGTATAGAAAGTCTGTTTTCCAGCAGCATGTCTGAGTTTGCTCCCTACTGCTGCTACATCCCGTGATGAGCAGCGTATTGCAGGGGACAAGTCTGGTAAGTGAATCATGTCTCACAGTTTGTGTATTCACGATGATGGCTCTGAAGTCTGAATTAAGCTGTGAGCTGGAAGCTAAGAAATAACAGACAGTTTTATAGCTGGATACTTATAGCACCATGCCCATTATTTTCAGGTCCTTCCAGTATACCAAGGTCCCATGGTGCATCTATTGCTGCTGAGGAAAGGTCTTTCTCGAGCCTTGCTCCAGCTGATCCTAATGAGCTCCAGCTCCAGACTCTGTCCACATGGTGTGACTTTCTTAGTGCTTCTGCTCCCCGTAAGTTAGGAAGGTTATAAAATGAAAAGCCACTGAAGGGTGACAGGTTGCAAAAAAAAAAAAAAAAAAAGTATGGATGCTTAATGCAAATTATCTACTATCTTGGCACATCCAATATGCAGATTTTCTCCCTCCACCTTTCAAAGAAAAACTCCTGTGAGCTGGTGAGTTGCTAGTACTGAATACCAAATACTATCAAGATGGCTTTTAACATGTCACGCTTGGCTTCCTGACACATAATGAATCAGCAGGAAAGGAGATTTCTATAGGGAAGAAAGTACATTATGAAAGGAAGGTTAATAAAAAGCATATGCACACACTCTTCCTGTTTCTTAGTGGTTCAAAAAGTGAAACCACTGTAGAACTACATCTGATTAAATACAGTCATAACGTAGGAACACACACACAAAAAAAATAATTGAAGCTTAACAGAAATTCTGGGAAGTTATTATAATCTGGATTTCTGTACAGACTCCTCCTGCATTTCCTTATAATTTAAACTGAAAGCTGTGAACTGCTCTGACAGTTTCCAGCGATATCACAAATGGGTCTGAAAGCTGCTTCATTACAGCATCAACATATTCCTTGCCATTCACGCCTTGCACAGTGCCTGTAGCATTGAGGCAGCGGAGTCAGGGAGAATGACTGGTATTTCCCTGGGTGTTTGGAGAAGTGAGGCTGAAGGAAGGTCCACAATTCTGAGTGCTAATGCTGCTCCTAGCACAAACACCTCTAACCTCTTTCCGTGAACATGGGAATTCCCTTTTGAAGAAAAGACAATAAAAATGACCTTCTGGTGTTGGCCCAGCAGCTCCCTGTTCATCAGTGCTGTGAGGACTTTGACCCTCATGAGCAAAGGAATGAGGAGTGATCTAGATTACCAGCAAAAAGCCAAAGGAAACTTGCACACAGAAAAATACGATTGTCCAGGTTTCTTACACCATCCTGGTTATTTCTGCCTTCTTCCACTGCCACTGGTACTCAGTCCTCCACGATTACCAGGCCTGCAGTCCTCCAGTCTTGCAGTTTTCTCCCGCTTCCTCACCACCTCAAGCCTAACTTACTATCTCGCCTCCATTCCAGACTGAACACTGTGGCTGAACCCCTAACCAGTTCCCTCTCTGTGGGTTCCTCCACACTTGTCCCTAAAACATCTTCCCACATTTAAATCTGATTATTTCACCCTTTCTAAGTGCTCTTAAACATTCCTCTTTGCAACTTCATCCTTTTTACGCTTCCTGTTTCTCACACAACGCAGCTTACGCATACGTGTACACCGTGTAATGAACCCATTCCCTGCTGCCTATGGGCTGTTCCTCTGCCACATTTTGACAGGTAAGGGCCCAACTCTTGTTTTTTGAGCAACGAAGATGACATTACCCACAGGAAGCAGGTAAGTTGGATAGACTGACAGAGCAGGAATATTTGGAGTAATCAAGGTCATGTTTCTGTTTGCCTCTCTGACGGCCTGCTGCTAGCCCCTGTGTCAGAATCCTGCCCTCGGCTGCTCCCGACTGACACAAAATGCTTTAAAAATCCTACAAGAGCTGACCGTAGCAGGAGCGGGTCCTTTGTCCCACCGTCCTGCTGACGGGAACAAAAGCCCACCCTCCCACATCCTGCTCCACCAACTGTTGATACCGGGAGGCTGTTTCCATGGCGATGGTCAATGGGGAAATGGCAGCCTCGTCCCTCCAATTTTCGCTGCGTTGGCGTTGACAGAGGCAAAGGCCTTGCTCCGATTTCCCAGTGCAGCTGGAGGAGATTGCCGTTGGATTTATTCTTTCTCATCCAGCTGCCGCACACAGTTCGGGACAGACTTCCTGACCCTCGCTGCTGGGGATGCAGGAGGGAACATCACCTTGTGCGTTTGCTGTTTCCTGTGACGCTTCCCGAATCTTAATGCCTTCGTAAGGACTCACACAGACGTTTCACTCCCAGCCATTCTTTAAAGAGGTCTTTCTTCCAAAACGAGACCTTTCTCTGAAGGCTTACTCAGGCGCAACAGGATGCTTAACAGCAAGCGCGAAGTGCTTGTGGTTCAGCTGCCCCCAGGAAGGACCAGCAGGTCCTGGCTCTTCTGAAGCAGCTCGGAGTGAGACTTCTGCAACATTTATTTACAGCTAAAGGGATTTTTACGTACAGGCACCTGAAGTTCAAGGCTGCTCAGACGTGAAAGAACAGCGCCGAAGCGCTCTCAAACCGTTCTCCTAGGCCACCTACACGGTACTTACCTATAATAAAACACAGATCGTGCTAGGAGCTCCTGCCTTTGACACCCCCCATCGGCCCCCCGCCGCTATCGCCGGGCCGGCCCCTCCCGCAGGGCTCCTCGTCTCTCACGGGCTTTGCTCGGCAGGCGCGCTACGGACCCCGGGACCGCGCGGCGCAGTCAGTCCCCGCCGCGCTTCAGCGTTGTTCGCTGCGGAAGCTCCGCAGACCGACGGTCCCACGCCGCGGGGGACGCGGGCACGTCCGCGGGCCCCCGCCCAGCCCGCCCCCGCCCGCTCCTCAAGGGCAGCGCCGT
>VWZZ01001113.1:227000-254278 GCA_013399095.1 Psophia crepitans
CCAGTTTTGTGTGCGTTTTGGTTTTTTTTTTAGCAAAAATCTTGGTGGGCGATTTTGGGGAAATACTCCTCATGAGCACGGTGCACCACAAAGCCCAGCGCTTCCTGCCCCTCCCGCAGCACGACCCGACACCAGCCTTCACGGCTTCACCAGAGGCCTCGCTGGGTGGCCCGAAGCCACCCGAACCACATGGTCACTCAGTTGGGGGCTGAAATCTCGGTGGGGCTGCCGAAGAGGACTGCCACCCCAGCAGAGGCTCCAGCACCGAGCCTGGCAGTTCCTGCAGCTGAATGCCACAGCGGGAGCGAACGTACCAGGGGAGGACGGAGAGCAAAGGCTGGTGTGCCCTCGGCACCCGCTGAGAGGGTCTGTAATTGCTGCATCTGGTTTAAGATCCAGCTTTTAGGAGGACAGGACGCTGTGTGGTTTCACTTCCCCCAAGTTAATTTTCATTACTGCTAACAGCCCAGCTCATGCTGGATTACTGTCAGCACTCGATTTCAGCCAGCGGGATTACTTCACCGCGGTGGCAGACAGCGTGCCGGGTGACAAACAGTTGCTAATTTTGTTCTTTGGGCAAAGTGGAACTTTCTGCAGCAGGCAGAACTCGGCCCTGAGGGAAACCGCCGTTTCAAAGGAGCGGCCCTACAGGCACGGGAACAAGCGTCCCTGGGGACGTAACGGCCGCCAGAGAGCGGGAAAGGTGCAACCCCAGCACGTCCCCTGTTCTGCGCTTGCACTGCGTCAGGGATAGGATGCGCCTGACGATGGTTATGCAGCTGATGCAAGTGGGAAAGCCCACTCGGAAGTCCGCGTGGCCAGGGGGATATGAGGACCTACCTAGCACCCGCTACTGCATTTTCTTTTTAATAAAAAACCACAGCCAATCACAGTAACATGTAAGTACTGTTCCAGCAAAACTGGACATCTGCATCCCCAAACCCAAACTCTTTTAAAGAATCCAAGTTACTTTTCACGTGGAGGTCAGTTGGAAATAAGCTCGCCAGCTTCAGTTTCCACTGAAGGTCACTTTGTAGCTCTGACAAACTGATTGAGGAATGCTAAAAATGATCCCATGTAGCATTTTTCTGCAACTGATCTTTTAAGATTAACTATAAAAAACCGCCTTAAACACAACTGCTGAAACTGAATAGAAATTTAAGTAAAGATAAAAATACCCAACAACTCAATTCTCCAAACCACATTAATGCCAATTACTGCTATTTCAACTTCATTCCGGGCTACGAGCGATTAATGCCCTCTCCAGTTGCGATGACACAGGGATGCAGTTTCAGGTCACCTCCAAGAGCCCCAGATCATTTCATTTACACGGAACAGAGAGAACTGGTGACTCCAGGGAGAGGCAAGAGCTGCCTGTACCCAAAGGTATTAAGTCTGACGGGTGCCATGTGAAACCTCCAGCTTCGCCAGCTGTGGCTGTGTGCAGGCGGCACGAGCAGGAGCAATCCGTTTCCAAGCAGCAGAGGAATGAAAAAGGCTTTTTTTTTCTGAAAGAAAGATAGCTCTTAATTATAGTGGACCTGAAACAAGGATTGCAACGCAGCACCAGCTGTGAGCCTGTAACTCTCGCTTTGCCAGCTGAGGGATGAGAAAGCCAAAAGGGGATGATTTGGAGAAACCCCCAACATGAGCTGGCCCACAATTTGCTGATCATATGGAGTTTATATGCAGAATTCTGCTGTGCTGGATTCTGCCACTGCATTTTGCTTTTACCACCAGATGCCTCTAAGGACATCTGCTAATCTGTTCAGAGAAATCTCAAAGCAAGACTGTAACGAGGCACGAGGGGGGGTGGTGGGGTGGTGGGGAATTGAAAGCGCCACCAAATTGAGGCCCATTCTTCATACCAGGCATCCTGAAATGACTTACAGGTGTCTCAGACAACATTCCCGCAGAATTTTCATGTATTATCGCTATTCATTTTGCACACATGTCCCAAAAGGTTGCATTCACACAGAAGCAACACACAACAACCCTTCTGATTCAGGCAGCCAGCCAGAATGCTGCCAACAGTCGGATCATCACAGGTCTGCCATCAGCAGCAGGAGGTTTCAGTGGAGGCTTGACAGCTCTCCCTGACCGTGCTTACACCTCTACAACAAGGTGCCCCATCTCCAATCCTGGAAGGAGAAAGGAACCGTTCTGCTGGAGGTCACGAATAACATATCCAGCCCTTCCAGGTTCATCTGTTTCAGTCTCAAGGACTGCCAAACGGAGGTCTTCACAAGCCAGTGACAGCGTCCAGACGGACAATCAGGAGGTCATGGATGTCGCAGCATGAAGGCGGGTCACAAATATGTCGGAACAAAACCAAAAGTCCAAAGCCATGACAACTGAAGTCAGGCTGATTAATTATTTACAGTGTTAACTCAGTCGGAGATATTGAAAAAACCCAAAGTCCTCAGAGCATCTGCAGGGAGTATTTACCTTTCGTGGATGTTCAGGCGGGTTAATTTCAGTCTCTTTATTAGTTCACAGACCAGCTACGTTAGAATAAGTTATTGGTGTTTTCATAAAGCTCTCAGAGCTGTGCGGCCACCCTGGAAAGATATTTTTTTCATCCATAACCACCAGCGCAAGCACAGCATTAGGAAAGACCATCTCTGAAGCCAGTCGAGAAGCTCCGGTTTGCAGAGGTCTCCTTTGAGACCAGGACAGGAGAAGGCCAGGCCTCAGCAGCCAGGACCGCAGCACGCCGAGGAGGGGATGCCGTCTGGCACAGGAGCCTGTGCCTCTCCCGGATGCCTGTTGAACGCTTGCTGAAGCCTGGACTGACTTTGGGATGATGCAGCGGGGAAGGAAGAGGGAGCTGAGTGAATGATGGATGCAAGAAATGTGAGCAAACTCCCTGCTCATCCCACTCAGGGTCCCTCTGCGTTTCAGGAAAAACAGTTTGATGTATTTGTCTGGCTCGGACTCTCAGACCGATGCCTCTCTCCCTGCCAGCCATCTGCCACATCACTTTTAGCTCTCCAGGCACACACAGCCAAGAACATGCTCCCAGCCTTTGGCTGCCACACCGTTGACTCTATTGCTATCCTAGATTCTGATATAAGAGCTTTAATACCTGACAGAGGTCGAAAGCTTTAATACCTGACTCCGGTCCTGGCTGAGTAGGACTTGAACAAACAGCATCTTTTCTCAGCAAGTCAAGAACTGGATGCTGTCACTAGTCTCTGACCAGGAGGAGGTATTTTCCCCAAAGGCAGAACTAGTATCAGCTTCTCCTCCTAATTCTGAATGACAGCAATGATTTGAAACAGGATACAAAAACCTCCCCATAGGTAGAGCACTTGCCCTCCGACATCCACGTGCTCCCTGGCTGTTTCACCAATAACTTGTCTTAAACGTGAAATTCTTCTGAAAAATGGCAATCAAGAACACAAAAGAATCAACAAAAACCTCACATGGCTTCCGAGTCCAGGGGAATAAAACTCAATGGACCGCAACACAGTACTGGTAGAAGGGTGAGACTGCCACTCCACCAGTGACACCACGCACAACGCTTTGATTAAGTCATTGACAAATCTGCTTTAGGGCAGAGAAATTTGGAAACATGAGGCAATCAAACTGTGAAGTCTGTGAAAGAATGTGATTAATACAAAAATGTGATGAAACTAATGTGCTTGGCTCCAGAATTTCATGGCACGCCCAACACTGGAACCACATCTGATGGCTTCTTGGCGAGCAGTGCCCCTCTGCGTTTCCTGAACACAGTTATCCATGTCCGCTTTGTTTTCTAGGTCTGATCAGAATCTAAAGCTTTTATTTTAGCTACATTTCCAAGGATGCGTTTCCCAGGATATGTGCCCATAAACAGAGACGTGTACATGCATATACATTCTGAATAATTGTGCAGAATTTCACTCTTCCCTCCTGAGACATAAAAGAGCCAAGTGTTATTAAATTTACAGCGAGTTTGTTGTAGTTTTCACATAATTTTCTTGATGCACTGCAGATTTTTTAACAGGCTGCCACTTCTTCTCCTGTTTAATGTTAAGGTACTTGTCCAGCCTCAGCTACCCCTTCAACATCTTGGATTCCAGCCTAAGGTTATCGGTCCCAGGGGCAATATTCTCTTTAGCAACTGCGTCACTTTCTTCTCTTCTGCTTGTCTTCTGCCCTCCAACTTGGCGTGGAAAAGGAGTATGTGGGTCTGCAGAGCCCAGGATGCAACAAAGGAGCGGTGCAAACTTAGATTACTAATGCTGCAGTCAGCACGAGGCTCATCTTTGGCTGCTGGCTGAAACACGTCAGAACGCACTCCGTGGCTGTGACCTCTAATTATGGAAAGCCAGGCATGACACTGGCATCCAGCGGCAGGCAGGGGTGAGGGGAAAAAGCAGACCTGGTATTTGTTGACCTAGCACCTAGATTTGGTATTGTGGCTCCTGCAGTTAATTTTCTCACCCAGATTATGCCTAAACTTTCTGTCGTTGCAAAGAGATATTTGTGTGCACATTGGAGTGTATTCTCCAGAGAAAGACTCACAATATAAATATGATGTTAAAGAAAACAGACTCCAGGGTGGATGCAGAGAACTCCACAGAGCTGCCCATCTGCAGAGCGAACTTCCCGATCGCTCTGTGCACTGAAGCAGCCTTCTCTCTGCACCGCAAAGTTTAGACAGCAGTAAGCAATACCCACCCTGAAACGCTCAGCTCCACAGAGTCCACCTGGAAACAGCAGCAACCCCTTCTGATCTCACACTGAACCACACAAACATGGAGTGCCCTCGGGGCAAACCTACCTGTCAATATCGCAAAGGCTCTCTGCAACCCAGGAGGTGCCTATACACGGCAACACACATGACCATAGGTACATTTTTTTCCCAGTGCACAGAGAGGACCTTTGTTAGGATAGGACCTTCTCCAGGACAGCCTGGGCAGCTCTCATACTATGCATGCCAGAAGTGTTGAATATCGGGAAGAAGGAAAGTGCATGCAGATGCAAGTTGAGTTTGACGGTGACAAATGACTCCTTCGCAGGGAAGGCTGGTGGTAGTGAGAGACATCGTACTCTAAATTAGCCCTTCGTAAAGCAAAAGGGCAAAAAAGCATCCAGATACTCACACATCGGTTTGAGCTGTCCGATGAGTTCCTCTTTTGTCCACTTTGCCCATTCCTTCTTGTCTGTGTTTATTGAGCACAAGATGGGCCCGCATGGTTTCCCGCAGTCCTCGATGGCAGGGACGTTCAGGTAGTGCACCAACACGATGTCTGGGTTCTGCGGGGAGAGCAGAGCAAAAGTTATGTTGCTGGGCCTCTCCCTCTACTGAGGGCACTCTGCATTTACCTTTCTCATCAAAACTATGTCAGAAAGCATCATAATTAGATCCCAGTATGCACCGTATTTCCCCGAGACTGGAGCTGTTCTTTAAAAGAGGCGGCGAAAGACAAGGCACGGCAGAGTTTGCACAGACCTCGCCCCCTGCCCTGAGCACCCTTCGCTTGCCACCGTCCCGCTCCCTTTACGTGCTCACGGTGAACTTTTTGCCAACTTGTGCAACACTGAGTACTTGCAAGAGTCCCACGAACACCAATCGCAACACACGCCAGGGAATTTACTTTGGTTTAAAGGGACCTGGGGTCTGTTGGATCCAACGCTTCCATCAGTCCTGGCCCACATCAGGCTATTTCCAATACACGGAAATTCACCTGAGCACGTCAGAAACAGCCACGCCTTCCGTATGGCAGCCGAAAGAGGGAGGGAAGAGCAAAGGAGGCTCACGAACAGTATTACTGAGCGCCCCAAGGACAGGCTCTTTCCAGACAAGCCCAAATTTTCTTGTCTTTTGGAGATCTTGCAGCTTTAGTGACGAAAACAGTGAGCTGCAGAAGGTCGGTACCAGAAGAGACTGCGTCCTTTGCAGAACTGCTGCAGAACAGCCGCAAGGTGCTCGCTCCCGCAGGGCTGTTTAACGCTCCCCTCTCCTCGTGCACCTTCTCACTGGGGCCTGAGAGAGGGGATGCAACACTGCTTTGACGCACTGCAGTGCCGTCCCACTGACACAGGCGCTTCAAGCAGGGAGCTGAGCAGCATGTTACCACCCTGCGAGTAAATGAATCATCTTAACAACAGCAACAGAAACAATTCTGCTAGTTTCTCAACAGCATCCCAGGGAGATTGTACAATAGATAATAACAAGATTGAGAAGCTGATTTCTTTCCCTTAAGTCATTTACTCCTAAGTTCACAAACTTTAATGACTGCTTTGGAATTATTTATAAAAATAAATAGGATAATGGTGTAATTAAAACTCTAATGTTTCATTAATGCTGTTAGAGCCCTGTTCCGAGTGGGAGAGTGAACACAAGTCATCACTCGTTTGCAAAGGTTGTGCTAATGGGAGCACTTGCTTATGAAACCCGCGGAGGGCTGGAGCAGCATGTGGATGCCTGCACCAAGGAAAGACCAGTGGAAGGTAACTTCTGGCAGGCAAAACACAGTGCTGAGGCCAGGCACGGCGTGCTGGGCCGCTGCACCTCGAGCCAGCCCGGGGCAGGAGCAGGGCAGTGGTCACCACTGCCAGGTGTGGGGGTCACCACGCACCCCCTCGTGCGCCCTGCACGCACAGAGCATCCTGCATGTCCCCGAGATGAGGGGGCAGTTTGTCGCATCTCCCAGCTCCTGCAGCTTGCCAAGACGGCGCTGGCAGCTGAAAGGCCACCCCTTCACGTGGTGACCGTTTACAGCAGCATGACAAGCACAGCAGCCCCAGAGAGCATGCTCTCCCTCCATCTGCATCCCCTTGCAGACTGGTACCCTACAGGGCCCCAGTGACCAGATGTGTCACCCTGTCTGGAGGAGCAGCTCTCTTAAATTAGAAAGACTTGCAAGCAGGAACTTGCATTTTTTCCTCCTCTGTTGATGAAAACTGCAAGCAAGGGATTTTCAGTGAAGATTCTGCTAGATCATATCAAGTTCTTGTGGCTTGCATTAAAAAGATTTGCATTGCACAGGGAGGAGGCAGGGAAACCTAGTAAGGAACTGCCAACAACTTATTTTGGAGCAGTTTTGAGAAGCGCTAAAGCAAAGAAAACCACCAGCTCTTCTACTCCCGAGATCCTCCTGAAGACAGACAAGTGGACCCTCTATGTTCAATTTTCACACGTTCAGAACCTTTGCATCTTCTGCCTCAGAGGACAGCCAGCCAGAGCAGGACACGTTAAAACACCATATCCTCTCTCCACACCATAGTGGAGGGCAAACCCTCAGGTCACCATGCAAAACGGAGCCGTATTTTCCTTTCAGCCTTTCTGTTTTACCCTTTAAAGGTGACGGAGGTGACAACCAGGGCTCCCGGGGAATTAAGAGGGTGGCCGAGCGGTTTCCAACAGGAGCAGACAGCACTGCTCAGGACTGGGGAGCTGATGAAGGGGAGGTCTGAAACATTACGGTCCTCATGCATAATTCAGAAAAGATTCAGATAATAAAAATGATTACCTATATACCCAAATAGTCTACATCAGCTAATTTAATGTAATTAGTGATTTAGATGAAGTAATAAAAAGTAAGATGCTTCAGAGATTTCGTGCAAAGACACCTCTTCCCCTCAGAGAAGTTTCAAAGAAAAGCAAGGACACGCTGCTGCGGCGGCGTTGGGCAACTTGGCACTTCTGCGGATGCTTCTTCCTTCGTTTTGGATAAACTGTATTTTTCACTGCCTGACAGCGACTGTTCGTCACCAGCCAAGTCAGGTCAACGGGGTTTCCTGGCTTCATTGCAGCAGAAGTGAGTGGATTGGCACTGAATATTAGACTTTTTATACATATACACTAAACACAAAACCAACAGGTTTGTTCCTTATGTCTACATCTAAAATTAGACCTCAAATTGGCAAATCTCATGAATGCCAATCTACCCAGTAAACCGAAATGTGCTTTTGGAAACTCCCAATCAGCAGAGAACCACTATTTCTTTGTGGAGACCTACTAAACACAAGAGATGTGAAAGACTAGAAGAAAAATGAGAAATGTCACTTCCATACAGGAAACGTGGCTGGACACTGGACACGCCACAGAGCAGCCCTTCCCTTGGGCAGCAGGGAGGTCCTGCAGGGAGCTCCGGACTGGGCTGCAGGTGGCTCCGGAAACGTGCACGTCAGAAAGCTGCCCAACGCCCAGAGCCTCTGCAGAGCTGCTCTGCTTCCCGTGCATCCGAGCCAAAGTTGCTGCTGTCTACCCTGACCTGGGCAAGTCTCCTCAGCACGCTGCATCAGCCGGGTCTAGTCTGCCTCCTCAGCAGAGTCTCCTCCAGGTGATGGAGGAATTTGTTCCAGTATCCCTGGTAAGCAGGAGACGGCACAAGAAGTGGTTAAAAAACACACAAACCGAAAAACCCAAACCCGCCCCCCCCAAAAGCTGTTAGTTTTGATAAAAAAAATTGCAGCTGCAACATCTGTCTGACTCTTGTTTGCAGCTTCATCAGCACTAAGTGGTCAATAAATCAGACTGGCATGGCGTTACGTTTCTTCCGTGGCTTAACCATTAATCCAGTGCCAGTTCCCATGAAAAATGAAGGATAAAAACTATGTGATAGTGCAAATGTATACATTATCCAGAAAGTAATAATAGCCCGTAATGGCGCTGCAGACCTCCCTCCCAGCATGACTGCTGGAGCAGCAATGCAGCCTCCCTCTGCTACCCACTACATGCTACTTAAATTAACCAAGTAAATCAGCTATTGTTTGTTCCACCAGCCCACTCCACGTTTGTATTTTTCACACGAGCAGAAACACAGTGCTGAAACAAGCCGGGCTGCTCCAGGTCCCCAACTCCGGCAGGCAGGGAGGGCAGAACCGCAGAGCGACGCGCGGCCAGCCTGTGACGGGCTGATCAACGCTCAGACGAAGGAACGGCAGGTACCACCAGCACTCCGCATCGGCAGGGCTCCGAGGGAAACCTTTCCTTCATTTCAGCAACCGCTTTTGCTGTTTTTTACTACCCAAAGTCAGTCCTCCACACAAGCAGAAGTTTCCCTTCTCAGGTAGAGAAGGATAATCCCCAAAACCTCTTCCTTCTGATTGTCCGCATCCCAAAGCACGCTTTTTTTGGTTCTGTCCCTTTTTTTTCCTTTTGAAGCAAAAATCAAAAGCCATTTCTGGCCAGCTTTCAACTGCTCTTCAGCTGCTCAGCAATGGCAATCAGCTCAAGGCTAGATCTCACTGGCAGTGGCTGCCAAATCACCAATGACCACAGCTGAAGATATTTAATTTGGGAAAAAAACCTCCGAGCTGAAAGTTTTGCATTTGTACTTCCTGCTGGAAGGATGAAAGGAAATAAATCATCCTCAGGGATGACGACGATGAACATCGGTGAATTTAATCCCGGCCACCCTGCAAGGAAATTACCCCAGATACAGCCCTGGCCCCCAGGAGCAACAGCCATCAGCTCTGCTCCACTGTGGGTCCAGTCGCCCCAGCTTCCACTGGGTACCTATTTCTGCTATGTCAAACTCGCAAAGTACTCTGCCTTATTCAAAATGCGGGAGGTGAAACCAGCCTTTTCCAGCCCTAATGGATAAACCACGAAGCAAAAGGGCAGAAGGAGCAGAGAAGCGTGGCCAGGGGATGCAGAGGCAGCTCCTGTGCCTCCCTTCTCCCCCCCGAAATTATAAAAGGTTTTTTCTTTTCTGACAGCTATTCATTCATGAAGTTTATTTTGTACTCCTCAAACCATCCAAAAGGTTGAAAAGGAATCTCAGCTTTCTGGGAACATAAATCACATCCATTTCTGTGGGATGAATGGATTAATACCAAACAGATTATCACCTACAAAAAGATAATGCAAAAAGGTTTCTGTAATTTTGAGATGCTGCCGTTACATGATGCCTCAGTACCCACAGGTAACTGGGAGATAGGTACTGGAGTTGTCCGTGCATCATCGATGTATTATCTAGAAAACCAACCAAGGAGTGAA
The DNA here is from genome assembly GCA_013399095.1 of Psophia crepitans. Classification (NCBI taxonomy): domain Eukaryota; kingdom Metazoa; phylum Chordata; class Aves; order Gruiformes; family Psophiidae; genus Psophia; species Psophia crepitans. Next base: position 236,941 of record VWZZ01001113.1, read on the forward strand.
AGCATTCTCAGACATACGGAGGTGCAGAAGATAGACACTGCTATAAATAGCAGAAGAGTCTATCTGGAAGGTTTCCCCTGGTTTTTTTAACGGTTTGAGGGTGGACCCTGGGCTTGTATTAGAAAAATTGTATTAGGGTTTGTATTAGAAAAATACAGGTTACCCTTTTGTTCCTTTCTTCTTTAATCCTTCTTTACCTTTCTTCTTCCTCTGGCTGCTTCTGGCATCCCCTGATGACCCATACGTTTCTCCCAATAACAAACTGTGCCTGTCCCGTCCCTACGCCACCAGTGACACAGCCAAATCCTCATTGCTCCTCAGGAGCATTGCTCTCAGCTCCCTAACAGCCAGCCTGCAAAGAGCATCCTTGGCCAACCCCTGCCAAGCTCCAGGTGCTGGCAGAGACATCCGTGTACAAACAGGAGCAAGAGTCCTGCCTCAAGCACCTTCTCCTTGAGCCTTGTAGAAGCACTGCTCACGGCAGATCTCCAGCAGAGCCGAACACAGAAGATCCCACTGGACAATCTTGGGAGAAGGCAACATGGGAGTGGAAACGGTCCTGAAGTCTTTTTCTCCCCCTTAAAAGGTGGCATGGTGGCATTCGGGATTTAGCAATACAGGTGGTTTGATGTGAATTTCCCCAGGACAACGCCAGAAACAAGCAGAGTCCTGTTCAGGGAAAACTCAGGAGATCCCGGAATAAGCTTTTCTTTGTACACACGCCTGGCATTAATCCCATCGGGTCACAAACGGCACATGGGTCAGCCCGGTCATCGTCAGGCAGCATTCAAATAGCACAAGCGGCAAAGTAAGAGTCTTAATATAGAACAAATACCAAATACTTACTAATACATCATCAAATGTGATATAATTGAAGGTATTTTATATACAGAGAGCTGCCTCTAAATGCTCCTGGGAATCCACATTTAATTAATACCCACTTTGAAAGATAGAGAAAAATACAGCACCGTAATTTCTGGCCTCCAAAGTTCCAAAAAGAAATTGATTTCCGAGTTGCTTATTATCTTTCATAGCAACACCTCTTGTGCTAGTAAAAGGTATAGCAGAAGGACGATACTGCACAACTAGAAGCCTGCAGCAAAATAAAACAAAAGGCGCTTCTTTCTCACACAGGTATTATTCTTCCGGACAATGGAAATTTCATTTCGTCTGTGTCACCGCTCCCAGCTGAAAGCTTTAACTTACACAGGCAGCTGACAGGGACAAGATAATTCTACCACGAGCTGGGACTGCTTCTGTTTATCTAGAAACCCTCAGCGGAGCCGGTGGTGCCGACGCAGAAGTCCCGTGTCCTGGCGCCCAGGGACAGAAACGTGGCAGGGAAATCTGTCCTGCTTATTGCTCTGGAGCAAACAACCCACCAGAGGCCGTGAGCGCGTAAACTGGGAAGGGCTGAGGAGACCTGGATCTTCAGCACCCAACACTCACGGCACTGGAATACCCTGCATGGGGGGCACCGAACAGCAGCACGTCCCTCCCTGCTGCAGCACCTGCCACCGCAGCACAGCTCGGCTCCAGCCCGCTGACAAGCCTCCAAAGGGCTTCCCGGAGAACGGCAGTGGGCTTCAGGCTTCAAACCACAGAGCAAGGCAGCGGAGCCGGAGGAGCAAAAGCTGCTCTCGCCTCTTTTAAAGCCATGTTTTTTTACTGTTTCCCACTTAATCCTTTATGACAGTACAGCTGGATTCTTGAAAGACCAGCCTGAGACTCCAACAGCCGTTGAACAGTCGGTCACAGGAGGTGCCTGGGCAGCTGTTTGAGCCAGTTTAATAATCTTCTAAAGCTGTGCCACTGCTCGTGTACAAAAACATAATCACGAGAAAAGCGTGCAGAGGAAACTTAGGGATAGGAACTTGCCCTACTTCAGCTTAGACACGTTCTTTTTTAATACACACCCTGTTCATGAAAGTCACAAAACAGCAGCAACGGATGCATTTAACCCAGCTGCTGCATCTAGTACCGACTGCCTTGTAAGGGAGAGAAATTTGCCATGGAAATCATCTCCTCCTCCTTTCTGTCATTTGCTCCTTCCAGTTGCCTAAGGTTTTACAATTCATTCTGCAATAGCCTTGAGGTTCTTCAAACAACAACTCTGAGGGCAAAGCAAGGGTTTCTTTGGGTTTGAATTCCTTTGAGGTACTTTTCCTGACAAATAAGACTTATAACAGAGAAATTTCTTCTCATACTATGCATTTGCTGCAACTCTGCGCCTTTGAAGACTGACACTTAAACGATGCCTCTATGTTTCCTTCTATTAAACCTGCACAGTGCAATCGTTTCCAGATTAGTGTCATTTTTCTGCACGTGAAGTGGTGCAGAGGAGACAATCAAAGCCGTCTTGTATTTCAAGGTGTCCTACACTCAAACTGTGCTTTTCATTGTCAGAAATTCTTAAAGAATTTGCTAACCAATACAGCCAAAGTTAGATATCAGGATTACTTGATTTAATCGCAAAACACAGCCCTTTCTAGGGTAAGACAAAGCAAATGCTTGCTAGCACACAAAGTGGGAGTGAGGAACCTCATGGCCACGAAAGCCACAGCTGCGTTAGTAAGTGCAAAACCCCATTACACCATCCACACGCACACAAACCGAGCCATGCCAAATTAGTGCGCACGTACATATTGAGGTATTGAATATGATGTGCCAGCCGCTTTGCAGACTGTTACTCTATAAAAGACTTGCTACTGCATTCAGACTATTTTCCAACAAGCGTGAGCCAGAGAGCCCTCAGCTGACATTTGTGAGGACTTTGTATTTTCTTCATTCTGAAGTGCGGAATCTCCTCTCCCTCTTTCTCTTTTTATCACGACCTTTACATGGGAATTCTGTCATTGCATTTCAAAAGGGCTGAGACAGAGCTAAGCTCAAAATGCTTCCATCCTCATCACCTTCCAGAAATGCCAGCATTACAAAGTGTGCCCCAAGTGGCTTCTATCCTTTCCCAGCTCACCCAAGCCAGAGAGGCAACAATAACTGGTCTGAGTAAGAAGCAATTTTAATTTCAAAGCTCTGCTGACATTCACCAAGTGCTTTCAAAGTCTGTATCAACAGAATGCACTGCTTCAAATTCTGGTTGGAATGCAGATGGTATGAGTTTTTTCTCTCATGTGCTGATGGCCTAGTTTGCCTCAATAACACTATTAACTTTTAAATATTAACGCATTTCTGTGAATTAAGAACAGTTCAGTGCATACCTGAAGATACTTCACTTTTTATTTTTTTAATTGCTATTGCTGTAGGTGGACCAAATACCAGGAAGCTGACATTTCCAAATACCGAACAAGAAAACCCCAGGAGAACATACCCAGACCTCGTGATAAGTTTTCCCTCCAGAGACGTGCTGTCCCTCAGCACTGCTCCTAAAGCTTCACTGAACTCTAAGCTATTTTTATATGTATGCAAATGTATTAAAGTAATTTGGAAGCTGGTTGTCCCTCAAAAACCCATGTATACTCCCCACAGCAGCAGCACGTGAGCAGCAGCACGCGGGAGTGAAGGATGTCGGACTAAGGACGCATCCAAGGGTTTGCATGTGTGTGAGATGGAGACGAGCAGCTCAGCGTTTCAGAGGATGCTGTGGCCTCCCAGCCTCGCAGAACCCACCCGCACACACACCAACCAGAAAAGGAGCTTTCTGCAGCGCTGGAAGCTGATGGCAGCTCCTGCAGCATCCTGGGGGTCAGCGCTGAGCCAAGCAGCCAGCTCCGCCTGGTTCTGCTCCGGCTTCCCACGACCAGCAGCCACACGCAGCCGGGAGGGCACGGGACTCTCCAGCATCTTGTTAGGCATGACGGATGCCCCATACAGCTGTGCTCTGCTATTGTGCCTCTACCTATTATTTCTGGCTGGTGTCTGGATCAGGTGAATGGTTTGACATGTCCGACAGGGATGTGCTCCCCCTTGCAGCACACTTCACCCTCTCCCCCGTCCGGGACACGGTACACACCAGCCCTTGCCCCTTCCCACAGATGTGCACGAGTGCAGAGACACGGGGCCTGGGAAGGATACAAGCACGACCTTGATGCCTGCCTGGAGGAACAGGAGATAAATGCTATTTAATGTTCCACGCAGCCTATATGGTACGTGGTAAGTCAACATGTCCTTTTTATTTTTACTCTTTGCTCTGAGGGTTTTGTCATTTATAGGTTCTTTAAATTTGTTACTTTTGATATCAGTGACTGGTAATACAATTCCTGGAGGAAGAACATCAATAACGTTCAAAACACTTTCATAATGTTGGCTTTGATAGTCTTGCAACATTTTTGTTCCTATGGTCTCACCCTTATGACACTGCTAGATAGCACACAGTCTGTTCATTGAAGGTTTTCTTGTGCTTGGTTAACCTTTCCAGACAAGAGTAACTCACAGTGCCAGGGAATCCAAAATTCTCCTCCTGCGGCACATATTTTTGAGTCCAGCTTTACCTTGTGTTGGACATGAGGGCCCACAGAGGTGCCAGAGTCCAAATTAATGATGCGTAGCGAAGCCAGCAATGCCAGAGGCAGAGATGGGCAGGTACCAGGGACATGCCAAACTGCCATGCCAAGGACACACAGCACTCCTCCATCCTCACTACATTTGCTGACTTTTACTCGTTAGGCATGGTGTCCTAAAAAGGACTCGCAGCAGCCAGCTGGGAACTGATGCAGCACTTTAGAATGGAAACATCGAATCCTAAGGCAAAGAAAGTATCAGACTTGCATTTCTTCTGAATTGCAAGAAAAAGATTATTAGACACCCTTCTTTCTTCTTCACTATCACTCAGAAGCCTCCAATTTCCCCAGACAGAGGAGATTAACAAACAGAGATTAGCATCTAAGAACTCCTGCTGTAGGCTGTGTTCAACTGAACCCAGCTCTCCAGGTCTCCTTATATTTATTTCTAGACTTGCAAGCAGATGCCTTGAAATCTTGAAAGGAACTGTGAACCCCACCAGCACTGCTGTGTGGCTCGGAGGAGCTTCTCTGACCTGCTGATGAAAGCAGCGTTCTCTCTTCTCCAAGGAGTCTGAGTCCTTTCTAGCTGTGTAGGTATTTGGCTTTCTTTTTGGGAGATCATTTTGTACCATCTGACAATCAATTTTGTTCCTCTATTTCACGTATGACAGCAAACAGAACCACTGCCAGGGTGGACCAGCAGCTCTGGCTAGCAGTCTGTTTGGCCAATCTGGTCTAGTGTAGCCCATGGAAGGGGGGTTGGAACTAGATCATAGAATCATTAAGGTTGGAAGAGACCTCAAGGATCATCTAGTCCAACCATCCCCCCACCACCTATTAACCACTAAACCATGTCCCTAAGTACCACATCCAACCTTTCTTTAAGCACCCCCAGGGATGGTGACTCCACCATCTCCCTGGGCAACCCGTTCCAATGCCTGACCACCCTTTCCCAGAAGAAATTTCTCCTCATCTCCAACCTGAACTTCCCTGGCGCAACTTGCGGCCGTTCCCCCTTGTCTTGTCACTCACTATCTGCAAGAAAAGGCCGACCCCCAGCTCACCACAACTCCCTTTCAGGTAGTTGTAGAGGGCAATAAGGTCTTCCCTGAGCCTCCTCTTCTCCAGACTAAACAAGCCCAGTTCCTTCAGCCGCTCCNTGGCCTTCTTGGCCACCTGAGCACACTGCCGGCTCATGTTCAGACAGGTCTCTAACTGTTCTGACCTGAATCGTGGGGGGTTTATTCTGCTCCCTGTCCCAGACTTCCATGTCCGGAGGCCGAGTACCCCGAGGACGACTGGTCTGACTATTGAAGACAGATGCAAAGGCTGCATTGAGAATCTCAGCCTTCTCCTTATCCCCAGTAGTCGTGTTCCTCACTGCATCCAGTAAGGGGTGGATATTCTTCTTGGCCTACCTCTTGCTGTTAATATATTTGTAGAAACATTTTTTGTTATCTTTTACTACCGTGGCCAGGTTGAGCTCGTGCTGGGCTTTAGCCTTCCTGATTTTCCCCCGCATACGCTAGCAACGTCCCTGTACTCTCCTCGAGTTGCCTGTCCCTTCTTCCACTGGGTGTAAACTCTGTTTTTTCCCCCGAGACTCAGCAGAAGTTCCCTGTTCAGCCCCGCCGGCTCGTCCTACAGCACATGGGGACAGCCTGCTCCTGCGACTTCCTGAGGAGCATCCAGATCCTTGTAGTCCCTTCCAACCCAACCATTCTATGATGCAAGTCGGAATTTGAAGGAGAATGACACATTCCTTCCTGGCTCCTTTCTGCCCCAAATCAGGTCTCTTTCATACACTGAGAGAAGAGAATGGTAAACTGGATAGCGAGCCCTGTCCTGCCTCAAACTCCCAGGTAGAACAACCAACCTGGCTGCTAACTAGAGGTATTATTGTTATTTGCAACGAGCAGAAGGGGTGCTACAGCCCGGCTAAAGCAAAGCCAATTGCCCTTCAGCCTAACCCATCAGTCTCAAACCCACTACACGGGAGCAGCCTGGTAATGTCCTAGCAGATGACAGGGCACCAATAACTGCAAAAGCTCTGCTATTTAAGCAGAAGGTGAGCTTTGTTTAGCCCTTGGGCTCAGCCTGAGCGGATGACAGATGCTGATACTACAGACAATTAGATTTTTAAGTAGTGAGAGCAAATTTATCAGGTGAGTGTTTGGAGACGTGGCACATGAGTTACCAACTTCTTCCGTTACTCCACGGCTGTCTCTCACTTGGCTCCTTCGGAGATTTTCCCTGATCTTTTTATTTCACAGTGTCTGCTAATAACAATACTGAAGTTTGGCAACACCTTCTGAGGAATGTAACAAATAGCAGTGCATGTGCTGTTATATGCAGCAATTCTTTTTTTTTTTTAGTTTACCCACCAAAAGTGCCCGTGAAATGGAGATATTTCATAAACTGAGTGCTGCTGCCTGTGGTGTACACTCGCACGAGGAAGAGAAAAGAACATACAATGCCAACAACACTGTAGCCTTTACAAAACGTGAAAAGACACTGCTAAAAGCAGTGAAAAGAAGCTGCTAAATTCCAGTAAGACGCAGACTATTACACATGGCAAGTCATTATTCATTTTACCCATCAGCTACTTGACACAGCTACACACACTGGTATCTTCTGATATCTCCCAAAAAAGCAGCAGTAGTCGAAACACCCAGTGCCAGACATGGGAATAATTAAAGTTTAACATGAGTACTTTTAAGTTTGTAAATGCTAGGGAAAGCGAGCTCAGATCAAAGGGGTTTTTTCAACTTGGGCATCGACGCATCTAAAAAATAGTTAACTGAGGAATGAGCAGCTTATGAAAACAGTCCTTGAAATCTGAGAAACAGCAATATTCTCCCCTATTCAGACCTTCCTACTGCTTTTTTTTTTTGATTTTGTGGTTTGTTTTTTTTCTGTGGCTGTCCACGTCTTGTTCCCACCCCCTCCCCTGCTGCACAGAAAATGGAGGCAGAGTGCAGACCCTCATCTTACTGTCCTTCAAGAAAAAAGGACAAACCAGTTTTTCTTCTTCAGATTGCACATCTTGGATCTTGAACTTCATCATCAGACAGTGATTCGCACATGTAGTTACAACCCTTTCAATAGTATGAAAGAGTATCAGAATAGAATATCATTATTAGTATTGAAAGCTGGAGAGGGACTGTTTACAAGGGCAGGTAGCGAGAGGACAAGGGGGCATGGCTTTAAGCTGCAGGAGGGGAGACGGAGCTGAGATCTGAAGCAGAAATCCTTCCCTGGGAGGGTGCTGAGGCCCTGGCACCGGGTGCCCTGAGAAGCTGTGGCTGCCCCTGGCTCCCTGGCAGTGCCCAAGGCCAGGTTGGATGGGGCTTTGGGCACCCTGGGCTGGTGGGGGGTGTCCCTGCCCATGGCAGGGGGTGGCACTGAGTGGGCTGGGAGCTCCCTGCCCACCCAAACCATTCTATGATTCTACGAGAAGCCAGTGAATTGATCTGAGCACCTCTTGTTAAATGTGCCACGCATTACCGCAGATCGGATTATTTTTGGGAACAATTACATCCTAATATCTTTTTCTCTTTTGCTCCACTTCCTGTTCCCTTTCACTGGGATGAATTCTAGTCTGCTTGTACTAGTTCAACTCCCCTAAGCTCCAGTTTAAAGGCACAAGCATACCCTTACATTAAGGGAAGGAATTCACCAAAAGGCTTTTTGCAAAGTTATCTTCATAGCACGATCTACCTTGAGGAAATATATAGCGCTGCACTCTGCCAGAAAATGCCAGTATTCAGCATTCGTACATATCCTGCATAGGTTTTCTGCCTGGGAATATTTTACTTTTGCCAGCAAAGACTGCCTTTTTGAGTCAGAGACCCTGCCCAGATGCCTATTTGTTGCTGGATACAAGTGCTTTCACTCATCCAGCCACAGATCATTAATCTCCAATATTGCCAGAATGGAAACTCAGTGCTGACTCAGCAACAGCATGATTTGGGGTGACTGCAGTCATGCCTCCTCGCAAACAGCTCAACAGGAAAGATTTTTAATCCTGGCAGAGACACAAAGCTGCGGCTGCTTTCTCCCGTTCACCAGAAACATTTCTACTGCCACCAGGAGCATTCCTGTCCCCTGCACGAGAGCCAGCTGAAACGTCATCCACAGCAGAAATTCAGGTCTCTGGGATTCCCCATGTGCTTGCCTACTCCTGCTCAGAAAAACACGCATCTGAAGCGGCAAATGCCCTGCTCAGCAGCAGCGGCTCTGAACCCCGCGGGCTAGGACCGTAACGCCCGTGCGGCTGGTACCCACCGTCCATTTAAGCAGTTATGCTGGCACTGCCGTTCTGCCTCCACCGTGTGTGCGCAGTGACAGACAGAGAATGGCAGAAAAGCAAAGGGGATTCTGCTCTCGTTACACATGCAAAATACAATTACATTATTCCTGAACTCCGGACTGGAGAAGCAGCACTGCCCATCCCAAGGCTGCTGAAGACGCTGTGATGCTAAAGCACGAGGGAGACAACGTCCTGCTCCGCCAGCCTGAAGGGCAGATATTTCACACAATACACGCTGTCTGCCTGCCACATCAGGGAGCAGTAAGGAAACCTGTAAAGGAATACATAATGAGACTACAAGCAGCAAAACCAGCGTGGGTGAATGCACAGATTCCCTACAGAGTCTCCTCCTGGCTCTGCATTAGCAGAGCTCTCCGAGGAAGGTGGCATCCCTCTCTTCAGGCAGGGAATGTTTAATGACAAAAACCTGTGCGCAGCCAGAGGAGATCCTCCATCGCAGATAGTTTGAATTTTGTTTTCTCCAGGTTTCCTCATGCTTTGGCACTATGTCAGAGGTGTTTCGACTGGCTCAGTATTGCAAGAAGCTGGAAGGAGTCACAAAAATCCTCCCTCTCAACCTAAACCTACAATTTGGAAACAACCAGGACAACCACCATGCTCAAGAAAATCAAAGTCAAATTGTCACTGTTTGCCAAGGAAAAAAAAAAAAAAAAAAAAGCACATCCCTGCCATACAAAAAGGTGCAAGGTACCTACTCAGGTTTCTAGTACGATAGGTACAAGTCCATACATCACCATAATTCAGCGATGTCTGGACGGCAACAAAAGCAGACCCCAGAACTTGAAAGCAAGTTCTCAGCAATACCACAAACTCCCCACTAAGTTCACTGTGTCGTCAAGTCATTCTTTTTTATAGATAGAGACACAAGGAAAAAATGAAATCTAAAAAGCGTTGTCAACTTGAATGATTTTCCAGGTTCTTGTCACTAAACAACCATCATCCCTCAGAGCATAGGAAAGGCAATAAAACCAATAGAACTAATAAAGGAAAACTGTGTGGAGCTTGACAGATCTGGCTGTCCCTGGCATGTGACAGCCTATTTTACCAAGCAGGCAAATCGAAGCTGCAGCAGACTTGTCCACAGGAGAAGTGGGACCCCGGCAAAACTGGCACCGACTACTAGTTCTTTTTATGCTGTTTAGTTCTACCAAAAAAAAAACCCCAACCCCAAAAAAGGCAAAAAAAGCCCAGCAGGCTGCTTCAGAGTCTGTCCCACAGCCGCTCCCCTGCCCTGCTACCTGCATTTCTCTGAACACTGAAAACCCATTGGAAGCTGTAGCTGTTCTCCCGAAGCCAGAATCCTTCAAGCTGTGCAGCGAGCTGACCCTAATGGTTTGCACTAAGAGCCTGCTACAAAATTCGAGACTTAATTTATCCAAGAAGTTGTTAACATTTCCTCTGTGCACTCACTGAACGAACGTGCTTTTGAAGTCACTTATTTACCAATAAATTACAATGGTCTGAAATCATTAGCAACAAAGTAAATTGTTTTAATTGATCTGAACTTTTTTACAACATGAGAACTTAGTTTCTGTATAATTGCACTTTCTAAAGGATTAAAATAGCAGATTAATCACTCTTGGAGCTTGCAATCTTTAAAATGTTCCCTATTCTGAGAGGCTGCATGGCTGAAATGAAGAATAAATCTGCACTTCCATGACACTCTTGTTTGTAACAAACCTTGAACCTGTCTCATCAACCTTGTCAAGGTTCAAGGACTGCTCTGTGTCAGGGGATGCCCAAGACAGCAAGCCACACGCAGGCATTCCACGGGGGAGGAACGGCATGTCCAGACGTGCCTACTCTTGCTGCACTGCTCGTAAACAATGTTCGCAGGGCTTTTTATTTCTTTTTTAGGGATCAGAGAAGATGAAGAGTAAGCAGATTTAAATAATTTCATGATTTCCTTTGGTATAACCTCAGCCAAGCACAAAGGCGCGAGGTCCTGTTAATAAATGCCTACAGCTGGCTCAGCCCCTTTCTGTCCGAGGAACGGCAGCCTCTGCCAACAACAGCAGAGCAGCAATCTAAAACAAACAAGGTGCACTGCCATCCAGCATAAATACATCTTCTATTCAAATGGTTGGGCGGGGGTTCCGAGGAAATATTCAATTTATGAGCAGATTATAAACGGCATCTTTCAAAATAAGAGAGTTTTAGGCACAGAGTAGCTCTTCATCCTCATTGCTTCTGATAGGGCTAATCACCACCCTACATCGGTGTTTCAGCTGAACCTGACATGGGAAATCACATATAATTACACTGATTAATTTTGCTGAAAACATACAGCGTTTTGCTATAGAAATGTAAACATAATAAGGGAAAAGGGTGATACAAATAGCTAAAGCTGACTGCTGTTCAGGAAAAACCACTCAGGTGCTAAAGACATTTGAGTGACTGCATTTACCGAAAGCGCAGGACCGATTCCCACATCTGCCTACCAATTTCAGGCAGAGGAAAAATGGTGGACGTGCGACTCAGGATCACAGCATCCTACCAAAGGCATCCAGTTGTTTCTGTATATACACATCAGAATAAAATGAAGCGGAACAGAACATTGTAAAAGGACTGCTTGAAACAGCACCGGTCCTGCAGACCATCTGCACACTGAAGTGCCTGCTGGGGCCAGAGACAGGTAGATCAAACTGGGGGGGAACCTTGGCAGAGGGAGTGGAGCAGAGGCAGTGTGGAAAGAGGGAACTCCGGCCGGCTCCCTGGGAGTGAATTATTTAACAGCCAGTGGAAGAAATGTAAAAGGCAACATAACACAGGGAAATTGCAAGAGAAAAAAAACACACCTAAAATTAGGAACGCCTCCTTTGTCACCCTTGTGCAATATCAATGTTTCAGAAGAAGTTGTAGCAGCTCTAGACATATGCTTGTCGTCAGTGCCCGAAGACAAGATATGATTTCTACAAGGGGCCGATGGGCGCAGAATTTCAGCAGCAAAGCCTGGTAATTTCACAAGAGCAGCCAGCACTAATACAAAGCACTCGAAACAGAGAAATGCATTTCTTCTTAGCTGCATCTTGCTGCACAGCGTTCTGAAAAGCCACTGGAAGAAAATTGCTTGGCTTTCAATTTTAAAGCTGCACTTAACCAAATGCTATCCGTCTTCGGATATACTGGCAAGGAAAAGTAGCAAATCACTTGTTTTTCCTGTAGCACCTAAAATTACAACAGCTATCTTATCAGTCCCTCGTTACCCAAAACTAACGCTTACGGAGCTGACAAATCGCTGTGACCGTTCTTCCCACGCGTTGCCTTGTGGGATGACAGCTCAAATCCTTTGGGTGGTTTGCCTTACTTACTCCACAAGCACAAAACCAGCCTACAGCAAAGCACCTGCATTCCACAGACCCACAGGACGGGTTCCATCAAATACAGCATTTTCCATGGCAATTACAGCACGGTACGGCTTGCTCTCACGAGATGGCAGTGCCTTGGTATGGGGCAGCATTCCACCTCCCCAAAGTGCTCGGACCAGAAGTCACATGCTAGCCTCCTACAGAGCATCTCTGCAGCAGAGAAGCTGCTGGTAAGGAGGACCCAGGGTCTGCTCCATCCTAGCACAGAGCCTGAAGATAAACAGAAGGAAAAGGTAAACACGAAGCTACAGCTGAGTAAGTAACATTAAGTCTGACACAGGGAAGCTGTGATGCATTACTCACCCTGATAAGTTTAATGTATAATTTAGAAAGATATCACCGGAATGGAAGAGAGAAGCTCTTAAGCAGCTGTGAAGGGTATTCGGCTCAGGCGTCGCACACAGTTAGCGTTTAAGGAAAGCTGCTAGCCCTGTGGCAGAAACCCACCCCTTGCCCAATAATTTGATTTAGATGTGTCTCAACACTGAAGCACTTCAGAAAGACCCCATTCCATTCCATAGGCTAGATCGAGGCTTTTTATTGAGTATTAGGTATTACCTCCCTGTTTGATAACCAAGAGCCATCAGATTGGAAAGCCCTTATCCCCCAGCTGCTGCTCAGTGTAATCGGCAGCCTCAGCCAGGCAGTTTGAACCCTCACTACGGAATTCACAAATAATCTCAAGTTACATTAAAAGACCTTAGAAGATGCATCACCACAAATGAAAAGGGAAAATAATAATAATAATAATAAAAAAAATCACAGCTCACAACACATCAGGTGATATTATTTTGATTTAAAAGAGTACAAGTGACAGTCATCTTGCCCTATTATTTTGAAGAAATATTTATCTCAGGGAAAATAAAAGCTTTGCCAAAGCTTAAAGAATCTTCTGCCCTTTCTGCTTCAGAGGGATGGTGTAGGAGACGGACGCTCCAGCTGGTTTTTGAGGAGGGTTGTATGTGGGTGACTGCCAGTCCAGCACCTGCCTAACAGGAGAAGCATTAGCCAGGAAAGGTTTTTTGCTGGCTGAACTTGCCCTAAGTGTCCCCCAGAGTCCACATCTCAGAACTAATGACTTCTGATACAGCTCATGTGATCACCAGAGCCCCTATGAAAAATATTTTGATGATTAGGGATGCCATTCCTTAACAGGGTGTATTTGAAGAATGCCTGGCAGAGCGGGGACGCCCCCAGGACACCTCCCATCACAGAGCAGACCTGCACCACCGAGACACCAAGGAGACGGTGCAGCGGGGTCCCACCTGAGCCAGGCTTGTGACAGCACCTGCTGCAGCCCAGCACTGGTGTCAGCTCAGCATCATTTTCTTTCCACTAGAAGATTTCCAGCAAGGCTAACAAATCTTTAGCGCTGCCACCTTGAATTACTTTTGCGTGGCTCACTGCAGCACTCCGTTAGGGATCCCAGTCAGGTCTCCAGTGGATGCCCTGGCCTTGCATGGGAAGCCACCACCCCTAATTGGGAAGGGCTAGCAGGCTGCGTTTGGGGAGCGCGGTGCCCACATTTCAATGTGGTCCCACACTGTCCCAGCAGGGATGCTCCTCCACATCACATCTGCCATGCGGTCCCACAGGTGAATTCCAAGCAAACTAGAAGTGATGGATAGCAGCAGGCTAGACCGGAGACAGGGAAGAAATTCACCCATGGAGCCAAGGAAGTGCTGTGGCATGGGAGGTCGGTCGGTCACAGAGGGGGACACTGACAGAAAGCCCTGAGTGGCCCCAAAAGTGTGGCCAGTCCCAATAAGGTCCAAGGTTTGACATCCCTTCTGCCAGTTCCCCCACCAAGGTTGCTTGTTATTTCTCTGGATGCTGTCACCATCGACACATACCTTCATTCCATTTTTGAGTTTACCACATCCACGAATTGAATTACATCTCAGAGAGGTTTCACAGTATTTCCTTTCCTTAAATCAGACTTGACTTTTGTTGCTCTTTACTAATACTCAGTGTCCCCACATCCAGTATTACAAGGTAAAAAGGACAGAAGTGTCTTCTCCACAATTCTTTGAACAATTCCTCATCTTACACAGTATTTATATGATGTCTTTTCTCTTTTCTTAGCCTGCTAATATTTTTCCTTTTGATTCTCTTTGCACAGCACCTTTCCAGGGAGGGATCTCTGCTGCCCTCTTCAAATCCCCATTCAACCATCCGGTGTCACCCAGAGCGCATCAGACCAGGCTGCGCCACTGAGCTACCTAACAGTATTAAGACAGACTTCTGTTCAACCCCTCTGCTTTTTGTTTTCATGCAGACATCTTTTTTGCTTCTTGACCTCAGTTGTTCATTAAGAGAAACACTGACAACCCATGACTGCCATTAATGATATCTTTAAAAAAAAACCACAAACAAAAAACCAAACAAGAACCAACAAACCCCAAGCACCTGTGGTGCTTAGAAACAGTTTTCCAATTTTCTCCCTCTTTCCTGGCTCGACATTAAAAATATACATTATAAAAGGTCTTGATTCTTGATGTCCCAGTATCAGAGCATCCCTTGCTCCAACACTGACCTGATCAACAGAAGCAGTTTCCTATCCCAGTGGCACGGCTCTCCTGGGCTCACCCGGCCCTGAGGAAGGCACAGATGCTTTTCAGGACACATCGTCACTGCAACTGCTCCATGAAGTGCTTTATCACACACATTTTAAACTCTTGATAACACTCTATGCAGAGATAAGGGACAGGAACTTGGGCTGCAGTTTTATAACATTTTCCCCATTTGTAGGGGTTTATCTCCAGAAAATATCAGTGTCTCCCGAATCCTTACACATTAGTACAACTAGTGATACTCGCCTCTCTGACCTCAAGGAGTTCTGTCTGCAATAATTTACTCAGAATAATCCACTCAAAAAGGGAGCCCGTGTACCAAAAGCAGTCTAATTCCAACACTCCAAACATCAGGCACCCATCTCGGCAATGAAGAACAATTTGTTGGGCTGATGTGCTGATATTTACTCAAAGCAATGACTGTCCATGCACCTTTCACACAATGACCTTCGGCATGCAGGAGAAGAGCAGACGATGACCCCGAATTTCCACGCTCCTGTACAAGCCGGGGCCGTGAAATGCCTGGAAGGAAGATCCTGGCTGCTGCTTCAGGCAGCTTTCGTGGACCAGTGCTGGACCCGGGGTCCAGCCAGATCACACAGTACGAAAGAGGGGCCTGGGACAGAGAGATACCGAACACAACGGTAATCCAAGCCGATCCATTTAAAAGCGTGCAGTTGGACCTTGTAATTCTGGACACAGCAGAGAGCACCTGGGAACAAAGCGGCCCCCCAGACGTCCTGCGGCTGAGCGGGAGCAGCACTGACTGCTGGGGATGCAGGCATAATCCCTGGCACGCTGCTAAAGCCCACGCTCCCTCTGGATATGGAGAGACTAATCCTTGGGAGCGCTTGGCGGAGATTTACAAGGAGCTGTTTTACTTTGCCTTGAGCCGGACCAGGAGCGCTCAGCTCAGGCAGCCCGAGCCATCTCGGGCTGCGCTTTTTTTTTTTTTTAAAAACAAGCACAGACTGTGTCCACAGAATCTGACATCATTTGAGCTCAGAGATGCAATAAAAAATAGCACACCCTTCCCAGAGCTTTTAGACTCAAAATCTCATCAAAAAGAAATGCAGTTTCATAAATTATGCAGCCGTACTCTGCCCATCACATTTGGCTGCTGTGTGGAGTCTCTTCACCGGACAGTGGTTTTAGATTACGAGAGCTCCCTGGCTCCTTGAGAATTACGAGGGCTCCTGCCTCGCGCTGCTCAGAGGGCAGCCCTGCGGTGGGCTGCTGGAACCTGCTGAATCCAAACGTCCTCGTAGCCAAGGATGACTACGGCTTTTGCTGCGAATGCTCCTGAACAGTTATCTGGCTCGAAGGTGCTGCTGCAGCAGTATCCTGGCCAAAGCACCCTTTTGGTAAAGGAAAGCAGCTTTCCCTGAAAACGTCCCCTGAAGAATGCTGGCCCCGGGAGCAAGGCAGGCAAACTCTGCGCTGGTGCTGGGTGCTGCCCGTGATACCGGTGCTCACCCACTAATGAAACGGCACAGCATTTTTAATCGTATTCAGATCTTGGCATGGCATGTGATGACAGACTTTCAGCCTTGCCAGTGTGCTGATTTTAGCAGAGAAGGGAGATGGGATTCCTGCAGACAAAAATAGAAAGTTTTAACGCTGCAGTGAAGAGAAAGACTGCTGGAACATGGAGTCCTCCTTAGCAGCATCCAGCCAAGCAGCAAGAACCAAAGGAAACAACCTATAAATAATATAGAGCAGATCTGCTCTGATCCACTAACCTACTTTAGGACAGGTTTACAGTGAAGAATAAAAAGAATTTAAGCTTGATTGTGGTGATTTAGCAAGTGTCTGCACGATGTCGATGTCAACTCCTTGCCTTGGTTTCTCAGTAGAAAACTGAATCCAAGGGCAGGAAAAGCTGTCTGTCCATATTTTTTCCTTTTGTTTTGAGAGGGGAGAGAGCTCACTGCAAATGTCAGCTGTGTGTTGCACAGGGAGGTGCGTGCTTCACCGCAAGGCTCAGAGAAGTGCTCTTGGGGCAGATGTGGTCCTGGATGGTGTGAGTGGAGCACAATGGGATTAGAGCATCTCCAGCAGTACATGTATCCCCCTGGGAAAGGGAAGCCAACAGAACTATGTCACCATTTACCAGCTCGTAAGAGCTGCTGTGGGATATGCAGCACATGTAATACTCATGTACTAACAGGACATAACATGAAATAGAATATGGGTTATTAATTTCCATTACAGAACAATTTATGTTTCGTTATAGCTATTTGAGGGTGGGTGGGGTGAGGAAAAAAAAAAAAGCACGCTCACCATTCTTACAGGGTGCAAGGCCACAGGCAGACGTTGCTGAAGCCTTGTTTCCACCTTTAGGGAACTCCTAGGAGTGCCAGCTGGATGTGCGGCGCACCGCTAAGACAGCAACGTTTTTGCTAGAACGACCTCTTGTCATGACAAGACTGTCATCACACCCAGAGAACAGCCCTAATTCTGCTTAAATAATCCTGAGTAGTCATTTCCTGTACATTTAGATTGAATACAGCAAAATGGTGACCTGTAACTCTTTGCAGGTGTTGCTGGATGCCACAAGTCAAGAAATTCATGGCATGGGAACCCCTGAGTCTTATGTTACCA
>VWZZ01001113.1:254347-369801 GCA_013399095.1 Psophia crepitans
ATGAGGTGTCAGACACCATTTAGTCCCCAGCTAAATGGTTCTTCAAGTAATATCTCCACGTTGCCAAGGACCCTTGGCCCAGGGCCTTCTACTCTTTTCTTCTATTCACCAGCAACATCTTCATTTTAAGCACATTCCGCCAAGGCAGACTGAGCCTTAAATAACCTCATACTTCATAATTTCTCTTCTTTCAGCAGCAAACTGTCTGTCGGTACAAGCAGAGGCAGCCAGCCCTGCTCCATCTGAGAAGGGAAGCCATTTGCTGTGTTTTGCTTAAGTGCATTTTAATAATGCATTCTGCATGGGAGGAACAGGGAGCTGAGGTGCAGCTGGGAAGCTGGAAGGCACCGCTAGTCCAAAAGGAAATCTCAGGATGAGCAGCACTTGTATCAGCTTTAAAGATTATCACTTACTGCTGCTTCCTGAAAATGCTTTGAAAAATAATCATCAACATGGTTTGGACTGAAGAGGCAAACATGGTTTGTGTTCAACAACATGGGGCAAGTTGTACACAATCGAACTGATAGCCTCTCTATCTGTTAATTATGCCAGACTCCTCAAACCTGATGCACCTTCCTAGCTTCCTCCTCTTCCTATCTCCCATATATTTTCATTTCCTTTCAACCTGAAGGAGAACTTTCAAAGAGCAGAGTTACCCAAAAGACATGGAAAAGCTCAGCCTAGGTCTTGCAGTTGCAGGATTTCAGGTTGCACAGGGCGCGCGCTCTCAGGAACATGGGATAGAAGTTTCCTTCTGCACCATGAGGTCAGGGAGATGCAAGCAGCATATCCCCCCTCCCTGGCTGCACAGCATGCTCTCACGAGGTCCAGGAATTTTAGGAGCAAACCAGACAAGTTTAGGTGCAGACCTAACCCCCAAGAGCATGCAGAATGAACACAGATGTCCCGCACCCATCCTTAAGCAGCACCTCTCCGCATTTTTCTCTTCCAGTTCTTTCCCAGGATCCCCTAGAGCGGTCTCTGGACATGGAGTCTCACTGTGAGAGGTGGCTGGAACACCACAGAAGCAGGAAGAGTTTAGCTATTATGGTTCAGGGAGGAAAAAAAAAATAATCCTTAAATTAGTTTGCCACAAGTATTTTTGGAGCTCAGAGCTGGCTCCAGATGTCAATTAAAAATATCCTCGTGCAATGTGATGACATTTGGTGCAGCTGCGAGACAGCCGCCATTTTTGGTTCCTATGAGAAGGGTATACTGCAGCTGCCACAACCTGTACGGTTTGCTTCAGTTCATCAAGCTAAATCTGCTTGATTATAGATTCGCTATAATCCATTTTCTGTTTGCTTATGGAAACATCAGCTGCCAGGAAACGAAGCATCCAGATTCTGGAGAGAAAGTGACCAGAAACAGAGCTGAGATGACAAGTGAGCAGCGATGGGCCAGCAGATCCCCACACTGAGACCACATGGATCGTTAGAGGGTGGCAGAAGAGAGGAGAGCATCACAGACACAGGAGACCTCCCGTGCCATGTGCCCAGAGGTAATAAAGCTGGCTACAAGTGCCATACCTGCCAGGGAAGTTCTGCATGCCCCAGCAGAAAGCACACAGGGGTGGACGCACGTGGTGGGCGGAGAAGGGCTGTGGTTGCACAAACCACGTGCAGAAAGACGGAGCAGGTTTGCTGTGCGTGTGCTTCACATGTGAAATGGAGTGACTTGGCAGTCCAATCGGTAAAGCAAAGAAATGCCGGTGAGAAGCAGATCTCACAATGCCAGTGGTGTCCAGGGCAGAACAGCCTGTGCCACACCAGTTCCAAACACCGCTTGTTCTTGGAACCAGCATCTCAACCGAGAGCTCTGCAGTTCCTGACTTACAAACCACGCACTGCGCATTAAACCGTATGCCATAACGCCCCCGAAAGCTCCACCCAGCGTTGAAAGGGGCAGCCCAGTTTTGCTATCAGGTATTTCTTTAGCTCAAGAGAATCCAAAAGTCACACATTCAAACTTTACTAGTGCTCCATATGGAAACACATCCAACCATGTAACAAAATATTCACTCATGTAATTAAGCATTATATCGCATTATTATATATTTTAACGCTCAACACAAGCGAACAGATCATCTAATTTCCTACGCATATGTTTCCATTTTCCCGGTCTTTTAAGAGAGGTTCAGTAGACTGTACCGGTGGGTTAGGGCATGCCTCCGAGGACTACTGAAGAGCGACTCTTGCAGCGGCAGCGCTTCTCGGCTCACCGGGTTAAACACTGATCCCATCTAGGAACCTTTGGTGGTTCCGACCTGCAGCAAATCACAGTCCAGCTCTCAGACCTTCACTCCTCCAACAAGCTGCAAGATAAGCAGCAGACTCAGCAAACACACAAGAGGAGTCGTTCTGCTGCAGACCACGGTTGTCTGTCCCCAAGAATCAGCCCTGCCTCACAAAGCTAGGCTGAGGGTGGCCTGGCCAGCGGAGTGTCGGGAAGCCGCAGGCAGCTGCTGTGTTTTGCCTGCGTGGCACGCAAATTCACACATCTGTGTGGGTAGATAATTTCTGTAAAACATTCCCAGTGATCATGCACAAAGTCTGGCACTTCTTGAACAGATTCCTGCCCTACTTCAGCACCCGCACTCCTCACCTGCTCTGTGCCAGTTTTGGGGTACGCTGCTTCCCTTCGTCACTTGTACTGGAAAGGCATCTTAAAATTGTCTGCACTGCTGCTGAATCCTACTTTCAGCTAACCACCTCTCCGACTAGCTGCGCTGCAGTTATGAGCGGCATACATCACAGACCTATAGATGGCATAGGAGGCTCAAACGACATCCTGGATGAGACCTGGATGTGAAACCAGCATCCAGCAGCCCAGGGAAAGGAGACTCCATGTTTTCTTCCCAAAACAGCCCAGGTCACATGCAAACACACAGCGAGCCAAGCATTACACTTCTGGACTTTTCTTCAAAATTAAAAGCAAAGCCACGCACACTTTTTGGCAAGAGGAGTTAATTTCCAATCTGAGCATGCAGGAGCATGTCCCTGTGGAACAGCGTAACGAAGCCCCAGTGCTGGTTGCAAAACAAATAGATAAATCAATGTTTCAGTTCATTCCACGAGAGTGGATGGACCACAGCTGCTTAGCAATTCAGGGGACATGATTGCAGGCTCCTCACACGCAGCCAGAGATGCTTCCCAAGGTGCTAGCACTTTTACCACCATAAAATTAGAAGAAAACTCACCTTCTGGTGACAGCAGCCAGGACTGAAGGAAGATGCTGTTTCCTTGTGAAACTCCCTGAAACCCTCAGCCCACAGCTGAGCCAAGTGGCAAATACCCTCTGAGAGTATTTTCAAGCACAGCCTGCACATTGCAATTAAAGAAGTGCCAAGTTTCTACAGCTTAGTAGGAAAAGTAATCTCAATATCAATGTAGGGACTTGACGGCCACACAAGTCTGGCCAAAGAAGGACCCCACACTTGTCATCTCCCTCCAGGGCTGCCTGGGTACTGGACCAGGGGAGGGTTTATAAAGGACTCATACAGCTATGCTTTATATTACAGGAATTAGATCTCTTGAATGCTCTAAATCCATTCAGGTGCAGTGATGCTGCTAAAACTGTGGGCTAAACCACCTTCAGGTGCCTCCTCAGATGAGCAGACCTCTGATGAAGGTGAAATCTGCCTGGTAGTTTTGGCTTAGGATGGGGTCGTTTTGGACAAGTTGGTGATTTCTTTATACTGAGGGCAGGAGGCAAAAAAAAAAACTTTCAAAAAAAGCAAAGAGAGATCCTAGGCATTTCCCTGGCCAGCGGGGTCAAAGCAGTCTTGCTCTCACACCGGTCTTGTGCTCAGATTCCCTGCAGCCTGCGCTGCAGCCAGGTTACTGCGTCCACTGGTTTCTACTGCCTGCACTGCAACAGGGTTTGCCGGCCCCAAGCCCGCCACGAGCCCGTCGGACCTCGCACGCAGCTGCTCTGGGCCGTGCCATCCTCCCCCGGCACCTGCCTGCCAGACGTGGTTGGGGAAATCGCTCGGGTATGCCTCCTTCCATACAAAGGCTTTTTTTTTCTTTTGGCAGGACCCACAAAGGTATCCGCAGACCACCCCGAGAGCAACCACACCCAAAAGAGCTCCAACGCCCCCTAAAGCCAAACAACCCTTCATGGAAAACAAAAAAGGCAAATTTTAGTGATGCACTCCTGGGTTTTTCTGATTAGAGGAGTCTGTGCTAAACACTTTTAAAAGCTCTTTTGGCCCCAGGTAATTCCTGGCATAATATCCTTGCTGGTAAATTGCTTTTGGGGGGCGGGGGACTCAGCGCAGACTAACTCCCTGTATTCTGCTGCCAGGTCTGTAACAAAGAACTGCTCCATTGTTCAAGAATACGGTAATCTCTCTCTCTCAATCAAACCTGAAATCACAAAAACACATTCCCCCCTTAATTCAGTTTAAACCCTGAGCTGTTCCCCAGGTAATTAATAATGTTTGCAAATGTGCCTCCTTTGAAGGAATATTATCATAGTTTAGGTGACAAGCTTAGACTCGTATTCCTCTTTATAATTCCTAACATCTACTCAGGCAGCATTAATTGGATTCAAAGCAATTACACAGGAGTCATGTTGGCCACTTTATATAAAATTCTAGAAGAAATTTTGCTTTGTGCTGCTCTGAGCTGTGGAGCCGATTCCCAGCCCTTCCCCTCCCGGCTGCCTGGTGGGCACCCAGCAAGACGCACTGGGGCAGGTCATGCTTTGGCTTTGCAGAAGCAAAGGAGCTGAATTTACTGACTGTAGGTTGATGCCTACTGTGTATTTCTTATTATTACATGAGGAAGGACCATGAGATGGAGACCTGTCATTGCAGCCCCGTCTCTGTGACAGCACCTGCCCTAGGACGGAGGAGTCCCAGCGGCAATAAAGGATGCGCGTTGTGTCATTTTGTACTTGGGGACAACGCGCCTCACGTTTGTGTGATCTCCCCCAGCCTGGAAAGCCTGGAAAGCATTTTTGGACGTTCCAGGAACAGACTTGGCTCTGGAAGAAAAAAAATAAAATCAAAAAGGATGTCTGTCTCTGTATAGTGCTGACCCATTTCTCTGGGCTCAAACGAGAAAGTTCCTTGGTTGTTTTATGATGCACAGACACACGCGCATAGCCAAGCAAAACAAAGCCAACGCAAGGGCCTGATGGAAGCATGCCTGGGAAATGTCTGGAGCAGGGACTGCTGAGAAGTGTGTAATTGGAAGAACACCAGTATGATGCTCCGTTCACTTATTTCATAATCATGAAAGATATCCAATACATAATCCAACAGAATTTGAGGATCCTGGCTGGTACCAGGAAGAGGCAGCCAAGCCTTGTCTCATAAACTCTGCTGTAGCATCTCTGGCTGATTGAACATGTGTTTTTTTTTTTCTGCAAAGAATAAGCTTTAAATTAAATTCCACTCTTTGTAAACAAGATGCACCGTTTCGCTCAGGTGTGTTTTCTCTTTTCTCATTAGAGACTACAGAACAAAAGAGATTATTTTAATAGAAAGTCCAACATGCAGCATCCATTTACTCCCAGAGCTGCTGGGCAAGTCGTGCTGCTAGACCTGGCAGGGCTACACGAGTCCTGAACACCTTCCAGGAAAGCTCTGGGAATGACCCAGCGTGGGGCCCCCAGGCCTGCGATGGGGGTGACGGCTGGGAGGAAGGCACAAAGCATCCCTTCAGACTGCACGGGGTCAGGGTCACTCCTGGGGTCCCAGCCAACAGGGCTCCAGACCCGAGGTCAAGGCAGCCAGCGTCCTGGGCACGCCATCAGCAGGGGCTCCAGAAGAACAGAAAGGCTGTTGGGGATGTGAGGAAGAGGAGGCTGGGGTCAGGGGGTGCCAGTGGACTTGCCAAGGACGGAGCAGGGCAACCTTGAGAGGCAGCAATGGGCTCGGCAGAGCAGAGTCAGAGCCTTGTGCAAGGGATGAGGGGCAGAGGGACCTCGGAGCTCATGGCGTTAATACAGTATCAAACTCAAAGAATTGCAAACCAATTTGGTGAGACTTTTACACCATACCTTTTTTTGAAGTAGGGGAGGTTAAACCCAGCTCTGAGCCACGCTGATGCCTTTCAAAACTGTAATACATCATCTCTAGTATTGGCACTCCAATTATCCTCAGGAACGTGCAAACAATCAACGCTTTGCAGCGGTTTCCAGTGTGCATCGTGTCTGCAGAAACTGCTCTGATAGAGTTAATGGGCTGCTCTGCCAGAGCCTATTTAAAATTCCAGGCAGTCCTAATTTAGTTTTAACGGGCACAAATTCAATTCCAATGGCTAAAGTATGCAAATAACAAATAAAAGGGAACCCCTGCTTCAGCAGCTGCTGAAGGAAAATGAACAGCCACCCAGCTCCCCGTCGCCCCGAGCCACTCGCTCCCCTCCGATCCCCTGCAGCAGAAGCTGACCCTGCGGCTGCCCGGGCTGCTGGCAAAGATGGGGCTCGCCCCCACACCGCCAGCTGATGTATTTATTTCCTGATGAGTGCAGAACTGACACTAAAGGGCCCTCAATAATACCAGCCTCATTAAATTTTAATCAGGGCAGCCCTGTGCTCACTCTTCAAACACCAAGACTTTGTGAGGGAGGAGACACTGTGGCAGGGAGCCTCCGGCAGGGCAGGGAACGCCTTGGGAAGACCCTTCCCGAAGCACGCGCCGTTGTTGCCCTGCCCACCAGACCCAGACGAGGCAGGCTGCTGCCATGAGGTGCAGCACTGGTGTCGCGCCAACACTCCTGCTTCATCAAATCGCTACCCCCTCGTCACAGGGAATCCCATGCAAAAGGCAGTCCTTCCCATGGTGTCCCACAGGAAGGGGTGGAAACAATTTTCTGCTTTGAGCAACTTAACAAAGGGCTTTTGCTGTAAGCTTGAACTCTGAGCTGCAAATAGGATGGGTTTTGCTGATCCTCAAGATTTGATCACCTCCTCACAGCCCAGGACGCTGCACCGTTAGCAGTGCCTTCCCAATTGGGAAGCATCGACTCTGGAGTTGCTCACGGGTAAGCTGGAGCCGCATGCATACGTTGTATGCGTTTGTGCCCTTATCCTGAGGGCTGGAAACATACCTGAGAATACAGAGGTGGGCGCGTAAGAAATCCTTTGCTTCTTGCTAAATACTGTATTGGCAGAACATGATAGATGCAACAATCAGAGACCATTTTCAAGCAAACCTGGAGACGATGTTAAACCACGGGCTATCGCTGTGCCTACGCTGCTCATTCAGTGGGAGAATGTAAAAAGTAAATAAAGAAGTCAGAGCCAACAAAGTTGCAGAGAACAGACAGGAGGAATAAATAACCAGCAAATCCCAAGCCGTTCTTCAGGTGAGTACAGGTCAGGCATCAGAAAGGGGCTGGAAAAAGGCCAAGCCCCAGGTTTGCCGCAGCATGACATACCAGAGCAGTTGAACAAACCTGCAGGAGGGACACCGATGCCGTGGCAGGAGTCTTGCGGGTAGCCATCAGAGATCGAGTTTCCCCATCCTCAGGTACCCTTTCCACGCTGCTGCTGCAGGAGCTGAACTCAAACTGAGTTACACCGTCCAACTACACAGGAAATATGCTGAATTAAACACCTTAGTAACCTTACACAATCAAACCAGGGCAAAATACCATAAAATATGCTGAGTAACTGTTGCCTAATGTAGGTTTCTTTCTTAAAAATGGCCAAGGCAGCAGAACGTAAGCAGGCGAGCACCCAGAGCTCACATCGGTTGCAGCTACGGCAGAGGCAGACCCAGTCCCTCTCCCCAACGTTATCTCTGCAGCCTCTTTCCTGAGATCACGGTGGCTGCAAGGGCACTAATGGGAAACCTGATGTCAGCATCTGTGACACAGGAAAACCTCGCTTTTATCTGGGGAAACTGAAAATGCTTCTTGTTAATTGCTTCAACCCGTATTTAGCAAGGAAAGTGATTTCCAGCTTCCTGTCCTCTCTACACTGACTGCTTGCTTCCCGGCCATCGCAGAGAAAGACAGGCCAGGGCGTTGTGATTCCGGGAAAACCAGCTCTGTTCGGCACCTGTGGGCTCGTCCTGCCCCATCCCAACAGCATCGCTCACTGCTAATCACTTGCAAAGCATTGGGTCAGGTCATTCCTCCTCTAAACTCATTTACTCCTTGGCAAAGGCTCATTATGTCCCCGGAGCAGCACCAGAAAAACACTCACGGATGAAGGACTCTGCAAGGACACTTCCAGAGCCTTTGTATGATGCTGCCAGGCCCAGGAAGGAGATGGCAGGGTAATGTGCTGCAAGGATGGAGGGATGCAAGGACCCGCCATAACGGAACTGAGCAGATCACATCCCGACCCAGAGTCTCTGCTGTGCAATCCGTAGCTTTGCCATGTAAAAAGAGCCAGTTACACTAAGGAGGCATCCTTTACTCTCCTGCCGGGCACCGTGGGGGAAAGGGGATGCAGGGGTACGCGCAAGGGCTGGGGTGAGCAAAGCCAAGCCTGGTTCCTTGCACTTATTGTCGCAGGGGGTTACACTGTCCTCGTCTTTGATCTCAGTGCTGCAAAGCCAACGCCGCCGGCCAAGTACAGACGAGGCACAGCATTTCTGCCCGGTGATGGCAGCACCTGCAGATGCACGGGTCGGGCACGCTGCCAAGCACAGCACCCTCCTGCTCTGAAAATCCTCCTCACCCTGCCAACAAGCAAGGACTCATGGAAGGATTTTTCCAGCAATTGCCTCAGCAGACGTAAAAGGCATTAATACTGCTGTCTGCTCCCCGCAGGTGCTGTGAGCCTTGCACTGTCCGTATGCTGCATTACTCCTACCAGAGAAACACCAACATTCTCCCCCTGTTGCTTGCAGTCATTCTTACTTGTTTCAAAGATGGGGTTTTCCCTTAAAAAAAAAAAATCAAGCTGGGATGTGGTTTCCAGGAATCACTCCAGTCTGGCACTGGAAGCTGCACGCTCCCTGAAGGGCTGACGCCGAAGGCCCACGGTTCAAGCGAGCAGGAGCGTGCGTCATGCCAGTTCCCCCAGTTACAGATGCCAGCGATGCCCCAGTCGCCGTGCTGCAGCAGTCAGCACCAGGGCCGGTCCTTCATTGCTGGTCTTCCCTGGCCTGACGGCACCTGACTGTCAGCACAAGTTGCTGGGTAAAAAGGCACGTGTAGGAAACAGGCTCGTTTTCCACCAGCGCCTGG
Source organism: Psophia crepitans (assembly GCA_013399095.1). Classification (NCBI taxonomy): domain Eukaryota; kingdom Metazoa; phylum Chordata; class Aves; order Gruiformes; family Psophiidae; genus Psophia; species Psophia crepitans. Next base: position 263,506 of record VWZZ01001113.1, read on the forward strand.
GAGGGAAGGCTGGTCTCAGCCCTGTCTTTGCCTGAGCGCAGGAGGAGCACGAAGGCAGCGCTGTGGAGAGTGACCCACCGTGCCTGTATAAGCACCTGGCAAAGACCTGCTATCGCCAGGCAGTTCTTCCTGTCCAGTGTTCACGGCAGCTGCGGCGTGACGGATCCCCGCACGGCTGGAGCGGGGTTCGCAAAAAGAGGAGTTTCTCCCTTCTGCTACAAGCACAGCATCCAGTACTTCCTTGACCCCTGCTACCACAAACATTTAGCACGGGATGCACATACACCTACAGAATCATGACAGAAATGGAAATTTAGGTGAAATCACCGAGGTGAAGTATAGGAAGCCTGGGACCTCTTACTCCAGACACCAGGAACAGTTTCTGCTCTTCCTGACGTCGGTGGATTTCACAGTGCAGATTTTTCTGAGACCACTCAAAGTTAAATCCGAGCTGTGCCGGGCATCACGCTCGGGCATCCCTTCTGCCCTCCACGACCTCAGCAAAGTCCTCCAGCACACTCCCAAGTTTAAGCCCTGGCACACTTGCTCCGCCTGCCCTCCTCAAGTAAATCCAGACGTTGCAGACACTGCGTTTAAACTGTCCCAGGACCAGCTGCAGTGGGGCACGGGCTGGTGACCTGCAGAGCACAGCGCGCCACGTCTGCCTCACGCTAATGACGGGGCTGCACCCTCGGCACGTTTCTCTGCCCGCAGGTAACGGAGGGCAGGAGGAATGTGTCCTCTCTTAGAACCAAGGATAATAATCTGTAAGGTACAAAAAGTCTTAGGTGTCAGGAAATTTAATCTTATTCGAAATCCACAGCAATAATATGAGCAGAAGAAAGGTGCCTCATCAGGGCAAAGCTAGGATGGAGAATGGACCAGGTGATCCCCAGCAATGGCGACACTCACTGTATATTGAAGAAAAAAAAGAGAGACCGGGTCTTTTCATACCTTTGGCGGCACAATATAATCCTAATGTTGCGGGATTATCACAATCAGACTTTTTCAAAGACTGTATCTGGAATACTTTATATCAGTGATTGCAGCTGAAATCTGAATTCGCAATATGATTCCTATTTATAGGCTCGCATTCTATTTTTAAGAAATAAAGGAGTTTATTTCAAAAGTAGTACCTAGAGTAATGAAAGATGATATTTCTAAAAGAATTTGTCTCTAAAACGACGTACGCTGTTCACCTGAAATGTAATTTTACAATTAATTGCTGCAAGACTGCCTTCCAATGGCAGAAGATCTCTTAAAAAAGTTTCTTCAAATCAGGGCGACAACTCTGGACTTTTTATTGTAGCACATCTCATTTTGGAAAGCACCAACTACGTCTGCAAATGAATTCAGCACGAAATGACACTGTGTGCTCCCCAGTACAGAAAGCCAGTGAAGGCAGGTCAGTGCTCGAAGCACGGCTGAGAGCGCGAAACCAAGAGGGACGGCGCAGCGACGCACTGGTATTTCACACTAACGTTTCCTAACATTGGAAGTTAGTACAGTGTTGCAGGATCTTATCTCTATTTTTAAACTAAGGAAGAATCCAATTAAATTAAGAACAGAGGACCCAGTAAGTTGCTCCCTATTAGCGAGCCTTTATCATACTGACTTTGGCTGCTAAAATTACTCTTTAAACACTGCTATTTTTGCTGCCTTTCCTTGTGCAGGGGAACGCTGATGTCATGATGTGGCAGTGAGCGGTAAATCCCGATTTGAACCGCTTGCATTAAAAGAGAAAAGAGAACACGCTGCTTTCTCCGCAGGTGCTTCGTCCCCGGGGGGATGGCCGCCGAGCTGCCCCATACGTAAGAGCCCGATCCCTCTCGGGATGCCTCTGGCTGGACACACAGGGAGCGACTTGGGAGATGTGTGGTGACTTGAATACTGTCAATACTTAAACCTCATCAAAAAGCGGCACAGAAGGCGGCGATATGAGGCCTCCATCTCACACTGCTGTCACTTGAATTTGCTTGGGTTTCCTGACCCACGGGCGGCAACCGCGGCCTGAGAGCCACCTCTGTGCTGGCCACCGGTTTGCACTGGCCGAGAAAGTCACGCCGGGTGTCACATCTGCACGCAGGCAACAAGGAGTAAATAAAAGAAAAATCAGCTGCTGCTAATTATATCCCAGCTTTCTCACCTTTAAGCTTTTAAATCACAAGTGACATTTCCAAATCAATCCTATTCTTTTTTGGAGAGTTTAACAAGAAACATTCAGTCTGCGAGAGCACTTGGATTTATTCTGATCAGTAATTTGACAAGAATCCATTAAAATATACTGGAGGTTGCTTTACCCCCTAAGGAGAGAGTTTAGTCCAAGGGCTTTTTCACACCTGCCTTTTGGCAAAAAATGTAAATGGAAACTCATTTTAAAAGTGCAATGACTTGTAATGAGCAAGCTCCAAAAGGCTAATGCTAGCAGTCCCTTTTTATTCAGCCCCTGGGTGTGTGGAAGGGAACACCCAAGCACAGGAGAATGTTTTCTCCTTGTAAGCCTAGGCAGGGACAGCATTACAGGGCATTTCTCAATGAAAACCGTACCTGCATCGCCAATGCCTGCATACCAAATCTCTACCTACTCTTTTATTTTCCTTATACACAACCGAGCAGGTCTTAAACATATCAAAAATTAATAAAATACAAATGAGTAATACCTGTGCTTTTTGTGTAATTGATAACGTATCTGGATAATCCATAAGGAAACTGCGATATTTCATTTCCTATACAACAGGTTGCAATTACTTTGTCTAACACGCTTACATTTGGCATTCCATTTTCTGTTAAGGCACTTCAAGGATTAAATCAGGTTTGAAGGCCACGATACCAACCCTTCTACCCATCCCAACTCACAAGTTCCTGCCCAACAATGGCAAATACAAAAGATATGTCATTTTTCTTTAAAAAATCGGCTGCTATTGATCCAGGTATTTTTTGAGATATAATCAGACTTTAATTCATGGTCAAAAATTATCTGTTTAGCTAATTTTCAAGTAGTCTCTGGAGATTGAGCTTTCCTATGGAACAGAATGCAGCTAGAGCAAAACAGGACGGCAGACAGCAAGTTCTTGAAATGCATCAACTCCGCAAAGGAAGAGGTAAAAAGAAGGGAAGAAAGGTGGAAAATAAGAATGCACAAGCCATGAGCAAGCTAGTCTGACCAGTGTTGGGATGCTGAAAAAGCACACAAGGTCCCATGCATTGCAGGATTTGCAGAGTTTTAACATGCTCTTTTCTGTCATGCTTTGCACAGGGTCTGGAAATTCCATTCACTCCACCAGAGTGAGAAAAGGGGTTTGCCCAAAAGCATCGTTCTGGCAGTTTCCAGTGGAGGTCATTTGCTGGAGACCAACGACCTTCCCTGCTTTGCTGTGCTAAAACAACTTTCTGTAACTAATCAACTAATTCACTAAGCTTCTGTGAGGTAGGTCAAAGCCTGTCTAATTTAGCCAATTAATCAAGTTGCTAGAGCTCCATTCGGTGCTTAGGCCTCAACAATAGTTTCTGTGACCTCTCTGACCATGTAACTATCCCTCTGCCACCTTTAGCCCAATGCATTATTCATCGCCAAACGGCCAGTCGGTTGCCACCTGCGCAGAAGAGAAAACCACCAATTAGGTCTATGGATTCAAGTTGCTGCCAGCGAGAATTAAAGCTGAGAAACAGGCAAACTCCAGCTGCCACTTCTAGATTGAGGTGTTAAAAGCAAAATTCTATTTTTCTCTCCTGGCCCCAGGACACGAGTCCAGCTCAGCGCCCCTGAACTTGTCTTCCCTGGTGGCACTTCTGGAGGTTATCCCGACAGCTGCCTGGACTCCTATGCTGCATTTATTTCCACAGGGACATCTTCCTGCTGACAAGTCCAGAGATGTGGCTCCTCACACTCAGTAAACACCCATTTTTCTAAAATGTACCACGTCCAGCAGTGTAGCCTCAAATTCAGAGGAACACAAGAATGACCAATATCATCTGCCATATGGTACCAGTGGAGAGTCAGCAAACAGAGCTCCGTTTGGGATCTCGTTAACCCAGCGCCACCCCTTCTTGCCCTATAACGCTGCTGCGTTAACAAACTTCCAGGCAGCATACTCTGTAGTTGGAAGCACCACCGTTGTGGCCCATCAAGGGATGCTATTTGGGATGTCATCTCTCCGAGACCTGAATTACAGGCTGAGCAAGGATAGGTAAAAGTCGAAGAGTCAAAAAGGTACACGTATAAATTTCCCCCCTTTCATCTGCAGAAGGTACTGATCTGCCTTGGCAGGCACGGAGGCTGGCTTCTAAGTTATGGTAGAAAAGACAGCGTCCCCCAGAATTGTGCTTGCCCTCCTGAGGAGGGGAAACAAACCTACTCTGAAAGGTGCTCAGGGCGGCAGTCTGGCCTCTGCGTTTCAGAAAACCTCCAGAGTATTGCTCTGGCCTCTGATCAGCTGAAATGAAATTTTACAGCACCCACCAGGCACAAACCCCCCTCAAACAGGGCGCTGCTACACCTACGCCACCCGGCTCGAAACACCGCACCGCCTTGAGACACTTTAGGGAAACACCATGATCTTTTGCAGCTCAGGATCCGAGGGAAAGGGAGTTAAACAGACTTGTTCCCAGTGAGGTGACAAATCCCTGACCCACGGCACAGCGCCGAAGGGACGGGGCTGGTGAACGCCTGCTGCGCTCTGCATCCTGCAGTAGGCTGGCAGATACTGCGTGCATGAACGAATATGCAGCCTGCAGAACCGAGCCAAGACCAGAAATGTCTGGAGAGAAAACAGGATGCTATTAACTTGGGCTGAATCCATTTTACAACATCACAAACATTCATTTTCACTGTGGAATCACTGGCTCTTGCAGCCCGAGGAAGCAGTTTTGAAGCATACAGAGCCGATTCGCCTCACCCTATCGCATAAAACATCTGACTTGTTTTCTGGACTAAGTCCTGAAGCTGGGAATGCATTCCTTAACGGCGTAAGAGAAGAGCAACCTTTCGCTCTCGGGTGGCCCTCCTGTCAGGGAAGGGAAATGTTCAGCTCTCCAGCAGGTTAAAGGTGCCTTCCACCGCGCACTGCTGCAGCCCTTCAGCTGCCATTTATTTCACTCCTGTGCGCCTTATTTATAATTCAGATGTATAGAGTAGGGCTTTTAAACTAAGTTTATGTAGCAGCAGTTGGAGTCTGCAGCTGAAAAAGCAACCGTTGTCAGAAAAGGTACAAACCTCTTCTAAAAGATCTTCTGATTAGCAATATTGGCCAGAAAAAAATAATTGGGAGAGTCAACACCCTGAGCCGACAAGGAGATCAAAGCGCAGATACAGTCACAAACTATCCGCTGAGCGTGAGCTTTCTTTAATAGCTGCCAGTGGATCCCCGGTAATTAATTACTTACCATGGTGCCCTTAGCTTTGTGCCTAGCCAAGGAACGTATAAAGCGAGAGTAAGCCATGGGATAATTATGGGATGAAACAGGCATCAATCTTCCCGCACCGAAACCTGGCACCCTTCAGCAGGAACAGCCTGTGTTGAGTCAGCTTCATTAGGTATTGTCTAGAGCCCCAATCCTCATTTGTTTGCATCAATAACACATTCAAAGGATTTATCTAACTTGCAAATGCGAATTCATTTATTGGTCCCATAAGCAAGAAAGAGTTGTGACCAGAGAAGTGTTTCATGTTACAGGTTGGGTACTAAACTGGGACTACTTGCTGAAATTTCAACAATTACAATCTATCATAAATGTTTATATTAGTATAATTTCCCTGTGCACATTATAATAATGAATTTTAACATAATGTTCATCTGCAATTTTAAAGATACGTATTCCTTATAAGAGCAGAGCAAATGCCTGAATGTTACAAGATTTACAGGATAACTTAGAAATAAAGTTAAGTAACAGTCAACAGAGTAAAATTTGCAGAGTTAGCAAACCACCTGTACTGACCCCAGACTCCTCCCTGTGGCACTGATCCTTTTCAACGCAGCAAATTTCAATTACAGTCACCCTTTCTGGTCTTGCTTTTTACACTGAAACATCCAACAATTATATTCCTTGTCTGGACAAAATGGTCCTCCCTGCATTTTACGTCCTGATTGCGTGGTAGGAAGCAGTATTTATTGCTACTGTTCTACCTGAGATTAGGCAACCGTTTGAACGCAGCAAGATCACACCACTCAATGACCACAGCTCCAGATCTGCTCCTTCCAGCTTTGTACACACTCCAGCCAGACTTTTCATCCTTTTTGCATCTTTTATTCTGCACCACAGGGACCACGCACTGCTGCGCCCTGCTCCAGACCAAGCTGGTTTCCGCTCCTACCCTGCAGGAGCATCAGCAGCGGGTCGGATGCCCACCAGCCAGATGCGTCACCCACAACAGATGCTGTAAAGACAAAGTACAATGGAGGGGATGTCTGTTGCTCGACCACCAGCTATCGCTGGAAAAGTGGGTAGAGAGGCTGGTTTTACATGGTCCCACATCCTGGATTTTCTTCTTGCTGTCTTGCTCCAAACTTGTGTCAGGATGCAGTGGATCTGGGAAAAGCCCAGAGAGAAAACACCAGCGTGGACGGGTAAGATTTAGATTCTGCCATTAATTGGATTTCTTCCTATAAAAGATATCTAAAAAATAGAGACGGCCACCAGTCACAGCAAAACCAGCCTGTGATTGCCTCAGCTGTCAACAGCTCCAAGGTGCTCTTGAACCCTTTTTTTGGAGCAAGGAGGCAACTAAGATGGCAAGGCAATAACCTGCCATTACAACATGCTCTGAGGTTTCTGCCCGTTTGCTGCAGTCGTGAGATGCGGGAAAGCTAAGGAACATCGTTGCCAGAAGGGTCAAAGCCTTCCATATCCTACTGGTCCCACTTCTAACAAAAGAAAGAACTGTCACTTGCTTCAAAAAAGAACAACTGAAAAATAAAAACAAAAAGGACTATGATAAGATAAATTTCTTTGACAGTTAATGCATCACCGTAATGACGTTCCTTGTGTCAGTAGAGCTTTCTTCAGTGTCTGCTTGGTGGGGGCAGGAGGGGCTCAGACAGTTCCATTTTGTTGCACTGAAAATTAATCCTCCAAACTGGACAGTGATGTAAACTGCAACCAGCAGCAGAGCCTGCATTATTGGAGTGCGTCATCTGCTCACGTGTAGCAGAATTTTGCTATGATTCTCACGTAAAGGGAAGACTAATGGATTTCTTCCTTGAGGCAATTAAAAAGTGATTTGTCACAGGCCCAGATGCATGGCTTTGTATCGGCAGATACTCCTCTGCTCTCCCCTGCCCCTGAGAGAGAAGGACATTGGGGCTGGGGCAGAAGCAGGCTTGTCCCAGGGCGCCAGGGGCAGGTCCGGTGGTCAGCACCAGGCACCTCCACATCCCAACGCCCTGAATCACTGCAGCAAGATGCACCAGCAGCAGCAGGACCCCGGGCCTCTGAAAGCTGCCAACTCACGCTCTTACTGACTGCTCAACTCTTCCAGGTGGCCACGCGTTTGTGGGACTTTGGAACTAATTCTGATGATATTTCTGAATAATTCAGAAAATCGGCTTAAGCGTGAGTTTAAAAAGAGACTTCCTGAGTTCACATGAGCCCCTGAAAAGATGGAGCTAGAGGTCTATTCAGAGACAGAGCAAACTTTGTTTCCTCTATCTCCCCAGCCTACTCAGCCGTACCTGTGCCCACTGCAACCATGGCAAGCCACACTCCTCTTCCTGCAGCTCCCTGCAACACAAGAGGGTGTCTTCTGCAAGAGGGGCAACAAAGCAAAAGGAGGGGGGCACTTGCACACAAAGGCACTGCGGACACCAGACAATCACCCAGTGTAACACAACGCAACAGGGAGAGACCACGGTGAACGCCTTTCTAGACGAGATCACGCTCTGGGGGCGCTTCAAGGGCATCTTTTTCTACAGGGATAGTGAGCAAGCCTTGCCTCGTACTGCAGACCCAGCATCTCCCTCACAAAGCAGCTTCTCTGGATAAAATGGAGTCACTAAGAGCTTTGCTGAGGCAGAGGCAAAGCTGGTAGTGGCCGTGGGCAAGGGACGGGGAATCTGCCCCAACTCTGCAGCGCAGACCCCAGCCCCTATCAGGGCTGCACTACAGAGGCTTGAGGAGCGACTCAGATGCTTGAGCTGAGCCTAGCAGCTCCCAAGCCATCTTTACAGGGTGGTGCGGCATGGATGGTTTCTGAGCTTGCAGCGGTGTTTCTGCCAGGCGGAGGGTCCCGTGTCACCAATTCAAAAAGGACCTCATTAATGCCAAGAGCCACCCCCCCTTCTCCCGCCATTTCAAAATCCTTTGATTCCCCTCCAGGCTCCCAGTGCATCAAACATTAAAAGACTAACGTTATTTTGAGCACACAACAATGCTAAAGTTCAAGATATTCTGCAGATGGATTTTAAAATCTTTTAATCCATTGTGAAGCCAAAATCCTGCCGTAAACACTCTGCAGCATGCTCCAGTTAACTGCTCATGCAGATATAAAAAAAGCCTTTCCAGCTTACTCTTTGCAGATGACCTTGAGGTCCCCCCACCCCACGTCTCATGGACCTCGGGGACCAGCAAAGAATCAGATAAAACGATTTCATTTATTTTTGTTGGCATTGTTTTATGAAGCTTTCCTTTTATCGACACCTCGACTTCAAACCATTTTCAAACACCAAGCGAGGCCCTGGAGATCAGCAGATATTCGAGGGACACACTGAAGGTGTCTTTCCTGTATTTCCACCAACCCTTCCAGAAAGGAAACTCTGTGTTGCACATATGCCAGGCTTTAACCTAAATACCGGCAGCATCACAGCGCTGCTCTCCTGGTGTGCAGCCCACCACTGGTGACACCTTTTTGCAGAGGGATGAGCCGTGCCGGACAGCTAATCAAAGAGCTGCAATCAAGCCTTACATGATCCTGAAAGCTATTTCATCACCAGGCTATAGTCCTACCTCATTTTCCCAACAGACCTATCAGCAAAAACTGTACCGGATGATTTTGCCCAGCTTTCTAGACCAGTAGCTAGGACATCATGGTCGTTCCTATCATGCCAGATGCTCATGCACATCATCTTTCTCTGTGCTTTTCATGGTAAGGGGGAACATTGAAGTCGCATGCCTTGTAGTGCTGGAAACAGAAGGCAGCTGTTTTCCCAGAGGCTAGAGAGATGCTGAGGATGCTGAGCGTGTGGGTGTGTGTGCGTGCGAATCACTGGCTACCTGTTTCCAACACTACTATATGCAAACACTTCATTTAAAAGACTCATATATCACCAGCCTCCTGAGCTCCCGCTGAACGTCCTCTGATCTGTTCTCCTCCATGTGACAGAAACACAGGGATCTCTCTGGAAACCAGGCAGGAGGTAAATTTCCTGATCTCTTCGCTCTGGGAAAGGGAATGATTTCAGGCTGCAGAAAATGCTGTGTTTTGTGCAGCGTGTTTCCTCCCAATGCACCCTTTGCTGCCAGGAAAGGGGATCTCACATTGTACCCAATTTAGGACTGATTTCCTATTTAATAATACGCTGCCAATCACTCACGTCATTTAAATTCAACACTGAGATTCAAACATGTTTGCAAACATCAGGTTCTTTTAACACCACATCCCCTTAACCATGAAACTATAGAGGAAAGGTGTTGCTGGGGCACCAGCTGCCGAAGCACGTGCCCTCTGCGCAGCACCCCCCACTGTGGCTGACATCAGGCTCCCGCGAGATGCTGGCACCATTGCCCGCCCCGTGCTGGCAGCCCCAGCCCCCTGCCCACGCCAGACCTCCTGCTCCTGCTGCCTGGTGGGCTCTGGCCCCACTGGGGGCTGCTTCCTCCACTGGTGCATTTCCCACTGGAGAGGGGGGGACCCCACGCTGGTCCTCACATGCTCCTTCTGCTCATGATTTACTGTTCAACACGCCACTCTCTTTGCGCAGCGACTCCATCTGTACCGGTTTGTCTGTGCAGCCACGTCTTCCCTGTGTTTTCTTCCATCCGGAATAGCCCTGGGACCGGCATCCTCAGCGTTTCAGAGAGCTTTCTGTTGGACTCTTCTTGTGAATACCCAATTCCCTTACACCAGGAGCAGGGGTCTCCCAGGACGTGTGGTCGCATGCTCGTCCAGTCCAGGCTGGGGCATCGGCTGGTGGCTGCGGCAGCATCTCTCCGCTGCAGAAGGCTGGCAGCTTTTTGACTGCAGTTCAAGATGAAAAAGGAAACTGCAGGAAAGAGGCAGAGACCAACCTCATGCTGAAACATGGAGCTCACAGCCCAGCCAGCCTTTGGCCAGGACAAGCACCTTCCTCCCCCAGCCACTGCCCATCCTGGCAGCAGCAAACACCAGGATAAACCTCAGGGTTGCCAGAGGGCTGGTTTATGTGTGAACTGAAACGGATGCTTTATATCCTTTCCACCATGATTATTTTTGCACTCTGAATACAGCTTTCACCCTTTTATGTTAGGATCAGCTGAGTGGTGTAGCTTTAAATATGCGTGAATATATATACTGTACTTCAGAAAAAACCAAAAGGTTGTGCTTTGTTCCAAAAACTCATCCAAACCTTAAAAGAACATTCATGTCCAGAAACTTCCAACTGAAACTGATATACAGTAAAATGCACTGGGTTTACGTTTGTTCCTTATTGGTATTTATCCATTTAATAAATACAGCTGCAACACATACACTTATTGAAGCTTGAGGCCCCTGGGAGCCCTTTCTGCAGCTCTCAGGCGATGGGAAGGGCATGTTTTGCAAGAGATGACTCCCAGTAGGTCAGGTCTACTGCAAACCAGCTAGCGAGGTACCGAGGAAGGGCTCTGCTCACATTGCACTTGACCCTCACACCCTCCTTGTCACTGTGCCAAAATAGCATCAGGAGAGTGCTCAGATAATAGTGCATTTACAATTATAATTGCCCGTGTCCAGGAGTAATCCACTTTAAGCCCTTTACCATCTCAAATATTTAGAGAAACCCTGGCAGCTGCCTGGAGGGGAGAAAGTTAGGAGCCCTGGGAGAGCACAACAGATTTTCATCTTTCCAGCCCTGACAGTCTTTCACACATAAATACTCTCCCAGCCCCACTTCCCCCCTCCCCTGCCCTCTCCCTGCTCCACAGGCAGCCCACGTCTGCTCCCGCTGCTCCAGGGCAGCAGCCGGGCAGCTCGGCGCAGGGTCGGTGCCGGTGCCATGCCCACCAGTTGGCAGCGCGGAGTCTCACTGCCTGCGCTCCACATCTGGTACGCACCTCCTCCGAAGAGAGGCTTCCACTTGGCTGGGAAAAATGCTCATTTGCCTTTTTTTTTTTTTTTTTTTTTCCTGAAGTATCCTGGCCTCTCTACCGCCTGAGAAGTGGCACATGAGGACTGCCAGGACTGGCAGGCTCACCAGCATCACCGCCTCAAAAAACCCACGACAGGCATCCCCTACAGCAATTCCAACAGTTTCCCTTCTTTTGCAGAGGCCCTTGCCACTGTGCAAGAGATTTGGGCAGAAACCCTGCAGACCTGCAGGTTCCAAGCTCTGTTAACGAATGTCTCGCAGATCTCAACACTCATCTTCCAAACTTTTCACGTGTCATGTTTTTCCAGCTCTTAAGGCCAGAGGACGGCACTGCTAACACCGAGCCTGGCTCCCTGCGCAGCAACACCGGCAGGCGCAGTCCAGCCGCTGGTCCCCACCAGTGACCCCCAGCCAAGCAAGACACACACTTTCTCAAAACCCAGCCAATTCAGGAGTCCCTTCACAGCTTGCTCCTTTGGTAACTGCATTCACCGTTCAAACTCTAAACAGAAGTCAAAGTTTTAACTTTGCCGACTGGCACAGAGGTACTGTATCTTCCATTGAGCTTTCATCTGTTCAAACTGCCTAAGCGCAAGTGCAATTAATAGGCTGTGATCAAACCACCGCTCAGCCTCCTCTCTGAGCTGCTTTATTCTCTCACTATAAGCTCCCTTCAAAAAACTCGGCAATTTTCCACTTTTAAAAGTGAGAGGACCACAGATGGCACCGTGCTAGCACTACTCATCACAGAACTGCACAAAGTCCCAACCTTCACTGCGAAGTTTGGAGGTTTATGGATTGGGAGCCATTCTCAGAGACCACTGGTTGCTGCCACCCTTGTGAGTCTGTCCTCACTTTTTTTTTTTTAACACAAAAGCTTGCTCTTCACTTCAAACACACATTGATAACTCCACCCATCTCTAATAACCATATTCAGACTAATTTCTGTGGCCCATCTCCATCAATATTTATTACCCTGTAAAACTTCACACATGGAAGTGGTGATAAAACTTGCAGGTAATGATTTTATAATTTCTTTCAGATGGTGGATAAAATATTGACTACTACTGGGCTCAAAACCAGTCTCAAAGGGATGCTACCAGAACCACGACAAACTGATGAATTTCCCGCTAACAAGGAAGTGGCGAGACCTGCCAGCGAGCTGCTGCAGCTGACAGGGCACGTGCCAGGTTGATAACCCTTGCACGTGGCGTTAATATTTATGCCAAAGAAGAGTGTGGTTAGAAGCCGGATGCCTAATCCTTCCCCAGCTGGAAGTTTGGCGAGCGCTGCTCGGCAGCCCCCCAGGAACAGACCCCTGGGCACACTACAGGGTACCAAGTTTGAACTTCGACAGTATGACACAGTATTTCCCCGATAAACAGGAGGACGGTCTGTAAAGGGAGCGATGGTTGCTCTTGAAGACAGTAGCTCCTGAGGGATCATAGAGCAAGGCATGGCGATTCCTCGCCTTGAACCCGCGCGGACTGCTGAACAGGACTCGCAGCTCCTTCCCAGTACCACTCCGTGTTTCCGAAGCACACAGCCCACGGGCTCCGTACAGGGCCTGCGCGGGAGGGCGGCACAGGCCGTGAGCCGTTTGGGTTTTTTAGTACTGCAGCTGGACACAAGCAGAATATTGAAAAATATATTCCCACCCGCTTCACTAAAATGACATCCAGCATTTCTCGACTTTGCATCACAACTTCCAGTCGTTGCCAACTCCCTCGTACGGGGGGGGTTAGATTAAAAAATGATCATTCTGGCTTCCTACGCTTTCTCCATTTTCTGTCTAATGCTATTCCAGTGTCCGACAGGAGGGAAAACGTTTGCAGCTGATGAATGCAGACAGGCGGATATTAAGAGCTGCGGAAGTTTTGTCAGCAAGAACCCATCAGGCTATGAACGCGATATTGGAGAGGGCACACCTGGAGCCCTCCTGAGCTTTCAGGGGAGCACAGCCACGGCCAAGCGAATCCTCCCACCAGCACCACAGTGCCGAAGAGAAACACTCATCATTACTACCTCAGCCTGGTAAGATGGAGCATGGATGAGAACACGGGTCATGTCTACCTTGTAAATTTGCTAGCAGCGTCAGATGAGACCACCTGCATCTTTTCTCATTCTCCCCATTTATTCAAGTGGCTCTCCTCACAACGAAATTACACGTATTTTCTTTATGGGTATGCCAAGGGGGCATCCTAGACTAATGACAAATGGCTTGGGGAAGGATGTGCAGGCTGGCCCGAGCAAGCTGCCTCTGCTCGCTGTGTGGGGCAAGAGCCAGAGGGGACATGCTGCTAGCCAGCCAGGGCACGCAGCTTTGCCCACCGGTGCCAAGACCCCGTCCCTCCCCGCACCACCCGCTGCTTCCCTTGCCAACGCATGGCAGAGGTGTTTGTTTTCACCAGGAGCCAGGTTCGAGGCACTGGCTTTGGGTGTGATGTAAAGGAAGGGAAGAGAAGCGTTCATCGGCAAACCCAAAAATAGCCAGCAGCCAGAAACACGGTGGGTTTGTCAGATGGGGCTGGTACACCGAATTTACACTTCTCTTAGCAGACATTAATCTACGTCAGAAAGATAATCGATTGCCACACAATGGGAAAACAAGAGCGGGTCTGTGTTTTACTCATCTCCAACTTACCGTCAGGCACCGCTGGGTGAAAACGGGGAGCAGAGGAAGGTGCGCACATGGTAATAGGCTCCAAAGGGACCAGAAAGTACAAAGATGGAGAGAAAGCCACTTTTCATCCCGGCATGCCTTCTGCTTTCCAGCAAGATGATAAAGTGCTTGCACATCAAGAGACAGCTCGAAATGTTGCCACAATAAGAAGGTCCTACGACTTTCCTTATATTCTTGCTTACAGAAAAATGTCCTATGTACGAGTGGAAAAGATTTGTCATGAGCAGCCTCCTCTTCGGAGCCCTGATCTGAAAGCCGCCTGATGTATTACTCTCTGCCTTGCTTAATACTCCTACAAATTCCTCCAGGCCTGCCACTGTTATTCTGCATTATTTTTACACTCCTCTTCTGCAGCACAAGTTTAATTAGAAGTGCGACTTCAACTAATGTGTTCCCCAGAGAGAAGGGGTCAATGAGTGCACGCGAGGAATTTCTGATCTGGTTGTGCGGGAAGGGAGGGATCCCCTCTGACAACTTCTGACTGCACAGAAAAATTAATTCCCCTTTCCCACAGAAGTTTATAATGAGAAAGCTGCAATATTGAATTCTTAATGATTTCACAGAATCCCAGACTGGTTTGGGTGGGAAGGGAGCTCCCAGCACACCCAGCCCCACCCCCTGCCGTGGGCAGGGACACCCCCCACCAGCCCAGGGTGCCCAAAGCCCCGTCCAACCTGGCCTTGGGCACTGCCAGGGAGCCAGGGGCAGCCACAGCTTCTCGGGGCACCCGGTGCCAGGGCCTCAGCACCCTCACGGGGAAGAATCTAATCTAATTTTTCATTACTTCTTTAATAATCACAACTGGAAACAAAGTGCCAGCATAAATCAGAAAGCCTCAGACCCAGCACCCTAGGTTTCTGCGAAGGACAGCTCGTAGGGTGCTGCCGCTCAGCCCTACGCAAAGGGAGCCCAAGGCTCAGGGAGCTGTGCTGCACCAAATCAAACCACGTACTCACGGCACAACCCCAATCTCAACCATCAGCACGCCACCAGAAGTTTGCGTTAGGAGAACCTTTAGGCTTTGGAAAAACCCTTGGCGCCCCTTGCTTTGCTACTTCTTGCACAGATGAGTGTGCACTGCAGTTCCTGACCAGAAAGCAGGACATCAGGTGACGCGTAACTACAGCACACTGACACGCTGCAGCGCCGGGATTTGCAGCATGCTGAAAGGAGGAAAGTCCTGCTCTCATGCTTCAGTAGTCCAGTGACTGCAGAGCCTGGGCTGAGGGGATTAACCATGTTCTCAAACAAGCTGTTTGCCTCCTGCTGCCGCACTAGGCTGCTCAGCCCTAGCATGCGTCGTGCAGGCCCACCAAGATGCCCGTGGCTCACACGTATGCAGCAAGCCAGCCCTTTGCTGCCCACGTGCTTCGTGCTCTCTGCGCTGCACGCCAAAGTCTGACCCTGCTGCAGCCAGTACCGAAACTTCATTAACATCCAGGCACGCAGGCTTCAGCACTGCCTGCGCGTCGCAGTAGACAGCGTGCACGTGGAGAGGAGCGCTCGGCTGTGTGGTCCGGATGAGGGTACAAGCTGTACTGACAGCTGCAGCTGTCCAGGCTCTCGGTGCCCTGAGAAGAGCAGCACAGAGATGATCCGGTCAGCTTCCAATCACCAACACAAACTTTCCTGTTATTTGTTTGGCTTGCCCTTAAGCACAACCAGAGAATCCCATCATTCCAGGTAAAATGAGTCTTCCTTTGCTACTCATACACCGAACTGATAAAGCCTAAAACCATTCCGCTGAGAGCCATAAGCTCAACTTCTCTTCCATTCAGCTTGTGCAAGCCTGAGGCAACACTGATAATATTATTACGGAAGCCATTTGCATAGGAAGAATTTTTTCTTTTGATTAAAAAAAAGCCTTTCTGTATTTCCTGGTCTGTTTGTGGTGGAGACAACTATGGCAGTTTCGTCACCATGCAATCATCCAAAGATCTGAAATACAGCACCACGGGAACCTGCAATAAGTCCGGCGAATACGCTAGCGAACCACCTACTCTGCATCACCGGATGCACAAAAAGCACTGAAGAGACACCAAAGGTGTCCGTTCTTACTGAACTCCTCAGCAAACAAACACAACATTCTCAGATGTAAAAGGAACTTGTAATTTAGCAGGTGAATGGCAGAAGAGGTGTAATGCCTGGGGATGCCACTGGTGCATATGAAGAACCCCAGAAGAGGACAGCGTGCCTGCGGTTCTTGCAGGACCGAGGTTACAGGTTTATGCAGTGCTGTCTAGGAAACCCTCGGCTCCAGGGCACATCCACTGGCTTGGGTTTGGATTCCATCACACTTTTGGGAAGTGCTTGCTCAAACCATTTTGCTGAGCTTTTCTATAATAATCACATCTCCCTCCTGCTACTTAGATGATTAATGGCTGAATTTGATTGAAAACCTGGTGCTGTGCCCCATTTTCCCAAACCTCTCTGTCAAGAAACCTTATTCTGCTATTTTGAGAGGAGACCTCACCTTGCTGCCCATGCCATTAATTGAGTAACTATCAGTTCCAATTTATTCCACTTGGCTACAAATTAGATTTCAGCTGGCTACTTCCAAGCCTCGCTTCAACACAACCTTATAAAGCTGTGTCCCTTGGCTGATGCCACTTGTCAACCTGCATCTGTTCTTGGTGTATTAAAAGACAACAAAGCCAGAAAACCGCCAGTCTCTTAATGAACAGACCCCAATACGACTGGCTTTGCTCTTTCTGAGTTTAGCGTTGCTTTAATGAAGACAGCTAGGCTTGGTATTTAGGAGGCTCAGCCTGTCTACCTGCATCCTGCAACTCTCTATTTAGAGCAGAGGTACAGTAGGATGTTGAAAGCTGATCTCAGGGAACCCAACAGCATCGATATTCTCTCAGAGCAAAGCGCCTCAAAAACCAACATGTGCAGAAATAATTACTTGTTTGCAGTTAATGCACTGAATTACGCTTGCAACACTACTTACTGCTCACTTGCCTGGGTCGTTCCCCACGTCAACAGAGACATCCATGCAAGGAAATTCCTGTTGCCTGAGGAACCGTCATTCGGAGAGACAGATCTTTTAGTATGCTCCTCAGAACCACGACTCTTTAGCAGCAAAACTTGCCAAGCTTATGAAGAAAGCTGTTCGGAAATCCTCTATTTTATCCCCCCTTTATATATAAGGGGCTTATATTCTTAAATTCTTATATTCCCAAACTTTTACGGAAATTTGCAGCAACTTTATTTCTGTCTGCTAAGGACATCTTCACAAAAGTTTCTTTTTAGGGCACCTGTCCCTTCATCATCACATTTTTATTGCCATGGTCACAAGTAACTCATTTGCTCTCCTGATCAGACAACGCTTGCTGGAAAGGCGCATTGGGACCTGCGGAATGGGTCAGAGAAGGCATCCATGAGAGACAGCGGAGGATGCCAGCTGAAGAGAAGTAGAGTCCACCTGTGAGAGACGGAAGATTTTCTTGCCATCAGTCCTTACTTAATGGCAAGAAAAGAGGGCTGGCCCCCATGCACTCCTGTCTGAGACTGCGGGGTGACCAA
The DNA here is from genome assembly GCA_013399095.1 of Psophia crepitans. NCBI lineage: Eukaryota > Metazoa > Chordata > Aves > Gruiformes > Psophiidae > Psophia > Psophia crepitans. The sequence goes on from VWZZ01001113.1 coordinate 280,972, forward strand.
ATCAGGAAGGTGCCCAGGTTCCCGATTGGCTACCTCCTACGTTCTTCTGATGGGAAATGCGGGGAGACAGAACATGGATAACCCTCAGTAGTTTCCTTAGAAGCATCCCAGCACTGATCGGTGGCACAGTATAACATGAACAAATACTTTTAACAGAAATTCCACGTCTCGGGCTTGTTTGTTTTTACACTTGCTAGAGAATCCTTTTTTTTTGTGTGTGTGTAAAAGGTCTAAATGTGCTTTGAGGAATGAATATATTTGCGAGGGAAAAGAAGCAGTGAAACTCAACGCTGCATCGTTCATGTAAATTAATCACAATACTGCATTTGCAAGGCATGTTTTCCAGCAAGGACTAAAAGAAAATGCAATTAGAGAGACCACTGCCAAGTGAAAGTCTTACCTGGTCAGAAGAGGCAGAAGCTGTTTGTTTAGAATACAGTTTCTAGGGATAAGGTGTGTTACAATGCAAAGTATTTTGCTCACTGTTTGCAATAAACTTAAGGATACCCCGCCTTAAATGCCCTAGAAGTAATGACTGACTGGGTGACTGGAGGATTTCACCCAAGCCAGTTCTTTCTGCTCCCTTCAGAACAAACTCAAATGAAATCCCAGCTCTTCCACTGTAATTTCACCATCTTTTTGCAAGCTGCCTGCAAACCTTTCACCTCTCTATCTGGCGTGAGGCCCGTGGCCTCTCCCCAAATACCTGCAGGATGACGCTTTCTGTTTGCATCCCTGCTACTGCACAGGGCAGCGTAACGCCGTTCCAGCTTTAATGCCCAGCCTTCGGCAGCAGGGGCTCGCAGGAGCATCCTCCCCCGCCCAGCAACGGGCATCTCCAGTGCAGAGTTCAAACTGGTGTTCTGTGATCGCAGACTGATTTAATTCCTGTTAGAGTATAAAAATTAATAACAGCAAAATGTCACGATCATCTCACACTAATTACGCATCTAATGAATAATTAGCTGTGGACACGTTTGACATTTTTGGTCATTAATTTGAGCAAGTGTTTTAAGCCTTGAAGAAAACTCCTCTGTGACTGTGATGACGGTTGCAACTTGGCACTTAACAGCATCGGTGTTCACCCACGTTGGATGAAGAGCACCCACCAGCTCCAGCTCATCTTCCTCACAAACGAGGGGAACCTCTTCACGACGGGAAGGGCCCGGCAGCAGCACCTTGTACTGAGTTTGTTGAAACAGCTGAGTGGCTCTGTGCCTGCCAGCGCCGTCGGTGAAAGAAGTACCATTTAGGAAGAGAACTTCTGCACGCCACCACTCTCTGCGTCAAACCTGGATATTTAGATGTGAAGCTGCAAAAAATACTTTTTCCTAAACGTGCCATGAATTTTGTGTAAACCAATACTTCAATCTTCTGTTATAAGCCATAGCTTTTTTTTTTTTTTTAACATTAAAATCATTGTACAAAAGGCAGAAGAGGGCAGAACTCTGCATCTCATACATGCATGTGTACAGATGCACATCTCTGGCTCTGGGTTTTGCTGCCTCTCAGCCTCCTTTCCCTTCAACTCCACCTCTAACATTTTGTCTGCAAGGTCTCGGGAACGAAGGAAAAGAAGAAGGGAACAGATCTCTCCTAGAGGGTAGAGAGGAACTCTGAAGCATTTCAGTTCAAAGGTTGCAACACACATCCACAGTTAACGAACAAAGCACGTCTCATATTTAGGATGAGGGGACACATAAAAAGGTCACGAAAGGCCAGAATTAGCACCAGATTGAGCACTAAAACTGAGACAGAATGCAACAGATGTTTCCCTCCTAATTTACTCCATTAGGATCTTCTCCAAATAACATGCAATGTTGATTGCTAATGAAGCATTTCAATCTTCTTGCCGTACAGCTCGTAAATAAGCATCCCTGAGGTCAGAGGCAGGAACAGACCGGCTCCTCCCGGGCAGGCTTTGTCTAATTTTATAAACCCTACTTTTTGTCACAGAGAAAATAAAAATGTTTCCAAATTCACAAGTAATTCTGACACAACTTAATGAACTCCTCTTGCTGAGTTGTCTTTCTTGAACAGCGATGCTCTAACCTCACTGTGAACCCCAGTTTCCTACGTTCACCAAAATGAATCTCCACGTTATGAACAGCTACGTATACGCTAGATAAACCCATCCTTAAACTACAGGAACAAGCCACAACAGACCTAAAATAATGAAGTATTTTGCCTCCTATCTTGCCACTCTCGGTATTTTATACTAAACTGAAGAAACACCTCAAAGCGGCTCCACGTGCCAGACCTCCCATCCCTTCAACCCCACCTGGGCTTCTGGCTGGGAACAGCCCTGGACTGCACCTACAGGAAACAAATACCATGCAGAACCGAGCTCGGCAACAAACCCCACTCCCCTGCCGCCTCCCTGGCTGGCCGTGGGCGCATCCAAGAGCTACAAACAGTCCAGCGAGCCTAAAACCTGGGAACTACTCCTCGGAGAGGTTGCTTGCCATCTCTGCAGCCCGTGAAACACAACCCGAGAGTGAAACCTGTGGCAAGCAAAGGTGCAACGCTCCGGGCAGACAGCATCGCTGTCTTCCAAACTGCAAGCCGAAGGAGCAGCGCCCCAGCCCGCGGGGATCGCCCTTGTGACGAGGCAGCTCAGACAGACACCCTTCCCGAGCAAGGCGCGTTCCTCCCCATTGCACTACAGCTTAATTATAATGCTCTTGCAAAGAATCTCAATTTTTCCTACCATGGGAATGAGCTCTGTAATGAAAAGGCTTTATTAAAATGAAATGTAAAACAGGATATTAATTAACGAGGCTGTGCAGGTGTGTTTGTGAAAGCAGTCCAGCTCCGTGAGCACTGAAGGGAGCCAGATTAGGGGTTCGCTGTGGCGTCACACCCCATCACCGTGCGATACCAAGTTCCCTGCCATTACATCTCATACACCTAACAGCATGTTGTTACTCAGGTCTGAATTCACATGAGAAATACCAAGGAGCACCTGGGGAAGAGACGGTAAAAACGTGCTCCCCACAGTAATTCAATACGACGTTTCAAACAAAACCAGCCCCTGATGCCTTCTTGCCGCCGCAGCGCCTGAAGACAGACCTGGTCAGGCTCCCCCTACCAGGCAGGATTTCGGAGCGAGAACTGATTTAGGTGAAAAGCACTGAGGTCAAAATGCCTCAACGTACAGAAGAACACGAGCTTAAAGACTCGCCTACCTGACACTGACCTTAAAACTCAGATGGAAAGGCAACGGGAGCCAAAATGTTGCAAAAGATGCATTTAGCTGCAGGCAGGTTAACGCCAGCTTGCACGTGGGGTTTTTTGGTTTTTTGTGGGTTTTTTGGTTTTTTTACGCATTCATTATTTGCCTGTTTATATACATAAACCCACTTCTGTGTTGATGACTGAACTGCACAAAGACACACTCGCAGCCCTGTGGTGGCTGCATAGAGCGTGGGGCCACGGACAGCCCCTTTTGGTTTTCTTTTGCCAGGAGCGCTTGCAGCGCTGCGGAAAGAGATTCTTCATTCTTTCCAGCTAGCTTATTTGTTGGAATGCAGCACATTATACTACAGCAGGTGTGAGCATTATGCCAGGCTATTAAGGGGAGGCTGTTGATATCTTGCTCGTATGTCAACATTAAGAAAACCTACCGATTATATACCTGCAAAGGCGCATAAGTATGTAGCTAATATTGGAGGTATAGCCTCCGTCCCAGGTCGTTTTCAGGGTTTCAGCACACAGAGCAGGCTGGTAAACAGGAAGAATTAAAGCTGCCAAAAAGGGGGCATTTCCTAACTTCCAAGCGACTAACTTTGAAATCAGAAGTTGGGGTGAATTTATACCGATTTTTAAGATAATGACAGAGATCTCTACGCATCAACGTACACGCAAGGCACGCTTTGCTTTGCTTGTAAAAATACAGGCAAACACATCCTCTGCCTGGCTGAGGTGCAGCTGTTACGTTTCGCGTCCCAGCATGCAGTGAACTTTATGGCTGAGCTATAAACCTCTGAAAAATGAGGTTTATAATAGAAACCCTGACACCATCTAAAATATAGCAGCACTATTGGGTGCTGCTGTAATATGGCCCTAATTTATAAACCACGGAGGAATCCTGTTCCATTTTGAAACTCGCAGACAGTAATCTAGAAAAGGGGTAAACCACGAGGAAAAATGATCATGTTGTCCATGAGCTATAGCACCTAGTCCATCCAACAATTCAAAAATCAAATAGGATGCCACAATATTTAGGCTGCGCACTGAATTCTGGACTGTCACAAAACAAAAACATGGCATATCCTAGGACAGGGGTATAATTCATAAAGCCACGTGCCGTTTCCCAGGCCTCTAGGCAGTATTTTTTGAGTAAAAATTTGATATGAGAACACTAGAAGTAGAGAAGAAAAAAGACTAGCAAAACACAACCCAAACCCTCCAGTTTTGCCTGACATAATAAATGTTTTTGCAAGAGGGTTTCAGTGTACTCCCATTTAAATCGAACAAAAAGCATCAAAGCAAGCAGAACGTTCACTCACCAGAGACAAAAGTTTACCACTAAACATTAGGAAAAAGCTCTCGGTGCCTTGAGCCAACTCATCCCAGATACTGAGGTCACCCCCTTACTGGCACCAAGGGGATGTTTTTCCACAGCAAAAAAAGAAACTTTAGGGGCTTGGAGCTGTCGGGTTTACGCTGATATTTTCATTGTGCCCATCCCAGATTCCTTTCCTACCTCCCTGAAATGCTCTCCTTTTGTATGCTGAGCATCAAAGGAGAATAAATCCAGATTTATTGCACTTGTCCTGTTAAAACTATTTCCCAGTAGACCTGCTATCAGTCAAGTGCACTGTATTCTTGTTGGCCACACCATTGCCCACCAGCACGGTAACGTTTTGCCTACTGGAGGCTTAGCCCCCCAGCTCAAGTGAGCCCTAAGCCCTCCGGTCTCTTCGTTAACAAAAAGCATGGATTTGCTTGCAGAAAAAGCCAATAGCAGCAGCCTTCAGGAGCACTCCACGCGGCTGCGCTTTATCCCAAAAACTTCACCGGCAGGCACTGCAGGAACACTCCAGGCAGTGCTGGGATGCTGGGATCCAGGCATGAGAGGGGCTGAGCTCTTCATAAACCGTTAGCAGGCTAACGAGGGCATCTGCAGAAGGAATAGGCACTAAAACTAGATACAAAATAAATATTCCAGAGCTGGATTTCTTAAAAAAGATTCTGCTGAGCTATAGTTCCACATCAAATTTTTATTGAATACATTTTCTACTGAGAATTTGTGCACTAAACCCAGTCAAAATCATATGAGAGGAGTATAAATTTCATGTACAGTTTTCACTGCAAATATCTTTCAAGAGAAAAAGCAAAAGCACTTTTTCATCAAGTCCACTCCACATTCTCTCCTTCCTTTCCCCTGCAACATGAGCAGCAGGCTGGAAATGTGAGCCCAGGCAGCCCCGGTCCCCGAAGCACCAGAGGCAGCGGGAAGCCTCTGCGAGAGGGATGCTGCGCTTGAAGGTCACAGCGGGGCGGACAGATTATCCATCCGTTGTCATGCCTAAAGATGGTGCCTAGGTCTGCTTCACATATAGTGAAGCTACGAAGAAGCTGACATGGTAAACTGACAGCTTCATTTGTGCTTAGTTCATGATACTAATTCACATGGTTTCAGCAAACTGCTGTTAAAACCCAAAACTGGTACTGCTTCTTCCCCAAACTCCCGAGTTGTCCCTCCAAAAACTACTTGGGTCATATTAATCCCCGAATCACTAATGGATTTCAGATTTGATTTCCTGGGATCCTGCAACATCCAAAAATGAGGGTTTAGTTCCCTGGAATATTTCTCACCGTACAGGCAGGATTACGGGTCAGTCTGAGCTTGGAAGGACTCTAGGATCTAAAATGATATTACAGACACAAAAGCTGTTTTAGACAACTTCTTTTAGCAGCTTCCCAGCACCTAACAGCCGTAACTTTCTCTTCCCCTCAGTGACTACAAGGAGAACTCGGAAAAAACTTTTTTCCCCTTGAACTTTTCCAGATTTGTCAGCATAATTTGAAGATTAAACGGGTCTCAAATCGAGCACCTTTCAGAACTCAAGTGGGTCTCAGCCGCTGCGCTGTCCTAGACGCTCATACAGCTCGTCTTCCCTGGAATATGTAGGTACTCGGGCTCCCGAGACGAAAATTACACTGAAGAAAAGGTGAATAAACGGCAGTCAGGAGATGACGCCCCATCATAGTTGTAATTACTGTCTATCAGTGCTTCACTGCACAGGGAACAGGTTACAGGACAAATTTGCTGTATTTTTCCTTGCAAAGAGGAGCGTTGCTACATGATTCGGAGCTGGCACTCCAAAACATACAGTTTCGTGCACCAACGCTGCTTTATTACAGAAAGCCCAGCGCAGTTACATCGTCTCCACGGAAACAAGTGACCTTGAAAGATGTTGCATTCATTTTTCTTTCTGCATATTTTTGTGATGGATTTAATGTTCAATAAAACCAAAAGAATAACAGCATTTGAGGCTCGAGCTATTTGTGCAAGTGCCAAGCACTGCAGGAGGAGTTCAGGGCTGATTTCTGTACTGCGCTCAACCCATTCACAGCAAAACTGATGTTCCCTGTAGGCTGAGAAGGGGATTTATTTCCTACGCAGATTCCTCTTCCTACAGAAAGTTTTACACCATGTATGTAAAGACAAATTCCTAGCAGGACAGATGTGTGAAATGCAAAAACATTAGATGAGCAAAATTTGACCGAAGTGTTTTGGAAAAGTAACAGTTCTCCAAAGTATTAAATATCTATATGCAGACACTACAGAGAGAGACTTTTTTTCTGTACGCAAAGACTGTGCCTCCATGCTGGACCACAGAAGTTGAAACACTTGGTGATGCTTGGCTGAACCACACCTGATGAAGATAAGGTCCTCCTGGCTTCTGAAAGCACACCACCACTAACACTCTCAAAACCAGCAAAATCCCTGCAGAAGGCTCAAGTGCAGGTTACAGAGAGAGAAGCACGAGCTGTTCTGTGCTCATAAATAAAGGGAGCTGTTGATGCCGGCTTTTAAAGAATGGCAGAACAAATACAAATGGTGAAAATCCCGGCAGCCTCCTCTCTCCTTTTTCCAGCAGAAAGCACCCGTGACGGCTCGCTGAATTATAAATGGCGATTATCACAAGCACCAAGCGAAAGGGCAGCTGAGAGAAGCAGCATGCGTGCCACCGCTCCGTCCTGGGGAAGGCTGGAAACGGCGATTCGGTCCTTCCACACGCTGCAGCATCCCAGCACACCCACCTGCTGCCGGCGCCCTGGCGTGGGACAAGCTGCCAGCTGCTTCTTTTGCAGGTTTTAGTAGGTAATGCAGTATTATTTTGCAGTTTTAGCCCGTGATGCAATACTCGCGCACGCCTCCTCTCCTTCACAGCTCTCATGCTTTCCTTGATGAGGTTTCGGCGTTTATAACTTGTCTCTCTGCTGGCTGACTTTTGCTGCAACTAAGGTTTTAATTAACCCGTTTGATCCCATACGTTTAAAGTAAAGCTCTAGAAAGGCCTTCTCTTGTCAGAGCAAGTACTTCTGACCTAGGAAACATACCATTTCTTTAACCATCGACAGACCAGGTGGGGTTGGTGGGCTTTTTTGTTTTGTTGTTGTTGGGGGGCTTTTTTCTTTGTGGTTTTGGTTTTTTTGAAAGACATTAAAAAAGTGAGAAAATCTCTTTCAGTCCTAGTCTCTCTTGTCAGGAAACAGCCTTACACACACCGAAAAGGCAGCACTGTGTGTCGCTGTCCCTTCCTCATCAGTGTCTGGCGCTGGGGGTGGCAGCGTGTCCCCGGCATTGCAACAACCGTCAATCTAAACCAAGGGAAGAACAAAACTGAAGTGCTGTGATATTTAAACAAAAGTAAAGCCTTCTCCCTGAGAATCATCCACTATTTGAAAAATTCGCAGGATTCTGCCACAATACTTATTTTTGTCTCAATACAAATTAAAAAAAAAAAAAAACCACCAAAGAAAAGCAAAGCTTTTTGGAGGTGATGCTGCTACCCACAGATCCATTAACGAATGAACAAAAGGAACGAGACAGGTCAAGATCATCTCCGGTATCTCCAACCTCGACGTGGAGCTAACACAAACCGAAAGAGCACTATCTGAATTTCCAAGAAATAACCAAGCAGCACCAGAACAAAAAGCTTTGGTTTTATCTCCTGCTTGGCACTCCTGACAGCAGCTGATTAACAGCCACCTATGGCACACACACACACCCCGCGTTCGGACAAACTCCAAGTAATTTGAAGTGCAGGAGCAGTGTTCTTTCAGGGAATATCAAAATACCAGAAAGAAAAAGCGTTTAAGTGAGCACCACAGGCCTATTTTCTGTGGAAAGTGTTCTAACCCTAGACAATCATCCAATATTATTCAAGTACCCCAAATGCTCTGGATCTCACCCCTCTCATGTGACTGCTCCAGAGCTTGGATTTTTTTTCTCCCCTGGCTCCGCTAGAAGTGGGTTTCCTTGCTCTTCGCCTGTTTCAGCCGTACCCCATGTGACAGCATGCACCACCTTTAAATAACCCCTTTTCCCCAACTTTTTCTGGAAGTACTTCTAACCATGAAGTATCCCGCAAGACAGACGCCGGGATGCTCCACGCCAAACCATGTGCTGACAACCGCAGTACTTGGCACGTGCTGATGGTACCTGAGCTTGGAATTGCACCTTCCTGGCCAACTCCTGCTGGAAAGCGACAGACCGACCCTGCCAAAAGCCCTCCCCCAGGTCAGAGCTCTTCCCAGAGAAAAGCAGTGAGTCCCTTGAGCCTAAAGGCAGAGTCAGGTCACGTAGACTCATCCTGTGTTCTGAATTTCCTCCCCCGATAACGCAACAGCTATGCCATACCTAGCAAACCGTCTTGGTATCGGTGGTCCAGTCAGGTGGGTTTAACAGCCCTCGTTACTAATAAATCCAGTAGTGGTGACGCCAGCCAAAAGTATTTTTCTAATGCAGACGCTGTTCCCCATGTCCCCGAGGACTGCGGGCAGACAACACTTAAACCCTCGCAGCAGGCACCGCGCTGGGGTGCAGGCGGGCGCTCCGTCACCCGTCCCCGTGGTCAAGTGCGGTGTTTTCACTTGCTGCAAGGAGACTGGAAATGCCCTCAACGTTTCTCAGGAATCTTTTGCAATGTTTGGTTGTTAAAGGAGGACAATATGAAGAGATACTCAATCCAACAGACTTGTTTTGTGCTGGTTATGTTATCAGAAAATCTAATTTCCTGGAAAGAGGCCATCCCATTTTACAGGGACTAAACTGATAAAAACCTCAACCTCTCTCTCACCCTAAATCGTGCTCTCTTGGCTGCTGATGGCTAATAACTCCGGCGCGAACTAGCAGGCTGTCATACGACATACGTCTTCAGCGGCGTGAGGAGCAGATGCAAACCAGCTGACACTTAACTGAAACAAATGCGTGATAAGAAAAATCTTGCACTTTTTCCTTGACACAGAAAATGACGCCCTGAGGTACGATGCCTGTTCAGAACAGAAAGCCGTTTAGGTCGGCCTCCTCCGGCTTTTGCCCCTTCACTAACACGTCATAGAAAACCACCGGATGATCTCGCAGAGGACTAAGACCATGGTCTGCACACACTGTTCCCACAGCTTCGGAGGTGGGCGCACCATTTTATAGTGCAGATGGTGACCTCGGGGCGATTTTTAATAACCTTTACTAACTTTCACTAAGGGTAGCGCACCATATATACATCCACACACACGATGGCCACTTTCCCATCCACCAGCCTGACACGAGACATCACTGCGGGCGGCTGGCGAGAGGGATGCAGTGGTAAAGGTGGCGGCTGCGGGAGGTGACTGGGACGGAGGAAGGGTCCTCGTACCAGCGGGGCAGGGCAAGACAGAAGAGGCATCGCAGTTTCGTTAGCCAGGGGCAGGCAGCAGCAGGACACTAGTGACAGCTGAAGGCAGCCATTCAATAAAAAGGGAACAGACAGACTCTCCTTTGGAAATAAAAGATGATTTTGAGAATAAAAGCAACTGGGGTAATAAGGGATTACGCAGGCAGAAGGACAGCAAGAAAAGCATTCAAAACTGCGGGCACCTGAGAAGTGATTTATCCTAACCACTTATAGAAGCGTGCCTTAACAGATAAAATACAAAAAGGGGGTAACTCACTGCAGGCCAAACCACCGCATGTTGAAAGAAAAACACACCGTGTTTGAAGGAGAGACTTCGGCGTTGGCAGCATCTGCTACAAGTCCTCTGCTGCCCACGCCAAAACAAACGCCAGACCTCTAAACTCAAACTGCAGTTTGCTTCACTACAGAATTTCCAACCCAATCCCCAATTATGCCTCTCCAGCGAGGGTGAAACTTCAGCCGACGGTGTAATATATTCACAGACACCTGCAGGCCTAATAATTGACCAGGGAGGATGCGGATGAGATCAGCAAAATTGCTGCATTGCTACTGCAAGCCTCAGTGTCCTACACCAGGAAACAGCTTTGCTACTGCAAGGTGCGTAATTTAATAAACCATTAACTCAAACCTGAGGTGAAGTAAATTCAGCATATTATATATTTCAAAATAGCATTAGAATTCAATTTAAGTGTCACCAAAAGCCTAATCCTCAGTATACAGAGCATATTAATAAGTGTCTTGGAGCCAGTGGTTTGATTTAATTTCCAGCTGAGTTGTGCTGTCACATCACTGCGATCCCTGCCGTGAGGATACCTCGGTGATAGCACCACCGGTCCAAACCAGAGCAGAATCTGGAAAGATGCACAGTCCTGGGGTCCTCCTGGGCAAACAGGTGGGCGTACGCCTGAGCAAAAGCAATCCGGTCTCCAGTCGCGTCACCTCTGGGCGCTGCCATCAAGATGTTGATGTTCCCCGGCGATGGCAGGGTCCTCGGCAGGGTCCCCAGGCTGCCCCGAACCAGCTCTGCCTTCGGTTCCCTTCGCAGCCATGGAGGCAAAAAGCGGTTTTGGTAATGCTCCTGTAAAAGCTGCTGGGAACGGGCAGAGGAAAGGCCAGCGTCACGTCCACGCCGTGCCGCCTGGATTACGCATGAAAAGCCGCCGCTGGCTCCGGTGAGGGCTGCTCCCCTGCCCAGCCACGCCGACGGCACACGGCAGGACTGCAGCGACCATAAAGCGACAGAGACGCTGCTCTCCATCCCCCAAGTCAGGCATAAAGTGCGAATGGTGCACCGTTTTCCATCAAGAGCCTGAAGCATAAAGCCTGCTTTCCGCTTTTGTGGGAGTCGGCCATGTTTCGGCCCTTCTTCCGTCGCCCCTGTAATAACTCCTGTTGATCAGCAACCCAGGCACGTCCCACAGCAGTTTGGGAAACGCATCTCCTCCATAAATGACACCAGATTATTTAAGCAACAGCTAAAGCACCCTGACTGCTTTTTAGTTTGCTCGCATTAATGTCAGTCTCCTCATATATCTAGGGAACGAATCCGGGATTTTCTTTAAAATGGTGGAGAGCGATACAAAAATAGCAGACTGCTCGTCTAAAATAAAGTTATGTGTTTGAAAGGGTTGGAAATTGTTTTTTAATCACCGGCGTCTTTCTTCTGGAATATAATCTGCTGGCTATACATTTTGCTTTTCTATCCAATTTCTCAGGAAAATGCAGCAAGTGTGTTAATAAATAATTTATAAAAACATTACAAAAGATAAAGCACTCCTGCTAAAATGTTTCCAGCCTTCGAGATACCAGTTCATTTGTAATCCTCTCCGGCTCCCCTTCGCTGGAACATCAGCAGAGGGTTATTGCTGCCTTTCTCTGCAGTCCCACTTTACTCATCCTGCAGGCGTCAAAACACAGCTTTGCTCTGAAGGTTTCCAGACGGATAAAAGGGTATGGCCCAGGCCGAGTCGCAAGCTCGAATTTATCTACTATAGATTTTTGTCACGAAAAACGGAAAGGAACATCCTGATTTATTTTCATGATCCTGCGCGCGAGCGCGGCTGTAAAACGCGGCCGCACTGCTGGGTCTCCCCAAAGAGGGCTCCTGTCGAGGCTGCTCCCTGCCGCGCTTTGTCCTTCCCCGACAGCAGTGGGGACGCGCTCCCTGCGGAACCAAACGGGGCGAGGCTGGGGCACGGAGCACAGGGCGGCTTCGCTCTTAGGAAGAGGAAGGAGACAGCTTGTGATGAGCTCTGCCAGACAGAGTTTCATTTGAGCGAAGGTGACGACTCTGAGAAGCTAACATTAGCAAGCAAGTAAAAGCTGAAGGAGGAAACAGGACGCAAAAATAGCCTTCCACTGGAATAGATCCTGCGTGCCCGTATTAAAAGATGACTCTAAGACTGGAGGTGGGTTTCACTGGATGCAGCTGCTCCGAAAGCAAGTTAGCGATGAGAAGACATGTGGAAAACAGAGTATTATTCGATGAGCTCACCGTCGGGTGAACCAGTGCGGATACTGAAGTGCCGTCACTGGGACTGCTCCCCCTGATGATCTCAGCAGCCCTGGCACCCCTCCTGCCTCTGGGCTGCCCAAGCCAACCCTGTGCTGCTGGGGGGGCTCTGCCTGCCAGAAATCTGCAAGCACCTTTAGGCAAGTACTGTGACCAAGAGAAGCTGTGCATCAGCCAGCTCCCAGCCAGAGACCAAGCGCCGGTCCAAGAGCTGAGCTGCCAGCACTTCCACCTTCAGCTGGCACGATTCACAGGGCGCAGGAGCTCCCACTGCTCAGCTCCAAAGCACAGGAGACGTTTCAAAGGCAGCGAGCGGGCGCGAGCGTCGGGTAGAAGAGAGCAGCTGTCACCGCGTGTGACTTTCAGTGCCCATCACTGAGATGGCAGCGACAGTGGCCCTGGGGAGACACAGGAGCAATCAGGGGAGATGAGGAAGAGCAGACCTGCAGCAGCTGGCTCCTCTCAGAGAGGAACGGTTCCTCTCAGGTTCTGACGCTGAAGGCAAAGGACAGAGGTCTTCCAGCAACGTGGCCTGCAGTGTCACGACTTTTGCCTCATTTTCCTTTTGCTGAAACACTGGAGCACAGCAGAGCATGACATAAATTGCTATTGCTAAAGCTATCTCTAATGATAGCTAAAATGAAGTTTTGGGGCATTTGTGCTAAACGGAACTTGAGTTTTACGGAACGCGCAGGGCCAGAAGAAGGCTCCTTCAAACCCCGTTACCTCTTCATCCCACTGCTAAACAGCGCTGTGCCGAGGGCGACCCCAGCGCAGAGCAAGGGCACCAGGCTAAGGCGCCCAGCAGCCTCTGTCCTCCAGCCAAACGGGATGAAAAGGGTTAAGGCATCTGCGAGGAGGCACAACTACAACCCTGTTTATGTGGTTGCTCTGAAAAATCATTTTAAGGACCAAATATTTGTTAGAGTATTTACAAAAAACCCCCACCCCAAAGTCATCGAAATAACGAAATCAGAAAATTATTACAAGAGAGTTAACAAAACCCTTGGAATTCCAGTTGGACTGAGCAAGACTTTTTGCACAGCTCCACTGATTCCAGGAGTATTTCAGATGTTTACTGATCCCTGAATAGCACAATGAGAAGCCTTGTGACACGGCTGTTCCTGCGCTCGCGAGGCAGCTCAGACGTGGCAAGGAGCACTGTGCCTTCAGAAAGGGCTGGTGAGAAGATGAAAGGAGAGAACGGTCTTTCAGGGAGATCATGTCAAAGGAGTATTAAGGAAGCATGAAAAGGGTATCCACAACCTTTTCTTTCACTGAAAATGGGTTTGTGCGTGGAAGCGTGGTGAAGCCCAGCAGAGACGTGAGGGGACCGACTGCTGTATCCTACCGACTCCCCGCCAGAGTGGGTGTCGAAAGCACTGCTGCTGCTGCATCTCAGAGGTAAATTGATACACAATACAACTCCGCTCTCCTTGCAGCCCACGCGCTTACATCTTCTCTCCCAGCGTAGCTCCACACGCATGCTTTGCACTAAAAATAGGAACCTGAGGCAATTAAAGTGTGTCTGCCTAAAAGGTGTGTTCCGTAAATACCCACCTGTTGGTGGGAGAGCCTCATCTGGTCCAGCAGAAAGAGTCCTTTCCAAAGAGACGCCCCTGCTGAGGGGGCGCCAGGGTGGAAGTCACCAGGGGTTTGCGTTAGCTTCTCCCCATCACACCACCACCAAAGGAGAACCCAAAGCTCAGGTCGGAGGAGAGCACTGAAGAGTGTGACAGCAGTGAGGAGACAACTCAGCCTTGAGAAATCGTGGTATTTTGACCTCGAGAAAGGCAGGACTTTTTCTCCCTTTCGACCTCGTTTGCAGCTGCATTTCAGGAATGCAGGAGTTTGTCCACTCAGGCTCTGTCTGCGACGTGCTCTGCGTGCTTCGGCAGAAGTGAGCCCTCAGATACCCACAGTCCCTGACCGCACAGGGACAATGAACAGCACTTTATACCACCTTGTGTCTTGCTTCTGGATGTCCTCAGCTTTACAGCAAGCACTGAGCAGCAGCCTCTGCAAGGGGCAGAGACCATGCATGAAGACATTGCAAAAGTTAATAGTGCTAAAGGCCATAGGTCCCGCAGTGCCTCCACCATCGGTCATGAGAACCGTTGCCACTGTCACTCTGTCAGGATCCTGGACCTCAGACCCTTCCGTCGCTGTCCCAAGGTCACCCAGCCCCTCTGCACCATGACGCAGTGCGTTGGCACAAGATGCTGAACCAGGCTAGCGCCGGCTAGGTACCCTGCACCATACTCCACTATACTTCAGTACGCACTTAATTTCATCGTGCAGGATAAAACTCACGTTGGGAAAGCGTGCCAGCGTAGTGGCAGCAGTTTATGTTCCTGCCAGAAAAACCGCACAGGCTCATGATGCCGAGAGCCTAACTTACACCTTGCTCCCCAGCAGTATGGGGCCGATCTTCAGTGCCCACATACAGCGCGTGATCTTCGGTGCTTTATTGCCCAGCCACTTCTATTTTACCCAAATGAAAAATAAAAACCCATCACTAAGCAAAAGTCTCAGGAATTTTTATGAGATTGTAATGCTTCCAATTTGTGTTGAAAAAGACCCAAATCCTCAAGCTGTCTGTTGCTCCTCCAGCCAGGGATGTGGAAGATGCTGCTGACGCAGCGCAGCGATCAGACCGGGAAACACAGCTCTGCCGGGACACCATAAAAACCCCAACTGCAAAGGGAGGCTTTCCTCTTGCTTAGGACACAACAGAAAAACTAAGGCAAAAAAATACAGGATGAACACCAAATTTCTGCAGGACACCTGCAGACATCACATAAAATGTTTTAACTGATTTTCAGGCCTTGTGACTTTCTGTCCACAGCTTCTGGATGAGCCACTTTTTATGAAGGGAGCACTCAGGGAACATCAAGCGTCAGACATTAATAGTAATAAACAGCTGAATGCTCGTGAGCATTGGAAGGAAGAATCCACAAGAAAACTTTTTATCCATTTTGAATTGTTCAGTTAATGTGCGTACCCTGTGAAACGGGTATCTGCCCAGGTATTGCTCTGGAATACTCGTTAGCCTCCACCGGCTTTAAAGGCCAACAGGCTGAACGCCCCATCCGCTCGTGTCGGTGTTCCCTGACCCTCCCGTTTCCACAAGCATCTTTACCACGAAAATCTTCCCTGTGCAAACGTTATTGGCAAACGAATGGGCTAACAAACATTCTTTGAACAAACGCATGGGCTTTCTTTGAATATATGATCGTAATTCATTTTATTTTATTCCAATTCTACCATGCCAGCAGCGCTCTGTCAAGGATTCCTGATCTCGCCTTGCTGTGACTGTTGCTGTTACTAAATTACTACAGAAAGCAGGGAGTCATTCAAAAACCCAAATACATAATTAAATTAATGAAACCCAAGTGGCTAAAATGCACATTTTCTCCATATTTAGGCAGATAATTACAGAAAAGATGGCAATATGAGAAGTTCTGTCCCATGTCACAAGGAACTATGTTTAGCCACTGTCTAAATTCACAGGAAGTTTTTAGCATGATCCTACCACACAGTTTATGTACTTCTGAATTAAGAAAAAGGGCAACACTTTTTTTTAGAATCATAGAATCACTAAGGTTGGAAAGGACCTCTGAGATCATCAAGTCCAACTGTCAACCTAACACCACCATGGCTACTAGACCATGTCCTGGGGTGCCACGTCTACATGTTTTTTGAATGTCTCCAGGGATGGTGATTCAAGCACCTCTCTGGGCAGTCCGTTCCAACACCTCACCAAATGTATTACTTCCCATAACCACAGCACCTTAACACCAGCCCCAGAAAAGATATCAGAGTCTGCTAAAGGCAGGATGGAAAGCGATGACTGTCCAACAAACAGTCCTCAGCTCTGTGGCACAAGTGTGGAAGAGAGCGAGAGATGCGTCACTGTTAACAGGGGAAGATGAAGCCTGCCTCCGACACCCTTCGCAACAGCCGCCAGCCCCGGCAGCCAGCAGCCAGATTAATTTAAATTCCTGGGGTGCCAGTTGCCAATTCGCAGAAGGGAACGCTGCATTTTGGTACTCAGCCATGCCAATGTCCGCAAATTGTCTATATCTGAGAACCCACATTTCCCCTGCAATAGCCATTATGAGTACCACCAGGTTCTTTCCTTCTTTTTGTGTTGGCAGGCAGTCTGGTGCCATTTGGAAGGCGTAAACCCACGCAGCGCAGGCGCTCGTGCACACACGTCCTGCTGGCAGAGGAGCCAACAAACCCAGTGGCTGCAGCCGTCCAGAGCCTGGGGACCTGCCACCGCTCACACCTCGCACCTGAAAAGGCTTCAGCAGCGCAGTTCTGCGCTTGACCAGCTGCCGACAGCTAGGGCGCTGCCGCTCTCGGGAAGCCAACACGTAACGCAAAATAATAAATTTCAAAAAGTGCTACTGAGGAGTTCTCCCCAGCGCCCCTTGAAGAGGTCATCCACACCCTCAGCCCTATCTTTGCTTGTTGCTCAGGGTATGATCTTGTGTTTCTAGAAATGAGGAAAGTGGAAGAAAAATATGAGAACCCAAGGTAGGAAACCACCACCACCATGGTCATGCATCCTTCACTCAGCTCCAACAGGTCCAAGTGAGAGGCTGCCAATGCCCAGGGATGGATGGTCTCCTGCAGAGACACTACAATGCTTGCTCTGCAATTATCTACTAAAAAAAATTGAAGGTGTTTGGGCATTTAAAATCCATTATGAAGAAAAATTAAAACGCCTCAAAAACGTAAACCCCTTCAGAACAGGGAGGAGGAGACCCCAGCTGCGGTGCCTCCTACAGCAGGACAAGCCCTTGTAACGGGGTCTGAGAAAATTGCATTTTTCCCACAGATGGTTCAAGCTGATGGTTTCAATGACGGCTTCAATGATTTTCATTTCTTATTCCTTTGACCGCTCTTCGGGGAGAAGGCACATTGTGTCAATCATAAACAACAACGCAAAGTTGTTTAAGAAAGCAATCGGAGACCACCATATAATTAATGGCTACAGCACAGTATAAATGCACAAGAGAGACCGTGAGTCTCTCTGGCTTGTTTGAGTCGTGGCCTTTACGCTGAAACGCCAGTCAGAAAAGATCAAGAACAATTGTGTGGGGATTTTCAATCAATATCTAACCTGACAATAAGATTTGGAGGAAGATCATCCCATGAAACACAGGCAGCACCACAGACTAATTGTATTTACTTCCTATTGACCAGAGACTCGCAGCAGAGTGCTCCATATCCCATGAAGGTACTACATGACTCTAAAAAAGCAAAAACCACCCATTTACCTCTATGAACTAAAAAGCCAAACCTTTTGCTGAGGGTTAATGTTAAACATTGCCCTGTCTGCACTCATTTTGGAATATGAAAGTCATTTATCGGGTGGTGTCAAAGTGGAAAACTCTGAAGCAGAAGCACAAAACACTTTCTCCTTCTCTCCTGGTCTCGCTCGCCCCAAATTCACTGTGGAGCTGAACAGAAACATTGTGCAGACGTTAGAAAAGTGTCGTCGGTTCTTGGCCAACTCTTTTCTCTCTGGCTGCACAACCTTGAGCGCACGATTGAAGGGTGCCCACTGATGCCTGGGAGATGCCGTCATGAATCACAGACCCCTACTCCTCCCACTGCGAAAGCACAACGTGTCCTTGCTCCTGAATGCCAGCGCACTGCATCCACAGCGAGACACCCTGCATCACATTTTACAAATAGGCTCGTAAGAAACGTACTTCCCATCCACTCACCTCAATCTAAAGCAATTATCAGCACAAAGATGACGCCTAAATGTTGACGGACACAGATTGGGACCTCAAGAGGCTGCAGGGAAAAGTGCTAGATGTCTGCAGGACCGACACGGTCACACTGCCTTTTCAGTGGAGTCAGGGCTTTCCTCCGTGGAGGTGAAACACCGTTCCCACCGCAGCAGCAAAGCATCTTCCCGGTTACCTGCACACAGTGTTTACACGCAGAGGATACAGACAGAGCTGAGGTGCACGTAAACATCACAGGGCTGTGACATTCTGCGCACGTTCCCTTTGATTACGGCCACGGCGCAGGCACCGTCCTCTGTGGGTTCTGGGCTGTCTTTCGTGCAGCAGCGTCTTCTTTTTTAAGACGGAAGTGGAATGGCAAAACCGGGGGGGAAAGGCGTTGTTTTCCCTTTGCTTCTTGAAACAGATGTCACTTTCCTCAGACCTGTTTGTTTCCAGGACTGGGGAGTGTTTAATCTTTAAAACAATATTATTGTAATGTGGCAAATGCTGCTTTCTAACAAAAGAAAACAAACTTTCTGCTTTCTAAGCAAGGGTAACCAGTCAATATGAAAAAGCTCCGCAGATGTAGAGTTAGCATCTCAGTCTGGCAAACGCCCACCCCAGGCAAACTCCCGCACAGGAACCCCCGCGCACCCACCGCAGCCCAAGGAGCCCCGGGGGGCATCAGGCCAGGACCCAAACCCTTGTAAGGGGAAAACTCCACTCGACTCTTCCAGATGCTTCACTGTGCCTACAACAGCCAGAATAAGAATCACGGAGTGACCCAAAGAGACTCCCTCGAGACTGGAAGAAAGCAGCTCCACTGCTGGAAACCCGGCCACGAGGTTCACCCCCCATTCAAACACAGCAGAGGGAGATTTCTGTCCTGGTACAGCAGTCGCCTTCCCGAGCTCCTGTGCCTGCCTTTCCTCAGAACGGGGAAAACAACCAAAAACCCCAAAAGAGTCTCACTTGGGCTGACTCTCTGTTTAGGGAACGTTTGAGCTGGCGTCAATCAGGTCTATGTTTGCTAGAGAAAACGTACCGTACCTCCGAACAGAGGCATACCACCGAGAAAATCCGTATCCCCTTCACAGAAACAAAATCCTCCCCAACAGCGAAACACAGGACCGCCGACCTCCCCGGTGGCCGTCAAACACAGCCGTACGGACTCGACCAGACCACCCCCAGGGGAGAGGGACTTGTCATTGTCCTACCTGCAGAAGCCAGTAGCACCTTCTGTGAAACGTGGGGATGATGGAGGAATGGACGTAGCAGCCGTACAAGCACTAGGGACACAAAAAGAGAGAAAGCAAGTCAGGTTAGCGAAGGAAACCATCACCCGAGGAGGCAGCGCCGGGGACGGGAGCGGCAGTGCATTATCCGCTGCTGGAGAACCCTGTTCTGAGGTCAGTCCAGGGCTGGTAACACACCACACCAGATTATAGCACCACTGCGGTTTTTTTAAAACATTGCTACAGGTTACTTGGGTTCGTAAACTGGAAAATTGCTGTCAGGTATTTTATACAGCAAAATACTAACATAAAGTTGCTTTTTTCCTCCCCTCCCCCCCCCTTTTTTTTTTTTTTTTTTGAAGTGAACTGTTGCTCTGATTAACCAAAATCAGTAAAGCTAAGAAATTATTTCTGCAGGAAAAAAAATAAAATCAAATTTTCAGTATGTTAAAAGTTTTCAACACTGCTGTCGGATGGAAGCTAAGCCCAGCGCAAACCAAACACACAAAACTGTTTTTAATTTAAAAGATCCCGATACAATTCCTGTCCACAGGATTTGTTTATTATTAAGACAGCAATATTATTTTCTGACTCTGCTAGCTTTTAATATAGCGTACATGGGGGATGGGTATGCACGTAATGATATATTCTCCTGTACCAAAGGTGATTATTTTTCCTTAAACATGAGACTGCAACAGCCCAGCAATCTGCTTGCAACTTTCTTCAGATATTTCCCCTGGAAGATTGTGGGCCATGTATATTTTAGGCACAGCAGTATTCTGCCACTACAGAAGGAAAAAAAAATAATCAATCCAACTGCAGGGGATTTTTAAGGGGAATTTCCTTTTTCGTTTTACTCCAGTGACTGCCCTGATTATGATGACTCTCACGATTAACGCACTCATCACTCGCCCTATCTGTGCCCCACCAGGGCAGGGGGTCCTCACCAGCCCGGAATCGTCACCGAGCATCCTCCTGGGCGCGGTGGCTGCAGGACGGGACGACCCTGGCTCCATCCAGACTTCAGCAAGACTCTAAACCGCATTAAGTGGGACCTAAGCAGATGGGACTGGAAAAAACCTGATCGCTAGATCACCGCCCCAGTTGACTCAAATACCCGTTTTTGCAGATATGGATGCACAGGTTGATGCATGGCATCAAGGCTTTACGTGCGCTGGGCGGGGGTGGCCGTACGTGCCATACCCCCAGCGCAGGACACCACGCGCTCGCACGAACACAAAGGGGCTGGTAAGTCTTCATGTATAATCCTTCTCTCTGGAAGGCACCACGCAAATATGGAAACACTCCATAAGCAGCAAGCTTGCCAGCCCCAACACTGCTAGCGTGCGAGCACAGAGGTGTGTCATTAAACACGCACACTTATCGGCGAGCACACGGGGAGGCCAGCGGCAGCGTCTCCTCCCGAGATCACTGCTCACAAGGTCGGCCTGAATTAGAAAGGATTTAAGGGCTGCTGGCTGCTATCACCGAGTTATTTTTAAAATACAAATGAGAGAGATTAATAATGTTTTTAAATGTGTCAAGGGTACATTCCACACACAAAAAAAAGCAAGGAGGAAAAAGAAAACCTGCAGAAAATAATCCAAAGAAAAGCTTAACATTTAAATCCCACCACTCAGCCCGGGGAAAAGCAGATGTCATTTGTTTAAGATAATCCCTGACAGCGACTCCTGCCTGCACGGCACTGGGGGCTGCTTTAAAAGGTCTTTAATGTTCAGTTCTGCTGACTCAGAGCTGGTTCCCCTGCTTTGGTAGGTGCAGCATCTCCCAGTCTGACCAGCTTCCCAGCAAGGACGGGAACGCTGGCCCGCAGCACGCCACCGGAGCGGCCTTCGCAACACCCATAGCACCTCGTGCAATACAGTCAATACACGTCAAGGGGTATCGGCACAGCCCCCACTTGCTGCACAACCCCCATTTGCTGTGAAGTCAAGTGAAACATAAAGCAAAAAATAACGACAAGCACTGACGCTGAGCTCCTTGCAGTCTGCTGCACGTGGTGGGGAGGGGAGCTGCTCCATCTCCAGGTCCGTCTCACCTGTAATTCCAGAGGTGTCAATACAGAATTACATAAAAGCATCCCACCTCCACGGAACTGCTTTTCAACACTTCAGCAAACCATCAACAGAATTTTCACAGAATCTACAAAGCATCCAGAACACAGAAGTGGGGTGGGGTGGGGGTTGTTTGTTTTTTTTTCCCCCCAACGTGGCGCAACATCAGAATCTAGTTCCAGACTGACATTTTGGGGCTGGATGTCCTAACTCAGGCAGCTGCGATGAAGGAGACCCAGCCATAAGGAAGCCCCTCGGGCTGGGAAAGACAGCAGGGAGCTCTTCTTCACGGGCACCGCGTGCTTGCACCAGGAGGTAACACGGCTGCAGAGAAATGCCCTGCGGTGGGAAAAGACTGACCCTGGAAATCCAGCTTCTGGAGTAAAGACAAGGTGAGTGATGGTGGCAATAAAAACTACATTAATTGTGGGATAAAAAGGCATGAAGAAATGTTAAAGACATAAATAGAAACCTTAAAAATCAGAGCTTCATTGTTTTGGAGGATTTTCAAGGTTAACAAGCGAAGTGCTGTTCGATGACACAACATCCAAGGTTTGGTGGCATGGTACCCGCGGCGCCACAGGGAGAGGGTGCACGGAGGCGATTTTCCTGCGCTCGGCTCTGCACAGGGCTCGACACACAATGCTGCAACTAATTAGGAGAATGGAATTACCTCCCTGGCTGGCCTTAGGAGACAGGTAACCAGGGCACGCTTAATGCCTCGAGCTAAAGGAGTCTTTAAAATGAATTCCTGCTCAAAACAGGCAAAAGGGGTTTCATTAGCTGGGGTTTCTTTTTTTTTTTTTAATCGAGGAGGTAAAAAATGCGGAGGCCTGTGTGTCTGTGGCTATGTTAATGCCAGGCTGGGCGCTCAGCCAACGCATTAAGTGAAATCGAATTCCTGAAACCAGCTTTAATCAGCAGATTTTTAAGGTTAGAATGACTCTCTCCTCTGGAAGGCTTGCCAAGGTTAATTCTGTCCGGAGCAGGCTGAAGTAATGGGCTGGACAGGGGAGAACATTTTTTTCACCATTCTCTTTTAAGTTTACAAAAATCTCCAGGAGAAAAGAAATGGCATTTCTGAAGCGTCAGAGGAGAAACGCCACTTCAGCAGCTTATCGACTTCTGTTTCGAGAACAGAGGCCGAGACGCGAGCGGCTGCCACCTCCGGCGGGAGCCCTGTGGCGGGGGAGCCCGCACCAGCCCGTGCCCCGGCGAAGCCCCGGGTGGCACCGGCCGAGGTCGTGGACACAGGCCTGCAGGAACTGCCTCCGGCCCTGCTGCCGCGCAGGACGGGACCAGCGCGGGGTCCAGCGCTGCAGCATCGGTTCCCTCACGGACAGCTGCTGTTCGCGGAGGGGCCTGCTGGTTCTTGCAAATTCCGTGGCGTCCAGAGGCAGAGGGCGCACAGAGATTGTCCTGCAGCGGTGGGGGACCCCTCTCTGCGCTGACAAACCAGCCCGGAGCACCGACCCACGCAGCTCCTCTTGAAGGCGAAATCCCCACCCGCCTCCAGAAGCTGGTGGCTGTGAGCACCTTCCCGGCAGCCCCACACGGCTCCTGGGGAGCCAGGCCCGGCCAGCTCCACTTCATCTTGCGCCTTTTAAAAACTGATGGATAATTAAAGAGAAAGGGGCCTTCTCTGGGCAGAGGGGAAGAGTTGTTCAATTACAAGTGCCTACCCCCACATTTATATGCAGTCTACATCTTGCGTTATCAGACTTCTGAAAACCGGAGGGGGTGGAAATCAAAGTATTAGTGGATTTTTTTTTTTTATCCCGAGCTCCTTAAAGTGATTGTGGCTTCTTTAAAAAAATAATACAATAATGCTGAGGTGTTCTTCTTTAACAAGAACACCTTGGGGATGGAAATAGGAAAGCAAGAGAATCAAAAATTCAAGATAGGGTTGGACAGGCTTTGAAATTCTTCTCCCTGGTGAGTTACACTAGTGGATATTTAAAAAAATAAAATAAAAACTGCCTAGATTTTGTCCAGATTTTCACACTGAATTCCCAATTCCCTTAATAAGAAGCTAAATCAATCTTTAGAGAACAAACCACGTAAGACCTGTGCCTCTAAATTATTAAAACATACTCGAGTAATTTCATGGTGTAAGGTTTCCACTTGCAGTACCCCAGCAGCCTGCACACATCACAAGCAGGATCCGTACAGCTGCTTAGGGAAAGGGACCGTGCCCTCCGCCCACGGGCTTACGGGGAGGCTGGGACGGACCAGCTCCTCGCTCAGCGCCTGGGTGCATGCTCCGGGTGCAACCCCCGAGTGCCAGGCATCAGAGATGTCCCTCTGCTCCCAAGGGGCAGCCATGCCGGCATCCCTCTCCCCACCAGGTAGTTTTTCAGATCCTCCATGCTTCGTCTGGAGAGGAAAGAAGAGAAGGAGGAACAAGCTCGCAAGGAAAGGGCACACATTCCCTATGTGAACCTGAACGGCGTGGGATTTGTACTGAGATCCCTAAACAAATAGTTTTCAAACAAACATGGTCATGGCAACAGCAGCAAAAAATGCCCCATATAATGGAATCTGACTACCAGACAACCAAAATCCAAAACACGGTTTAAAAAGAAGAAAAAACAAAAAGCAGCATGAAATAATCTAAATAGGGGATATGAAATTCCTTATGAAAAGGCTCCTAATCAAGCAAACACACCTGTAAAAGAAAAGGCAGCTGCCTGCAGCCACCCAAGGCATGTTAGGAGCTAGAAGCCCAAGGAGAAGTGGCCACCAAATATCCTAAGGAGCCCGACACGAGGGAAACCTCCGGCCCTCGAGCTGCCTGGACACACGCTCCAACATATGCCAGCTTCCGCTTAGTCCTCCGCTCTGCAACAGTACGATGAGCAAAGGCAGGCGCGTCCCTGCAAGCTGGTTCTGGCGCCGCGACTACTCTAAAAATCGACGTAACGTATCCCGTGGTCCGCAGCAGGATGTCAAAGCCCCTGGTAGGAACATAATGCCAATGTTTAATGAACCAGAGACAGGGACAACAACCGCTTCAGTGGCCTGTGACACTGGCAGCGCACGAGGATGGAAAGCCACTGCTGCCACCCTTAGCTCTTGCGGTGGTGTTGAGCAGCATGCGCTACAGTCTAGCGGCTAATCGCACCCTGGTTCAGCACCGGATCGTGCGGGATCTCCTCCTGTAATTACACCGACGACTTCAGAGCTTCTCCACCAATTTCCATCAGGCAACAGCACTCTGCTTGCAGTGGCAGTGCTGCTGCTGTGGATCAAACCTCCCGGGAAAGCCAAATGAGGCGTTCGGTTCATCTTCTTATCATCCTGATGATAGGGTACAGGTCTAAATTAGTGGCTGTATATCTTGGCCCAATCAAGCTCTGCCCTGAGCCTCAGCCACGCGCCACACCGGGAAAGGTCCAAGGCAAGAACTGCAGCCGTGCAACAGCATGCAGGCTGTGCCCGCTACAGGTTCTCAGACATGGAGGGGAAAATGGAAAAGTACCTTCTAGGTTCTCGTATCGACATCCATCAATGCAAGAAATGTTTTGGAGATACCAGGCAAAACCCACCAACAAAACCTGCTCTCCCATCCCTATTGCAGACTTTTCCATGATCTGTTTGTATAGACACCACTGTTATCCCACTCTTCTCACCAACATTTTCATATCCCCGCAGAGACACTATCCAACCTTCTTGGAGTCCGATTCCTCTGAATTTCATACAAATCACAATCAGAAGAGTTTGATAGCTGTTTGTACATTTGTTTTATATGTAGTAGCCATTTTTCTATGTGCATCTGTAACAAGTACCCACCAAACTGCGGAAAAGCAAGGCAACCGAAAGCCTCGAGTCTCTAATGTGAGCTGCCTCTTGGCCACCGAATTAGTAAGCATCAGGGAAAACCCTCAAATTTTACGTGTGCCGCGTGTGTCTCCTTTCAAACAGACCTGAAGTAAGTGCCCTCTGAGACAGGGTTATCTTGTAGCAGATGGTCCTTCCTTCCGGACAGGGATGCTAAAGGCACGGACACGTTCCAAATCCATTTAAACATCAGATTAGGCTCGCCCCTGTCAGTCGCAGGAGCTGGGAGACAGCAGCGGCTCCCGCCCGCTCCATTAATCAAAATTCAGTGAGAAAAGCCAACATGCTGCTATAAAACCCCCTGACTCGGTGCCAACACCACGCATGGGGAGCCTAATGCCATCAATCTTACTTCTCCTCCCCTGGCAGGGAGATGGGGCTGGGGAGGGGGGAGCAACGACAGGGGCTCGGCCAAGCGAGCGGAGAAACGGGTTTTTGACAACTCTCGTAGGGCAAAGCGATGCACAGTGACGCCAAATTGAGGGGGATGCGACAAGAAACAGACCTCAGCGTTCCTCTGTACGGATCAGCCTTGGTTCAGCTTTTACAATGGGGAGGTGTAACCGTGGCTGAACCCTGCAGTGCTGAGGGACCACTGGGGGGAACAGGCAGGCTGCACCCGCCAGTCTTATTCTGATCTGAAAGGGGAGAAAAACACCGTAACGTAGGGAGACATCCAAAATTTCCCACTACTGACAAACCTTCCACTGAAAACACTGCTAAACATGTTTTCTCACTCCGGATCTTAGCGAAACACAAACAGTAGGCTGGGGTTTTCCCCCAACATTTATAGATAGCAACTTTGATTCAGCGAAGCACAAAAACCGTGCTCAGATCCCAGCGCTGGACTGATCTGCCCTGCTGGCACAGTTTGCCTTTTATCAATGTCAACAAAACTTAAGCCATGGCTTACAGTTTGCTGGTTTGGGTCCCTAGATACTGACAGCAGATCACAAAAATACCTTAAATTTTCTGCGTGGTTGCAAAATCCCAGAGGATCTGACCCTTTGTTTTTGGGCTACAGCTGGCACGGCTGCAGCATCGCAGCGTACCCCTTCGCAGCGTCGCGGCACTGGCCGCTGCTCAGGCATTCAGCCTGCTGCGAGAATTCTGGTTTTAATCCTACTGGCTCTTTTTCTGACGTGTTTCAAACCCTCCTGATGCCCTTGATGTCACCAGCAGTTATACCTAGATAACGGTTTCTGGACTGAGCCCAGGGACCTCATTTGATGGCTAATCAAGGGAAGAGAGGTTACCGCAGCCAAGCTCTATTCATTGCAGGACCTCATCACTTCTGGTAGCTGTCGTTACCAAATATTGTTCTGTTTACCTCAGGACTTGTTAGAAAGCAATTTTTGAAAAGTTCAATATTTAATGAAATACTTAAACATTTAACATGTTCTTTTTCAAACCCTGTTTTCCCTCTGTGGAGTTCTGCAGTCACTGCAAGGATTGCAGGTTTTAACTTTCTAACTGTTAGAAACGATTCTGCTAAGGACACCGGCTAACGGGCAGAACACTGCATACGAGGTGATGCGTTTTAGCATCTCCCCTTGATTTTTGCAGTGAACCTTATTTCCTGTAGGTCCGCTGCTTAGACTCTATATGTATTACATTGACGCAGGGAAAAGAGAGATCCTAAACCACATTACCTGTCTGATACTGAAGGAAGACGTAGACGGGTTTTTCCTTTAGTCCAAAAGCTGAGGAGTTTGGTGCGCTGCTGTCACTGCAGTCTGCCGCACTGCCGGCGCAGGAGAGGTGCCACACTGGAGAGTAAGAGGACTGGGGGACACACCAGCCATCAAACTCTTAATTTTTATATACTGGTAATTCTTTTAATACGAATTCTTTGAATATTTATGAAAAGAAAAGCATGAAGCCAGCTCAACAGGAAACAATAGCTTTAATCTCAACACGCTCTGCAGCAGTCCTGCCTGCCGCTCTGCACCAATCCTGCCTGCTGCCCTGCACCAAGAGCAACGGCTTGCAGAGCCACCAAGTCCCCAGCAGTGAAACTCCAGCCCTGCTGCAGCCGGTGGGGTTCAACATCTTTCCTAAGTCGCCTAGACCACGTCCTGTGCTGAGGCACGGGGTGAAAAGCACAGGGCACTATTTCTCCCCACAGTGAACATCAGACGGTGTCTCTACAAGCGCAACATTCAATACGAATTTTCTGTTATGTGCAATGCTGTCAACTGCAAGACGATTCGATAGGAGCTGCCCCGGCTAGCCCGCTACTTGGTCCCTTGAATTGATGTTAGCCACACGCTTGCAACTGGGTTATCCTTGAGTTTTGCCTAAAACTAACTTCATAAGATCTTTCACACATTATGTAAGAAACACAATCCCCAGCCCAGTCCTGCTGTAGATCATTGGTATGTAGCCCTGCACACCCACCTGCAGCAGCTGCCTGCTCATAAATGCATATTTCTCTATTAATATGGGGATACCTTAATCTCAGTCTAATTTTACCTTTAGGGAAGCTATATCCCAAGGCTGCCAGGAGCAAAAACCCTCCAGATGCAGCAGTGTGATTTGTATTCAAAGCAGCAGGTCTATCTGTCAACATGTTTGCCTCCCCTATCTGCCAACTCTTATTTATAATCCCATTCAGATTAATGAATGACAGTAGTTCTCATCACAAGAACTTTGATTAATCAATTTAAGTGCTTAATCACCCCAGCCCCAGTGAGAACCATACAGGAGGGATGCTGCCTGGATAGGGACAAAAGTTGTGAAACACAGGAGGAAAACGTCGCAAATTCCCTCGGAGAACAGTTCAAGCAGGGAAGGTGCACGAGATCCTCGATGGGATTATGAGCTTTCCAGGAGCCACAAGTTTCCTTGGGCCAGCAGTCACAGCAAATTAGTCATGAAATATCCTTTTCCAACCATCTCCAAATCTGACACAAAGGGCTTCCTTCACACTACCCACCTCGTTACCAAACCCCAAAACTGTAAATTATAACAAAAACCCCGATGGGGGATGACCCTGATAATAGAGCCGGGCATTCTGGAGGCCCCAGGATGCTCCGAACAAGGCAATAAGCCAGCCAGGCACCCTATTGCAAAGTAGTTCCTGACCATCGCTTTGTTGTACCACAAAGACGTCCATGGCTTGGCAACCGCCAGCTTGAATATTCTAGAAACATCTCCAGAGTTTTCTGGAGACCTAGGAGATGTTTCAGATGACAGGTAAGAGCAAGGTTGAGTAAAAATCACTGATTTCTAGGAGGATGATCTAGGAAAGGGGCCATGCAGTGTGAACACTGCTCTGACACTACTGTTGTGGATGCTCTGAATAACACTATAAACCCCCCAAAATTTATAAAACATCCAAACCTCAGGAGTAACGTCATCTTCTCTTCCAAAAAGATACGTTTGCCAAGAAGTACTCCTCTTCACTGGCAGACAAGATATATCTGAACTTCACGACAAAGAAGCAGGTGCTCGTCATGAGCTGGCTCTGGATATTAAGGTAACGGGGATCTTGTGGATACATCAGTCAATACTGCTTCAAAATAAGCCACAGCTGCCCTACTGCCAAGCCTTGTCTCTGGCCACTCAATGGCAATTAAGACCGGAGTCTCCTGATCACTGTCTTCAGGAGCTGAAGCCCAGCACTATTAAATCTTTGCATCAGCGATCTGACCACAAACGGGGAATTGCTGCAAACAAAAGTTACAAGCGATCAAAGGAGTGCGGAGGAGCAGGCAGCGCAGGCAGGGTCATCACGCAGAGGGAACGGGATGTTTCGGGAAGATGAACTCCCTTCAAGGGAAACAAGTGTCTGTGCAACCACGTCTCCAGGACAGGGGAACGTTTCTTGGAGGGCACTGAGGGCTCTGGAAAGGACTGAGCAGCCACAGCTCACGCACCGTTTCATGTGGTGACCGTGCAGCACCAGGGTGAAGGGAGACAATCTGGGTCTCAGACACATACACGAGGGATGCCAAAGAGTGAAGGAAACCAGACATAAATAGACAGACTTGGTGTCTGCAGCTGAAAAGCTGGAGGTGGCATAAAGAGAGGACCAGGAAAAATGCATTGCCATGGCAGAGCTGGAGCACAGCCTGTTTGGTTTACTGAAAAAAACCTAAGGCAAAGAGTTCACCGTAACCAAATACCTCTACCAAAAATATTTATGGAGAGAATTGTCTATTTAGTGACTAACCTAGGAGAGAAAGACAAAGAAACGGAAGTTCAGAAAACAAGGCCAAACAAACTTGAACTGAAACAAAACCACCCATTTGAAATAGCAAAGGTTCCCTACTAGAAGAGGCTCTGGCAGAGCTGGTCTTCCACCTCCACCTCCTGCTCCCACCCAGCTGCCTCCGAGACACGCACTCAGGGTCCCTGAACGTCGTCTCAACTCCAGCAGCTCGTGGAACGCACGTTTCTCCAGGTACGAGAGTTTCGTGACTGTCACCACGAGGTTAGAAGAGTTGTGAGCTGGCAAATCAGGGAGCGTACTAACATCAGACTGAAATATGACAACACACAGAAGTATTTTATATTTATTCTCTTTTAGAAATGTTATGAAGACAATATAATGAGAACGTTGCAAACAAGTCAAGTGTTTTCCTCCTAATCTGGCAATAAAAATATGTCAAAGAAATGCCTAAAATCCTAATAGGAGAATGAAACAACAGCAGATTAAAAAAAAAGGGCTGGGCTATGACAGGATCTAGCTGTGACTTTACTCAAAGGCTTTCAGCGTGTCTACCACAACACAAATGGGAAATCGGGGACAACCCTGTACAAACTAGTAATGTCTGTATCGGTCCTCTCAGCTGTGAAGGGGCTGAGACCAAACACATTTGGCGGAGGTTGATGAAGATGGGTAGAAGTCTAAATATGTTCCTATCTGAGGAAGCATTGCACAAAAAAAGAATTATTGAGCTGGTCTTAGTGGAGACGGGACTGAGGCAGCAAACACACAATTATAAAAAGATTTAGAAATCAATTAGTCATTCCATTTTAACGTCTGCTGTAAGAAAAGAACAAAGGGTTTCTTGATTAAATTAATGTCTGATAAACTTAGAATGAACAAAGAAGAAATAATTTTTTTTCAGGGGACAGCCAGACTTTGGCAGTCAGCACCACGGAAAAGGGGGAGTTTGATGTTA
Organism: Psophia crepitans; assembly: GCA_013399095.1. NCBI lineage: Eukaryota > Metazoa > Chordata > Aves > Gruiformes > Psophiidae > Psophia > Psophia crepitans. Next base: position 311,433 of record VWZZ01001113.1, read on the forward strand.
GAGACGAATTGCAAAGGGCTGAATAATTTAACGACCAGGAGCGCAGCAGAGCTATGCCGAAAGCTGGGGAAGAGGCATCGGCAGGGAGAGCACCAATTCCTCTGACCTCAGATCCGGATTTTAACCTGGGTTCCTTTGGGATGCCCTCGGCTGTGCTCTGTTCAACAGGGACACTGGGAGAGAGTGGGGAAGTGAATCCCACGGGACACCCAACGGGTGAAAATTGGGCGAATACCAGGTCTGTGAGAAAGAGACCAGGATGGGCTCGGAGTGAGAACATCAGATAATCGCTAACTGCCACAAGCCCACCACTGCCTCAAGCCCAGCCGCCTTCACTGCGGCCATCGTACGGGCAGGTTGTGCAGAAGTTAGAGAAGTTTTTATTATCCAGTTGAATCTTTTTTTGGGGAAAAAAAAAAGACCATTTCAGCATGGGGAAACTAGCCAAAATGTGGTAGTGCCCTGGAGAAACGCAGGCTGAGCCAGTATTTTTTGTGCACGTGTGACAAAAAGCCAGATCTGCAAACGACCACGGTGGGGTGCAGGGCTCGGGGTACGACCGCGTGCCTGATGCGGTCACCACCTTTCAGATTTGGGTAAACGAAGAGAAATCTCACAAATGCAACTTGTAGCAAACAGATATCTAAATGGACGTTTAGGAGCTATTAATTACACACACAGTTTTATATTGGATTAATTTTGTGCAGGAATGGACCGGAAGCCTTAGCTGCAATCTTGTTTTGGCAGCCTCTTCTCTGCAAAATTATCCCTGGAGTCACCATGCCAGGCTGCGCCTGCGCAAGGATGCATTCAGCTGGCTTGCGAGGTACCCGGGGCCTTGGTCCTGCTCTCTACGTCGCTCACTTATGTTTAAGACCAGAAGCCACTGAAGTCGGCGATTCAGCGATCAACACGCAGTCTGGCGACTTCAAGCTCTTTACAAAGGCAGCAGAATTCGTGTTACAGTGGCTGTGGGGAGGCTGCCTGCGCTCCGTTGAGGGAGCTTCAGAAGCTGATATTCCCTTCCCGGTTTGAGGAACTCCTTTAAGGTGCTCAGCACCTCCTGAATTCTCAAAACTGAAACTAAGCACATGGAAAACCGGGAAGGACCTGACCTCCAAGCCTCCTTCCAACGAATCCCTTAATTAAAAAGCATTTACACAACCTAAAACAAATTATTGCGTATGCCAATACTAAATCTTCCCTTTCCAATTTAAAATCCTTAGAGCTTCACTATCACTCACAAGCCATGGCAGGAGTGACAGTACACAAGCACTCAGAAATGTCTTTTTGGTAAAGCTGTTGTAGAAATACGAAGTTTATATTGCTTGCAAGCAACTTATAAATATTTCATTCCTGTCCCAAAAACCCAAACAGCAAAGCATTAATTTCTCAAGATTAGTGTGCCTAAATTTACTGAAGTTCACCACCAGCACACAGCTGAGTGTTTTTGACATTCAATAAGCAGCAAAAAGGTCAACATTTTACTTGTATTAATTTTTTATCAGAGAATGGAAAGCTCATTTTCGAGACAGATAATGAACGTTGGAAGAGGTCTGCTATGGCAAGATACGCGAGACCAGCGTATCCTCTGTGTGAACAGCTGCAGAAGTCAGAGAGCTTCCTCCCGTCTTCCTGAGGTGAGGTTATCTCTGAGATTTTGCCAGTTCCTGCTCTGGCCTCTGAAGTGTTCTGCAGAACTACTTAACAGATATGACACTTGGACTGGTGAGGAAGGAAAATACAACTCCAAATATCTTCCACATGCCCCCAAGACATTACAGAGAATACAAGCAAAAATTGCAAGCTAAGAGCAAATTTACTTCTTGTTTGTAAAATAATAGCAATTTCTATCACTGGCATTCAAAGTATGGATGTCTAAAGAGGCTTTGTCAACACGCTGCCAACAAAACGCTTATTTGCATTCTTTCAGGTGGAACAGGTCTTCAAGGCGGAAGCATCTTGGACCTTGGGTCTGGGCAGTCCCTTTCCTCTTGCCCTTTGGGCCACTCAGCCGGGGAGCCCTCGCTCTTCTGCATGGACTGTTCTCAAAAGAGTCCCACCACACATCGCCAGCTACCACATGGCCCCGAGACCTTCGACTCCACCATGCTGGGACTGCGGACCTGCCGCTTGGTAAGGATGCTCCCAGCCTTGCTTGGCTGCAGCAGCAACCACCAGATACCCACAGCAAAGGGGCATCGATTGAGTACATAACCTGCAGCGTCCCCCGTACACAAACGTTGACATGAAGGGATTTAATTTCGCTTTAACTAACTTGTCACTAGCATCCAATTATAGAACCGGTGGGCTTTGCTGATTAATTATAGATTAACTAGATGCAAGCTTTCACCCAAATTAATCTTATAAACTCTGCTCACACAGACGGGAGCTTACACATCCCTCTTCAACCTTTTCTACTTTTTAACTAAGAAGCTGAAAACGCTAACAAATAGCGCCAATCGAACCCTCAGGTTATTTAGCAGGTAATGAGGGTTGCAAAGTCCCCTGTCACATCACCGGAGGTCACCCAGACCTCGCTGCTCGGAGGTGACCGCAGAGCAGGATGCTGTCCCAGCTCCGGGTGCAGCCACCCCCGGCTCCTCCCTGGGCTGCAGGGTCCCGCCGTGCCACAGCCGCCGGTGATGGCACACAGGAAAGGAGACCCATGCGGTCACAGGGCACCCACAAGTGAAAGTCAAGTGATTAGCTGGCTGTTTCAACAGTTTTGCTTTTCAAGTGCTTTCTGCATATTTCTGTCAATAAGAGCAAGACAGCGCTGATGAGATATTTGACAAAACAGGATGCCGAATAATTTTTGGTGCATCGCCTCTTCTCACGCAGAGGGAATCTTCTGTCTTCCCCACTGCAGCCGATTAAAACGTTAAAAACATTTCTTCTAGGCTGACAGTGATTGGAAAAGACTGAACGACTTCAGAAAATAAACTTTTAAGCTTTATGTCATTAGGTCTGTTCCTCAAACTGGTTTACTGGATATGACAGATCAGCATTTTTCTCAGCCCAAACGGTTTTCCCATTGAATGTCAGTACGAACTACAGCTTCACTACTGTGAACAGAGGAGATGGTTTTCCCTCAGAGCAGCGTGCTGACCTGCCGCTCCAAGCCCCGTCTCCGCTGCTCCCGCTGACAAACTGCTCCGAAAAACCTCCCCCCTTTTGCAGGGACGGACACCGCTGGCCCAGGAAACAAAGCGGCGGAGAAGAACGTTTCCATGTTATTCCTGTTGTTTCCACTTCCAGCAGGACAGGCAGTTTAGTTCTCACAAGAGCAGCTCCCAGGTCCTCGTTGCCCCCGCCTCGAAAGGCCGACTTCGGTTTCAGAGGGTTGTTCGTCGCTCTCAGCTCCCCCGAGGCGAGATGCACGGATCTAATTAAAGGATGTCACCTGAGCAAGAGCTGAAATGTTACTTGAACATTAAATTACTTACTATTTCAGCTTTTTTCAAGATTGAAATGGTGAAATCCCATCCCTGGAGAGCAGTCCCCTCTCACAAGGCTGGTCTTGTGCAGAGAAATTTCAAACACCTTCTGAAGTTTCCACTGGCTAAACACGGCTCAAAAGAAGATCAACACTTGCACGTGCAATTCTATGCGTCCGGACATGCACGGTGCCAGACACATCACAGCAAGATTCACAGCGACACACGTACATTTAAACATTGTTTGTACACAGGACTTTTTCAGCATTTGGGAGAAGAGACGTGAATACACGCTCATATACTTGTTTACTGCCAAGATAAAATGCTTCATTGAGACTGACCGCGCACTGAGTCTTACTTAAGCCGGCTGCAGCACAAAAATCGAAAAGCAATATTTTCTCAGTCACTGAAACCAACTCACGTTCAAGATTCAAGGAAAAGCAGAACACACAAAATCCTGGGTTGCTTGCTTCCCCAAACCGCACGTTAACACTGCAAACAGTGTCATTAAAAATGAGTCCCATGAGTGGGCAGAAATCTGTTCCCTCAGCCGTCCAATTCATCATTTTTATCCAATACGTTGCCTGTAGGTTTACAAATCACAAGGAATTTACCGAGTGTGCTTTCATAAGTAAAAGCAGACAATAAATCATCATCACACCGAAGCCACTCACGTAACGCACACAGTTTCATTTTCACGCCAAACTTCATTATTGGTAACTGTCAAAAAACCTGAACCAAAACAAAAAAAACCCACCAAACCCCCGCATCTGAGCGGCCTTCAAAAATAATGACATAGTACTAAGGATGGATATTAATTCAATTATTCACCTACTCTTCCTTCTCTCATCCCACGCTGAATCTGAAGGGGCAAGAACACAGTCCCCACAGAGCCCCAGCTGCACTTTGCTTCAAAGAGCTTTTAAACAGGAATGGGTTTATTTGCATTAAGCCTAAGGGTCTGAAGGACAGGGACGTTCCCTCTGAAACCCCTGCCACTGCTCGGCGGTTGCTGCTGTACCTCTGCAAACTTTTGATAAGTCCTCCTCTGAAACTGCAATTAGCACCTTCTGCAGGTCACCCCACAAGATTAATTTCCTGAGCACAGATTAATGAAAACGCGTATAGAAGTGTTTAGAAAATATTTGCTCTATTAATCTCCATCAGCGGGAGATTACTAGCAGGGCAGCTAATGAAGACGTTACGTCGTTAAGGTCAAAGCAGGCAGGGAGAAGGACGGGGACGCTCTCCTGGGCACCATCGTGGTGCCTCCGATGGGGACAGCTCCGCCACGTCCCAGGATATTACTTTGCCTGGGATTTATTTGGGTTTAGAGCCATGCATGAGAAAAGCAAAACCTTCAGACTGAAGAATCACAGTGTGAAACCACAGTCCCTGCATATTTAATGTTAATTTAGAGGACATAATGCCACAAAGCATTCCTTTATTGGGAAACAAGTGGCATCATTCCTTAAAAACTCAGCCTTTGCTTCTTTAGGGGTTTTTGGATTGTTTTCAGGGTGTTGTTGGGGTTTTTTTGGAGGGTGGGGGCATGTTGGTTGGTTGGGTTTTTTGCATGTTTGTTCAAGCAAACCCCCAAGATAAACGGATCGGGGCCTGAGTGGTCACTAAAACCTCTGAGGGGGTCCTGCCCGTGCACTGATTCACCCCTCGGAGGAGGGAGCTGCCCGCAGAACCTGCAGCCGGTCACAAAACCCCGGAGCTGACGGACTCAGCGTTCCCCAACAGGAGCTCAAACCAACCCTTTTAAAATCCCCAGTTCCCCCCAAATCCATCAACAGCAGCTGCTAGTTTACTTTTGTTTTAATGTTTACCCTGAGGGCCTACAGGCTCCTTTTCCAGGGGACTTTACCATACACAAATCTCAAGGTGATGCGTAACAGAACTTGAACCGAACACAAAGATGATCCTGCAGAGCAAACGTGACACCTGCAAGGAGCCCACGACTGCTGCAGAGCTCACGGCAGAGGGCTCTGCGAGGGCCCACCTTCATGAAACAGGACCTTTTGACTCCCAAAACTCCTTTTCCTTCCCCAAATTAAGAGCATCTTAATTTGTTTCTTTCTCTAACAACGGTGTCTCCCAGAGTGCAAGAAAATAACACTTTGTTTCCTCGTTATCTTCTCCTTTACAGCATTAAACTCTTTTAAATTGAAAACTGTTATTTTGCCTTCATTTTTCAAAGCTCGTTGGTTGCAACGTTGCATTTTGATGTAGTCCAGCTTACAGCCTGGTTCGCTTTTACAAACAGCGAACGTGGCCATTTACCCCCCCCCCCAAGGCGGGAAGCTCACTCTCACCTGGCTCCCTACAAAAATCAATCACGATGTGCACTTAATGCTCGCCTTGAAGGAAGGGAAAGCAGCGGGATGAAAAGCCGAAACCACATCCTCTGTCCTTTGTCGGCAGCACAAAGCGCTGCAGCTCCCGTACCCTTCAAAGCTCCTTGCTCTTTGCAGGCAGACGGCAAAGGATTTCCTCCTCGGCAATTCACCCGTCCTCCCGCCGCCACCCTGACCCAGGGCAGCCTTCGGATCAACACCGAGGACCTCCTTCAGTTCAGCACCAAACTGAATTCTGAAAGCATATTAGGAAAGGTTAACTTCAACCCTTTTTTTTTTCTCAGTACGCCCTGTTAATGAATTCGGCACTCCCTTTTCAGGGTACGGCTGCCACCGCACAACGCTAGCACTTGCTTTATAGAATCATACAACAGTTTGGGTTGGAGGGGACTCAAAGATCATCTAGTTCCAGCCCCCCTGCCACGGGCCCGGAATGCAAGTACCATTGCTCTATTTCAAGGTTTGCTTACAAATTTAGCGTGGAATAAACACAAGTTTCTCTAATGACGTCAAGGAAAGGAGAGGGACTGACTCGTGTTAAGGCTGGATTTGACCGTGACTGTCAGCTGAGCATCCCCGCAGGGCTCACAGAGGATATCGTACCCTTGGAGAGTCTCCTGAACTGTACCGGTTTCCCAGTGCTCATTTGGAGCCAGTTTTGGGCACCCTACCAAAACCCAGGCTAGAACAGCAGTACCATTCCCCACGAGCTGCCCTTCCCAGACCAGCCGTGCATTTTTCGGCTACAGCGTGAAGTCCCTTCCGTCGGTGCCTCCAGTGCCAGGAAACACAACACAATTCAGGATCCCAAACGTGTCCTGTGGGACGTGTTTTGCCCTCACCGATGCACCCCACAGTACATAGCAGCTCTTATGTTTGAGTCTTGCCCCACACAATGCATGCAGCAGGTGAGACAGCGATTTCGCACCAAGAAATAGGTATTTAATCACACTTCTTCCTGCAGCTCTACACAGCAGACCATCCTGCTTGCATGGAGCCTGCAGCGCCAGGAAGGACGCTCGCGACCCAGCCCTCGTCTTTGTCTTGCCACTTCACACTGGCGACGACAGCAGTCGGACGCGTGCAGGAAACAGGGATCAGAGAATGATCGAGTCACAACAGCAACTGTCGGGACACCAACCTCCCTCTTGCAGCGCCGGGGAGGTCCAGTAAGTATAAGGTTTAATGCTACCTTGTTTAATGATATTTTCACTTCAACTGAACTGTAAAATTAACCGAGAACTTACACTAAAAAAAGACTTTTATTTTATGCTGATCATTAACTAAGGAGGTTTCACACTTGAGATCTGTTATATTAAAGGGAACTGAAATTGCTTGTATCAATTACCTTATTCTAAGCAGACAGGCTTCTCATAAAATATTGAAACTGTTTTGCAACTATGGAGAAGGCGAGAGTGGTCAAATCCCGGGTGGGAAGGGAACCCTGGGCCGTGGCTGCTGCCCACGCTGTGTGGCCCACCAGCACGGGGAAGACCATGAGCAGAGGTGACCACGTGAGGTTCGCCTGTTGCCTGCAGCAGCTGGTTCTATGTGACCAGGACCCGTGGAGCCGGGCGCTGAGAGGAGGGCTGGCAAGGCCTGAGCTGACCACAGAGCTGGCTGCCGGCTTATTTTTCTGCTGATATGGTACTCATCAAGTATCCAAAGCATCAGCTTGGGTAGGATCTGGAGTGATGATACTAGCAGCACCCCAGCCAACTGCCTTTACCTGCAAAGCAGCAGCGTCCATCAGGTTATTTTACCTACCGACTCAGCCTGATTAATCTCACCTTTATAGCTTGCTAATTCTGCGCTTGTACAGTGCACAGATAAAACCAGTTCAGAAAGAAACCGAGGGAGTCTGGATGAGGGGGAAACTGCTGGCTTCGCCCTCCCTTTCCCTCAACAAGAATTTGCCCAACTTGTTCAAGACCCGGACGCTGAGTTCGAGGTGCTGGCAGGGCCCTGGAGCGGCAGGGCGATGGGGTGGCAACCACTCGTGCTGCCAGGCTCGTTTGCTCTCCCTCTGCAGCACTTCTAATAACCAAGACAAATTACCCACACGCCACGTGCCCAAGCAGATCTGTCCTGACGCTTACCTTGCCGGGGAGCTGCAGGCATCTATTTCTGGGGGACCAGCCAAGGGTAAACCAGCGAAGCAAGCTATGCCGATTATTCATTAATTACAACTATTTATTTAGCTCTTTATTATTTGAATAGCAGCCTAAGTGCTGCAGGATGAGGAGAAATGCTCTCGCATGGAAGGGAGCTGCTGACGTTTCAGGCCAAGAGACCTGGGAGTGTCAGTGGCACTAAGGATTAGGAAACACGGAGTGGCACCACCACGCTTAAAGGCTGAAAACCCCTCAGGCAGAGGTAAGGAGGTGGCTCGCACCAAGGGTGGGCTCTCTGCGCTCTGCCAGAGCAAGCACAGCTGCACTAAAAGGCTGCTTTCTGGCTAGTATTTTTGAAATATGTGAAGACACAAAAGTAAAAACCAATTAACCTGACAAAATTTCCTTAAGCAGTAAATGCTTCAGAGGATTCCATCTAACCCAAATCTTTCTGGAAAATTCGCAGCAGTGTTTTTTACAACTCATTCCATTCATAGCTTCAATATTATCTCAGTACTATAAATATTTAAAAATCTGTTTTCATTCGCCTATTTCCATTGGGTACACGGCCCGTTTCTGTCTTTGTGCTGCAGTACATCACGTAACACTCCTTTCCTTGATAGAACTTCAACCCTGACCAGTACCGGGGTCTCTTTCAGCCTCGGTGTTAATTTGCACAGCACTGACCCCCCCTCGCTCCAAGGTGGTACCGCAGCCCCCAGCCTCAGCATGTGGCATGGTCCCACACCACCTTCTGTGGACCACCCGCATTGTTTCCTGCCACTTAAACCATCTTCTGCAGGTTCTAATACTTAAAACAAACAAAGGTGCAGCCAGCTAGAGCTTCATTACTTTGTTATTTACCTTCTTAAGTAAATACATCTGCAACAAATGCAGTTCAAAAAACTAACACACGGACCTGCTCCGAAGGACCATCCTCAGCATAACACGTACACTCAGCAAGTGGATGAGGAAACAGAACCATGGAGAAAAGTGGTCAAGCAAGAAAAGCACCAAGGGAAACCAGCAACTGCGAAAGAGCCAGGCTGGAGGAGCACCAGCACCGCGAGCAAGCGGAGAGGAGTATTTCCCCAGCCGCTAGCTGGAGCGGGGAGCGTGCAGCCGCAGGTAAGCATCTCCCTGTGGCTGCACCCGCCTCCAGATCCAGGACCCCAGCACCCTTTGGTCACCACCACAAAGTCCCTTCCCTGGCTGTCAGGATCTGCTATTACGAATGACAAATCAAGCTGAAGTAACTCACCCGAGTTACATTGTCAGCATCATCACACCGTTATTCACAGAGACGGGAAGATCCCTTCCCTCCCTAACTTGTGAAGGCTCCTGCTGAGCGCCCAGTGTTTCTCGACAGGCTAGCTGGCTTTGCTACCCTCGGACATTCAGAAGGGGACTGACTTTACGAACTGTCCCCCAAGATGCCTGCCTTGCCTCACTTAACAGCCTTTGCCGGTGATGGGGAAATTTACACATTCAAGCCACCCCCACAGAGAGGATGCTCAAAGAAGTTGAAATAAATATATTCCAGCTGAAAGTTAAAAGCCTAAAGCAAACATCTGTGCAGACTCATTTATCCAAAAAACATCAGTTGCTGTTGCCCAGCTAAGATTAAGTACTCTATTAACAGTCAACAAACAAAAGGAACGAGCCATGGCGATACAGGTGCAGTGACAATGGACTCAGGGATGCTCCTGCCAGTCCCAGGACCAAACACACTCCTGGAGAGGACTCTTTATCCTTCAGTATCATCAGTCCGGGGAAGAAACCTGAACATGCACTGGCAGGGGGGCGGGGGGGGGGGGNAGCAGAGCTGAGATGCAGGCTGCCAGGAGGGGCAGAGAGCATCGTCTCCAGCAGGCAGTGGGATTCCTTGGCACACTGAGCATGTGCAGCACGCCGGGGCTGGAGGCAACACACACTGCTACGCGCAGCGAGCAAGTGAGGATCGGGGCTCCATGAGCAAGTCAGGGCACAAAACATACAGCAACAGCCACCGATCAGCTGCGCTGGGGAGCCACGGCAGCGCAGGTGGCCTCCAACTCCTCGCCAAGGATACCGAAAAGCCAATTCCAGGTTTTCCGAGAGTTTGCCTGACATGATTTGTGGGGGTATGTGGAGTATGAGTTTCTCCGGGCAGCGCGCTCTCCACCTCCAGTCCTGCAATTAGCAGTTGATGGCTGTCATCTGACCCAACTTAGCATCCCAAAGTTGGGGTTGCACCGACACCGCTGCCCCAGTGAGAAAAGGAAAGAAAGCAGCCCAAAAAGCTAAAGTGCTTCTGTGGTTCTCTTGCTGTAAAGTCTCTGAAACCCTTCTGTGTTGTTACGAGTAAGCAATTAATTACAGGCCAGTTGCAATACGCTTTGCAAATGAAAAATTCTACATCAACATCATTATTAATTCTATTACTACTACCAGAAAAAGCACAAATCCAGTTGAAATGTAAAACTTAAAAGGTTTTCAGGTAACTTAAAGACACACAATAAGTGGTGTGAGGACACAGTGGATTGTTGAAGGACTGTTGGGAAACCAAAACTTTCCAAGCACAACGCAACCAGCACAACGAAATACCTGTTGCTTGCACAGCTGCACAGGCATCTTCACCAAGACAGGTTTTCTGCAGGTAGTACGTACGGCTCTTTTGTCATGATCATCCTCTTCACCTCATTCTCTTTTAACTTTTTAAAAGAGCCAGTTTCAGTTGCAGAAGGTGCTGACTCCACGAGATCAGGTCTGCTCACAAGGTACACGTTACCCCCTGTTTTATACAACCACGTTATTTACTTACACAAAAGCCAAACCTCAACTGTTGGAGCAGGACAAGCACGCGAAAGCCCCCAGCTATCCGGCTCAGCTGTTGGCACCTACAAGCAGAACCACTCTTTACCACAGACAGTCAGGGAGGTTTCACGAAGTCAAGCCCTAAATTTAGAAGTCATCATCCCAAAGTTGCACATGAAATGGTTCATCATGATGGGAGCAGCGCACATGAAACAGAGTCCCTTGGAGAATAACGTAGACAGGGATTTAAAAAGCACAGAGATAACTGCAGTTTTCAGAGCCTTCTAAATATTGACCGTGCCACCCCAGAAAGGTGTGGCTTTTCCAGTGTCTCAGGATGAATCTGCCACTAAGCATAAAATTAACCAGCAAATCATGTCTCAGCACACAACACCAATCTAACCACCTCTGGAGAGCGGAAAAAGAAAAAAAAAACCAAACAAACCAAAACCAGAAAAAAGCGGGTTCCTGTGCAGAGCAGCCGATGCCACAGCTTTCACCAGCACCGACGATTCTGGCCCCGTGCAGATGCCACAGGCAACCTCAGACCTCGGCTCCTGCCCAGCTCCACCCTCGCTTGCTCCCCGACTCCTACAAGGGAGCTCGTGCACAGCCTGGGGGCTCCGAGACAGACAGACTCTGCCTGCAACGCGTGTTCACCTGCAGCCGTTCTCGGCCAGGGAATTCCTCTGCCGACACCGGCCTTGGGTTTAGGCGGTTTCCCCCTCCCTACGTCACCCCTTTGACATCTGCAGATGGAGCAACCATATCACCCCCCAGCCTTGGTTTTGCCAGATGGAACAAGCCAAACAGACTTTTTATTTCTGCTCATAAAACAACCCCTGTCCTGGTCAGTTCAACTTACCCTGTTCTGTTCTGCTTTCCACTGGTGTCTCCTGGACACTGCTCTCCTTTGTTGCATATAGTTTTGTAAATAATGTAGAAGTGCCTTGCTCAGTGGCCTCATCGTGCCTGCGGCTACCCATAATTCCTTCTGTGAAGCATCCTAGGATCACACACGCCGTAATAGCAATTAGCACACGCTGTCCGAGGCTAACAAACTCCAAGTAACATGCAATTGCCTGTGAAAGCCACCCCACACACACCTCTGAGACAGAGATCTTGGCTGCAAAGACCTTCCAGAGCGCAAAGTATTGCTAAATACACGCAATTTAACACAGTGTGTTTTACACAGCCTGCAAGCAGAACATACGTGGGGCAGAGGGAACGAGACTGCATCTCAAAACAGAAGTTATATAAAGGCTCATCTCCCTCTCTCTCATCGTTGTGTTCGCACAGTCACAGCTACGTGTTGGTTATCTTCTATTAACATATTGTGTCCTCTTCCTTAACTTCCTAATAAAATGTTTATCTCCAAGGAAATTCTGCAGAAAAGACTGAATTTGCATATAAATAATAGACATGTCAAAACATAAGATGCTAGGATTTGCTATTCTGACTAAGAGTGTTGTACATGATTTGTATTCCTTTCCTTCAATTCCAGCGCAGCTCCACAGAATGCAATCACCACCGGTGGCACCGTACAGCGCCTCGCCATTACCGAGACACGGGCTGACGTTATGACGGCTGATTAGGGACTGCCCCTGCTGGCGATGCATATTTTTGGGCAATCCATTCCATAATTCGAACGCAGCTTCTTAATTCTGCATTTCACGGATGATAATAAGGCTTTCAGACAGGATAAAATTCGAAGAACTCCTAGAAGGGAAGCTCATTTTTCTGGAGGAGGAGGGGGGAAGGTTTGAAGGTGGGAGCCCCGCATGCCTGGACCACCGACGGTGCTGGCCACCCCGCAGCAGGCACCTTGCGCTATCACCTCGACTTCCCGGCCACGAGCCCTGTGCCCTCCATGCTCTCAAGGGCTCAGCGCTGTCAGCAAGGATGCAGTAGTCCGCAGGGGATCAGATCCGGAGCTGGCCGGCAGCAGCCATACGTGGGTGCTTTTCCTGGCTCTGAGCGTTGGAGCTGCAGCGCAGGAGAAAGCCCCAAAGGAAAGCTAATCTCTGCAGATAACGATCCACTGCAACGGCTTTCAAACTGAAGCCAGAAGAACCCTGAATGCTAAAGGTGAACTTCAATTAAAGATCTGCTGCACATTCTGCTCCAGACCACGACAAAAACTTCTTTCCCTGCCAAAAGCAAACTCTCCCGTGAATTCTAGGGCTTTTTTTGAAAACCAGCCATTTTTGAAAGCCAGCTTAGGAGAGACATGTGCTCTAGGGTATAAAGAAGGCAGCGCTGTGTGTAAGATGTAATTCTGGGAGGTAGAGCTTAGTATATTGACATTATAAAAACCGGGTAGCAATGGGAAATAATATTTTTACAAAGGTTACAAACATGAATGTAAGACCTAAGGGCAATTTTCCAGCTGCTGCTTAGTAACGCGGTACTGCGCGTTCCTGCTGCTGCTACCAAGCCGGGCAAGGTGAACACCACAGAGCGGAGCGGCCACGCTCACCAGCCACCCAAGCCAGCATCCCGTCACCAGGAGCAGGCACAGTGTCCACTGGGGAGGAAGATGAGCTCCCAGTTGGCAACCGCCCAGCACAGGGAATCCCCCCAGCCCCCACCGCCAGGGCACTCCCCAGTACACTGGCACCCCCACACCGACCGCTCCTGCACTTCATCTGCTGCCATTTCCGCACCCATAAGGCAACTTCACAGAACGGGCTGACGTGGGGATGGTGCGATGAAACACCCTTGTCACTGAAATACCAATGTTTGTTCGCAAAGAAAGTTTTTTCTATTAGCTCCCGAGGCAGCTTCCTCGGTTCTGGAGACCTCTGCGCCTAACGCGGCACAGCGCGGAGCGGCTGGTTACGTCCCCACACAGCAACCTCTCCCGGGCCCCGGCCACACCGCCCGGCGCTTCCACGCCGAGGAAAGCAAAGCACGCACTGCGCGCGGGAAAACGGGGGATAACCGAAATTTCTTACGTCTGTTTAAAAAAAAACAAACACCACAAAAACCCCACAACTATTTCGAGTAGTCAGGCAAACATCACCCAGACGGCAAGTTAGCTGCATCCGTGCCGAAAAATACTATGCAGCCAAGAAACCCATATGGCCAACCAGAGAAGCCACGTAAAGAGCACGATATGCCTTTACAAGCAAAATGTTAATGGGTTAGGCCCAAAGTAGATAAAAATCTGCTACCTGGTACATTACACCTCTTTTTCTGAAATCAATGCCTATATTTATCTTAACATCTGGTCATTCGTAAACAAGGGACACGATTCAGAGGTGTGGGCAGGAGGCCACCCACGCAGCCCGCCCTGCTCCCTCCACGCCATCGTTCACCCCTCTCATCTGGAAATGGGGTCCAACAGCCTTTACATTCCTCTGGATGGGACAGGGAGGAGACACAACAAGCAGATGGCTGATAAATAAGACTCTAGAAAAATCTCTCGCTGCCTGTGGATTTATCTTCTTTACGAAAGTGTGCCCAGCTCGGTAGAGGATTATCACACTCACTTCCACGTACCTGCAGGCAGCAAGAGAAAGGCAGAGGGCTGCCTCGTCTGAGCCACTGACTCAAACGAATGCCAAACACCAATGTCTCCAAGGCAGTACACAACACGAATAAATACGGTTAGCATCAGACAAGGCAAAAACCCCTACAATACCAGTAATTAACAACAGCAAGAGTTAAAGCACAGATGGAGCGAGAAAGTCATTGTTCACCTTGCCTTTATTTAAGCTACAGAGAAAAGCAAGGTGGCCCCAGGTCCTTCGCTGTGATTATAAATAACATCATAATACTGCTGTACAAGTGAGATACAACGGATGGGGAGAGGACTCTTGTGACAGGTAAGAGACCTTGCAAGACACATGGGGGAGTGATGGAAAAAAATGTCATTCTGCCTCGCAGGCGGCAATCGCAGCACTTCATCGGACGAAGCACTTCAAAGTTCTCTGCAGGCATCCCGGCAGAGGACAGCCAGAAGGAGCAAGGATGCGCCTCACCGGACACTTGAGAAAGGCACGAGAAAAAGCAAATCCAGCCAGCGAGTGCGGGGGCGTTTGGCATCAGGGAGTAACAGGAGGCAAAAACGAGCTCTGAACACCGGAGGAGATACGTGTCCGGTGGCAGATAAGCCAAGAAGGAAAAAAGAAAAAAGAAAAAAAAAAAAAAAAAAAGAGAAAAGAGCTGGAAACGGGGATGCACAGAGGGGAGAGGCTGCCAGGGGTGTTGGAGGCTTGAGACAAGGAGCACGGGGGAAGAGGGTGGCTGAGACGCATCGGAGCAAAGCCGCCTTTGGATGAGCATTAAGGGCACATCGGATCAGAGCGTGCCCGTGGCGGGAGGAGAGGGTGACTGCTGCAAGGAGAACACTCAAAGTTCAGACACGAGAGGGAAAACAGGAGAGGCCAGCAGCGATGCAGGTGCTTTGTTTTACAAAGGGAAAGGCAAATTTTGATGTTAAGATCTAAGAAAAAGTAAAGGCTTTGCATAGGAAATCTTCTCAGAAGCACTCATCTAACAGTGATTTTTAGGGAAGCCCTTCATTTGTTTTTAAAACATTGAGGAAAACACTGATGTAACTGAGGAATGAGGAGAGTAAGGGAAAAACAAGGCCTGTTTTTTCCTCTTGTTGGTTCTTCCCACAGGCAAATTCTTCCGAAGCCGTGTGGTGCATCTGAATGCAGGGGCAGAGTCTCACAAGGCTCTTGGGCACCATCCTGCTAGTAACACTCTTACCTCCAATTTTCTTCTAGCCCTGGTAGGGATAGAAAACCAGCTGACAAACCCCTTGGAAGGTCGGTAGGCGCTGTGGGATTTATAGGGAAGGGTCCACGCTCGCCATGCCACGGTGAGATTAGCAGCTGCGAGGAGCCCTACCGACAGCCTGGAGAAAGAGGAGGACCTGCCCTGAAGGAAGAGACATGGGGTAAGATGTGCAGATCTCCAGAGACGTGCCCTCTCTGGTCTTCATTGCCAGATGAGTCGCCAGCGCGGTCAACAGGCAGAACGACTTCCATCGGCTCCAACGGTGCCTTTCGCACTCGGGTAAGGGGACTGCACCGAGCAGCCGCAGAGGCACCGGGGCCTCCCATGCCTCTGCCATCACCACCGCTTTCTGTGGCTCCCATCAACGCGAGAGACAGTTTTGTTGGCTCCCGAGATGACACCAAATGGAAAAAAGCCGTGGAGGGAGCTGACAACATGAATCTTTCATATTAGGATTAATCAATTAAAAGGCCATTACAGCAGGAAACGTTGGGATGCTCGATGGCCAAACAAATCTGTATTTATGCCCTGCTGCCTGGAACTCCCCACTTGCTATTTACCATCACCCTGAGTCATCTCTCATTTAGGCTGCTCTGAAAAGGAAGGGTTAGCTGTTTGCAAAACTCAGGGCATTTGGGGAGGAAGGGTATTTCAGCCGCCCCCGCCACTCCGCCGGCGTTTAGAGGCGCCGGCCAGATGCACGGTCACGTCAAAAGACGCAAGAGAAGGCACAAGCATTTAATTCGTTCTTCGCAGAGGCTTTTGAACGTTGTGTGCCTTGCTACCTCCTCCGTATTGAATTATCACAGATGTCCCCCTCCAGCTCGCGGGGAGCCCGCGCGGTACCGCCGCAGCGGTTTCCATGGCAACGGCGCGATCCGAAGCAGGATTCCTTTCCCGTCAGTCGAGATGGCTCAAGTATCCATTACACGTTTCTGTGGCGGACTGAATAACAAACACACACGCTAACAAATCAATGAGACGCGCAGAATTTTAAGCCCTGCAAAACGCTTGTTTTCTTCTGTATTCCCGCGAGCCTGGGGCTCCCCAGCCAAGTTAGAGCGAAGGGATTTTAAATTTGGCAGGCATCTAGGTGACAGATCCTCCCGAAGTGCAAATTGCGGCAGTTCCACTGAAGTCAGCAGAGATATGACAATTTACACCCATTTTGGTTCTGCCACCGGGTAATTAGCACATTGCAAATAACTGGAAACATACTCCCAAATAAGAACACTCCTAAGCTTGAAGCAAGACTGTTTAAATAAAAATAAATAATAATAAAAAAAGTACCACATCTTTTCCTAGGATTACGCAAACTTGCAGGCTTCTCAGCTGGCTTATTCTAATATATTACTCGATGAAGCCAAAAATTTATTCTACTTATGGGTCTTTTTATCTCCCTAATGAAACCATGACAGCGTTATCTGCCTGGGTGTACCCGATGTAATTTGTTTGACACGTCTCCCACTAGGCACGATGCAGATGCTCTTTCACTGCTAACCTGTTTCGCCCCCCCTTGCCCACCGAGGACCTAGCACCCCGAACGTCGCCTCTAGCCTCACGCTCGGTCATGCCCCCGTTCCGCAGCCTACCCGGTTTTACAGGCATTTATGTCAGGCACAGAGGTAACAACGCACACGTGGGACATCTGCAGGAATGAGAAGAGAGTTTGTTGCTCTCGACATCATGGTGCTCTGCTTTTTAGCAAGTCACCAGAAACACTGACTCTTGGCTGGCATTAATCATTAACTACATCGAATATCTGTGTGCAATATACAGCCACACGTAATGAGAGGAAGTAGACAGACTGTCACGTTTGCCACCTGTAACACAGGAAGGGCCACTAAGCCCTAATCACATGGAACACCCGCGTTCTGTACACTTTCGCTCTCAATCAATACCCAAAAAGGTCAAGCAGAACGAACCTCTCGTTCTTTCACATTGGGCTGACCGGCCTAACATCAGTCCTGGGTGGAGCAGCGGAAAAATTGATATGAGTTTCAATTAATAAGGAATGAAAGATATGACCACAACTAACGCTCGTCAACCTGGTTTCGTGGGAAACAGCTCTTGTTAAGGAAACCCGACTTCATTCTTTGAGGAAGTTCAAAGTCGGGTTGATGAAGGCAACGTATTTGTAAGGCACTTAACATTTTGTACAGCATTTGACTTAGTACCAAACAGCATTCTAGTATTAAAAAAATACAGCTATGCATTATCTGTAACACACACATTTAATGGATTAAAAGCTGGCTAGCTGTCAAATCTCAGCAGCAGCAGTCAGTTGGGAATTATAATTGAATAGCGAGCTTTAGCAGAGAGGCCATCCCCTGGAAAGCAGTGACTCTGGAAGAGGAAAGGCTTTGTAGCCGACAAATGACTCAGCCCACGTGTGCACGCAGCCGTGAAACCAAGCTGCTGTCATGCACGGCACTTACAGCGGAGGAAAGCGGCTGGTGAAGGTTTCTGCGCGACAGCTGGGCAGAGATACCAGCAGATCTCTTCCTTTGCCCGAGGGATAACCGCACAGCTCTGCTGTACCGGTCTGCCCAGTCAGAACAGTTTTAAAGCGGGGAAAAGTCTGAAGTGGCACAGCAAGGATGCCCTTCCCTGTCCTCCTCCTGGGATAAGGATGCTTTTTGCACCTATCCAGCACGCACTAGCTGTTAAATGGTGGCGGAAGATGCATGTGAGACCGAAGGCACCTTCTGCCCTTACCCACAAACCGTGCACAGGCACTTAATCGATCATCCCACACACGAGCTCACCGGTGGGAAGTCAAAAAGGCAGAAGCACCCAGCAGTCAGAGGTCCCTGGTACCTGCCTCTTTATATCACCAGCAGTGGGTGCTCCAGGATTCCCGAGAGCTGGAAGAGTTGCCTCTCTGCCCACAGCCCTGCCCCACATCAGGCTCACACTGCAGAGCTAACGACCCCCAGTTAAAGCCTCTGAAGGCAGCAGCTTGCCTTTCTTCTCCGGCAGGTTACTCCAAAGGCCCAGAGTGCTGAGTCTGGGAAATTCAGGGACTTCCACACCTCAACAACAAACAAAGCTGCTAAATGGTCCCTGCTTTCATCTGCTAGCAACGCAACTCTCATCTGCTCCAAGACTCTTCTGCAGCCTGGGAAAGCCAGAGAGAGGCAAGCACAGGGCAGGGTATCCACGAGCGATGCCGGAGATGGACTGATGGTCTGCAGTAAGACTTGCCATACCCACTCAAGTCCAGGTATCGGTGGAAAGCAAGAGAGAAAGAAGCAGCCCCAGAGGCAGGAGGAAGGGGATGTACGGCCCCAAACCGCCGGCACTGAGAGAGCACCTTCCATCCACAGCCCTGCCCAGGGTGCCAGGCTTCTCGAATTAAAGCCTGCTTTTGTAACGTCTGTATTAGCAGATAACTTAGGGCTTTAAGCAACGTGTACATGTTTTAACACCACCCAACAGAGAGTGGGAGCTTTTCTTCCCAACATCTGGTTTGCTGCCTTTCCTCACAGCCGAGCCATCCTTCCCCGTCCCCTCCCTCGCAGCAAGGTTTGTTATTAGCCGGGGAAACAGAGGGTGTCCGACAGCAAGGGGGGGAATAAATCATTGTTCTCGGCTAAATGGAGTAGTGCGGATCTGCTAGAAACGCCGCCTTTTACCAACAGTGCAAATAATGAAGATTGCACGCACTGGGGACAATGCAATGAGCCGCCGCGCTATTGATGGGGTATTTGTACAACTCCAGGAGTTATGTTTCAAAACCAAGCTCTATTAAAAGCAGCATCTTTGTTCAGAAGCTGAGAATTAATACTGCTCCTCAGACAATGCACAGGCTTCCTAGGCAGAGCCAAGAGAAGTCCAAGGAAAAGCAGCTCGTGCCTGAGTCTGCCCTCCAGCCATTCCATAACTTTGAGGGGTCCTCCGCACCTCCCGTCACGCAACTCACCCGTGTCTGCGCGTGTGCGTACAAAGGAGGATCGCCACAGCGCGTCGGTAAACCAATCTTCATGGAAACACGTTCAGAATTTAACCGGGGGGTGGGGATTATCCGCCAGCAGACACGAAACAGAGACACTGCCACACTACATCCTGGTCTCCCATTTCTGACAACCGCCAGCATGAGATGCAGTGCAGGAGGGTGAAAGCCTTTTGCATGAGACGTCAGGAACTCCTGAAGGCATTATCCTGCATCCTAAGCAACCTTCCGCTCTGCAGCTACTCCACTGGCAGAGAGAACAAGATCTATGAGAAACATGACTTACCTATATAATTATAATTTACATCTTAATAAATAATGCTGCAAGAAACACGTCAAAGTATCTCACCTCTAGCACCTGATTTTGTTGATGCCAGTCAGCATGTTCCACTGCTTCCCATTTTTAACTGGAAACGCCTGGGACCACTGACTTTGTAACCTGGCTGTACCATTCTCCAGGCAGGCCATCTGCGTTTACATCCAAATTAAAAAATAAAAAGAGGACAGACGGCCCTGGCCCCAAAAGGACATCCCCTGGCTGTCCGAAGCACGAGTGAAGCCACTGCATCGACAGCGGAGGGATCCGGCTCATTCTGCCACTGAGCTCAGGTCACTCTCCCTCCCTCATCGTCCCTTCTCCTCCCTCCCAGTGGGACCAGTTACGGGGGGCCCGATCCTGTGGTTCACAGCCATGCACGGGCTCCATCCGCATCAGATTAGAGTCCAAACAGGTCTGATCTGATAAAACGCTCGCTCCAAAGGCAACCCATTTTCACATGTATACATAACAGGGTTTTAATGCAGGAAGCTCTCATCTCCATTAAACTGCTATCAGATCAGTGAGCTGCTACAGTTAAGGAAAAGTTTAAATTAAAAGAGGGGAGATTTAGATTGGACGTTAGGAAGAAATCCTTCCCTGGGAGGGTGCTGAGGCCCTGGCACAGGGTGCCCCGAGAAGCTGTGGCTGCCCCTGG
This sequence comes from Psophia crepitans, assembly GCA_013399095.1. Lineage (NCBI taxonomy): Eukaryota > Metazoa > Chordata > Aves > Gruiformes > Psophiidae > Psophia > Psophia crepitans. Next base: position 331,827 of record VWZZ01001113.1, read on the forward strand.
CTCCCTGGCAGTGCCCAAGGCCAGGTTGGATGGGGCTTTGGGCACCCTGGGCTGGTGGGGGGTGTCCCTGCCCATAGCAGGGGGTTGGAACTCTAGTTCTTGTGGTCCCTTCCAACCCAAACCATTCTATGATAATAGCTTTTTAAAGAGTTACCCAGTCTGCACATACACACGGTAACCTTTTATTACACAGAAATGGTGGGAGCTTCAGTGCAGCAAAACAGAGACACGCAGGCTACGAAAGCTGCCCGTCGGGACGGTCACCATCATCTGTACACCAGGAGCCAAAACGGCTGCTTCCCTCTGGCAAAGGGCGCTGCGAGGCTGGGCCAGCCCAGCCTCCCACCGCGCTCTCGGGCAGCTGGCCCAGCAGCAGTTTCTCCTGCTCTCAGGCATCATCAGCATAACCTTCGTTAAAACACACCCCCCGGTACTTCCAAAGGAGAGTCTCTGATTTGGTGTCCCAGCTGCCGTGCAAAGCCTGAGCCGCCAAGCGGGGACCGAACGGCAGAGACCAGCCTGGAGACGCTCGGGAATCGGGTTCCTTAAACACCAAGTAACCGGGCACATCCTGGGCTCCCAGTCTGCAAACGAACGCTCTGGATAACTCACCAGAGAGCGAGAAGGCCGTTCCAGCTGTTGGCTACATCAGGACGAGTAAGAGCAAAATCCAGTTAGGTCTGGATTCTGTTTTTCTCTTTTAGGTTGGGTGGTTGGTTTTTTTCCTGGTGGCATTACTAAAAAGCAACGCACTCAGTAACAGGACAGAACACTGGAACTACGATCAGGGAAGGACTTACAGGCTGAATTCCCTGCAGGAGTTTGCAAAAAGCGCCTAACAACGTATTAGCGTATAACGATGACAAGACTATAAATCTGTGCTAGCACAGTATCTTTCAAACAGAAATACAATGAAAAATAAAGGTACCGATGACAACTAAGCATCAGCTGTGACAGCAGTTGCTCAAGTCAAACAACCACCGATATTTCAAACTGCTGAAATGTATCGCTCTTCAGGTTTGCTGTTCCAACCTCAGAACAGCAGCTTCTCTTACTGATTTTTTCAGTGTATTTAAAAATACAGATTAGTACATTACTGCAGTTGTGGTGGTTTGTTGGTTTTTTTCTTCAGCAGAACTACCATAACACATCAGAGACTCCAAGCCTTCACACCTTTTCAGGACGTTATTCTTTAAGTAGTGATACATGTTAGTAAATAATTATCTAGGAAACAGAAGGAATCAAAGAGGCTTTTCCACTAAAAGCATCTCTGCCTAAATCCTCCTGCTCTGCGGTGGGACCTCTTCTACTCCTTTATATGCGTGCTTTTTACATATACCTTGAAACCCTTGGGTTCATCTGTGCCTTATTACATTTTAAAGCCTTTGGATGGCAGCAGAAAAGTGTTCTGCACTATAAACCAGAACACAGCTGAGGCTTGATGGGTTTGCTTCTCCTTTCTACCCCACAAAACACTTTCCAAATGCTATTAAAATTTAGCATACACCATAATAACCAAGCTGCACTTTTTTTCCCCACATTTAAGTCAATTGACTTTCAAGTTTTATCTTTCCACGTACTTTGAATCAAATAAAGTTGTTTCCGCAGTTCTGGAGGAAGATACTGTGGAGGATCTCATTCTGATGAGAAGCAGCCCCATAAGCAAAAGCCCAGATATTCAATTAAAAGTGCCAGTGGTCATTGTAGACAAAGTAGGAAAGTTCTAAATTTTCTGTCTTTTCCAGCCACAGTTAGCTTAAAAAAAAGTGAGAAAATCCAGTACAAAACATTGACATGAGCAGAGAGCAAGGTGCCACGCAGGAGCATGCTCAGGGCTCACCTGGGAGCTCCCCAGCCCTCTTGGGGCACCCATGGGTGCCTCCCCCTCACGCTTGCACTGTGGCTGTGATGCCAACGCCGCAGGAAAGCTACAGAGCGATCGCCACATTCTGTGAAGGAGCAGTCCAGAGCAACAAACCCCCTGGGAATCTGCATGAAAAGGTGCAGGCACATGCAAGACTCAATCACGAGTGGCACGGGTCGGGGCATCGCCTTCGCCCACTGAACTGGAGCGTCACCGACAGCAGGGCAGTGGAAATAACTGCAGCAAATCAAATGGAAGGGCTGCTGCAACACAGAGCCGGGCTTTGTGCGCTCCCAGGTCAGGGAGCTCAGGGCCAGGCTCCTCCTGTGACCGGGGGCTCTGCTCATTACAGCACGTGGGCCCTTTCGCTCCGAAAGAAATCCTCCCCAAGGAGGGGGAGCCGCCACGGCTGCTGATGTGAGGCCCAATGTCACCTTGTCCGTCAGAGGAGGGCTCTGGCTTGGGCTGCGTCCAGCGCCGGCAGTGCTCTCCTGACGGAGGTCACCTCTCCACAGGGCTCGCTGACGATCTCCGGAACGACAAGGCAGGAGGAGAGCTCCTGTCAGCACCCTTTAGGGGAGAGAGACTGCGACGGGAGTACAGGAACAGGGGGACATGCAGGCCAAGGTCGCTTTTTACATAAATTGGGGAGCTACCGATGCATGGACGGGTCTGAAATGAACACCTGGAAACACGGGCCCCAGCGCAGCCAGAGACACCAGACACGTGTGGCCGGGAAGGGACCCTGCAGGGGGAGGTCAGAGACCCCAGCTCACCCGGCGGGACCCCGCGGTGGCATTTTGTGCGTGCTGTCCACAGTGCGGGTTTCAAGCGCTTTCAGATTTAGATTAGCGAACGCCGGTGCTGCACTGCCCGAAAGGTGAGTAACAGCCACGCGGCGTCGCGCAGGGGGGGTTCCTGCGATCCACGCACAGTCGGACCCGTCTCTGCAGCCTCGCTAACGTTACAAATATAATTACAGCCATCAGCTTGTGCTACCGTGTGGGAAGGGGAATGATTCGCATGCGAACCGCAGCCAAGTCAAAGCAGAAGACACTTCTGAAACAGGCGCCAGCAAGGCACTTAACTAGAAAACCCTTCCATTTACAGTTACAGATCAAATGCAGGGAGTCACACTGTAAACATTCCTCCTTCAAGCTGAGGCAGAATACAGAAGCTAAAATGAGCTAAATCTAAGTTACCTTCAAAACATCAACATGGAGGAAGAAAGGAAAAAAACCCACCAGCACCACCACCCCGCTCGGACTGAGGGATGCGGCTGGAACGCCCCCAAAAGAGGAAGCATCAGGCACCAAGGCACGTATCCTGGGGGATGGCAGGAAACTTACAGTAGGTAGAAACAAGGAAATTCCTCCTCAACTCAGGCAGAACATCAAGGAAAACTTGGTGGCAGTATGATTTATTACGTTTTGGAATCACCTCCTGGCCCAGTGACGGAAGTTTCATCATTTGGAACATTTTAGGTTCTGCACAACATTAGAAAATACACTGCACGGCATCATCCGCCTTTGGCTCAGAAGGCAGGAGAAATCACTTAATGGATTTTCCCTGCATCAGGTTTCTGTGATTCAGGGCTTTGGAAATCACACAGAATTAAATAAGTTTTGCATAGATCATATTTGACTACGATTTCTTTCAATTGACGGCTCCATCGCTAAAGGGGTTGGAGAACAAGCCTGAACTCTATGCCAAATGGGCCACTTACACCCCAAACCCGAGGGGATGAACTTGCACGCTTTGGAACATGTAATGAATTTATGACCAGTTTGAAAAACTGGGGCATTTCTCTTCCTGCAATTTCCTCCCAAATTACGTGACGAGACACAGGCGATGCTCGCCCAGCCGTCAGCCAGGACCACACGCTTGCTGCGACCCATTTGCTTACCCCGCAGGCAACCTTCCGCTGTGAGCACAGCAGCGAGCTCTAACTTAAAACACTTGGCAAACTCTTTCCAAGGTTTTACTTCTTTCTTCTTACCATTGCCAGCCAATATAGAAATAGGAAGCAGCACCAGCTGTAAATTCCGGTTATGATCTAGTGTCCCGAGGATGCTCTCCCTAACTCATGCCATCCAGGGATGTCTTCACGCCACGTTCCTCTGCCGCACTGGTTGGTCTGAGAAGGGTCATTGATAGTCACCGGCAGTTCCACAAACATCTGTGATTTAGTTTCCCAGCTATTTGTCTCCCATGAAAGCTGGGAACCTCTCAATTTTACAAGAGTTTTTACAAGTCAGACAAAAGCTATTAATAAGAGTGAAACCTACAGTATCCCCAAAGGGGGACAGGAAAAGAAAGCAACGCTGGAAGGAAAGCTCGAGTGAAGCTCCAGCGACAGATGGTGCTCTACAAAAGGTCAACCCTTGGCTCATTCTGCTGTTCATTATTTATTAACACCCTTTCTGACATTGGCATTATTGCAAGAGCCCAGTGTTATGCAGATAATAAAGTGCCATTTTATAGTTCAAGGTCTCCTGCAGGTACGGCAAAAAGTTTGCAACGCGATTCCAACGTGTTGCACGGCACTTAGGAGGATGCACGTGCTAGCAAGCACACGGACAGCTTGCAAAGCAGACATGAAACAGAGAAGTTCCGTGGCTGTCCTGCCTGGCCTCCTGCTTATGGAAGCTTTTTCACCACAGTTTCCCATTTCTCACCCAGAACAAGACAGCCAAGGTCACGTCTGTTACAACCTACACCAGCTCCAACAGCTCACAGGTTACATCTGCCAGAGAAACCTTCTGTGTTTAGCTTCCTTAGGACATCTGAACAGCAGAGCCTGCGCTGCTCCTTCCAAAGCGGCGGTGGAGCAGCAGGGAGAGGGAGGTAGCAAACACAGCAACGCACCACAGCAGAAGGAACCTTCTGTGCAGCAACTGCAGAGTTGTTCTAGTAATACAATAAACACACCAAAAGTTTCCTATTTGCCAGCAACAGCCTCACTAACAAGAGCCCAGCCCTCCCCTGCCGCTCCCACGGCACAGAAAACCCCCTGCCACCCCCCGCACTAACCCGGCTGCCAGAGCAAGCCTCACCTGCCCGGCCGGCAGCAGGCGTTCAAAGCAGCGCGAGGAAAGCATCTGGCTCGGGGGTGATTAAACTCTTGTTTGCTGACGCTTCTGTACTCCAGGGGCAGCCCGCTCCTCTGCCACAGGGAGGATGCCCAACGCAGAAGTCCCGGCCGCAGCGCAGGTACCCGGGCACGTCCTCCTGGGCTGCGGCTCGGGGAGGGTCTGTCCCGGATCCCGCCGCCCTCGCCCCCAGCACTGGTGATGACGACGGCTACCTTGGGTCAGCTGCGGAGCCTGACAGCAGCTACTTACCCTCCTCCGCCCTCGTGAGCCGGGCTAAGCAACGCCTGTGCACGACCCTCCTGCACCACCCCAGGGTGGGGGCGGGTGGGGGCCGCCCAAACCGGGGAGCTACGCCCCTCCGGGAGGAGAGGACGGCAATCCCTGGTGCTGCCGCAGCAGGAAAGTTTCTGTGCTTGCTTCTTTAGGCTAGCAGGATGGAAAAATGGCAACAGGCCCATCTCCAAATGGTCAACTCAAGTTCACTTTTTTTTTTAAAACACTTTATTTTGAGGATATTGCTTTGCACTCTTTTTATAAAAAGAAACATGAGTGCAGCAGATCTCAGCCGCAGTTAAAAGTCTGAAAAGGCAGACGCGTTGCGCCTGGGCATTACGAGTCCCTTCCCTTTACTGGAGGAAACAAAGTGCAATCTGCTTTTTCCAGCTTCAGAGTGGAAAAGTTCATCAGAAAGATGAACTTACACAACAGAAACGTTATCGCTGAAGACTGCCAAGCCAAAAGAGAACCTGGAAGTTCCCACTGACAAAACTGGAGGTGTTTCTGTTACAGTCACCCTGTTATCGCCTCCGAGGAATGATCGGCATCAGTGTGATTATATCAATAAAAAATAAAAACATCATAAAAAGCAGTCAAGCAGAGATAAGTGTATTACTAATTATGAGCAGCCTGACATGCCCCGACTCCTTGTAAAATAAAATTAAGTCCATTTTTAATATTGGCTTCCACAGCTTCCAGATAATAAAGAAATTTACTTCAAGATCACATCTCGCCGAACAAGAGTTCTAACCACGTGGAGGGAAACCACCAAAGCCTCCTGCTTCCCACAGAACTGAAAGGGAGGTGCGAGAGCCTGGCTGTCTTCTGTCTTCCTCCTCAGTAAGTGGCGATCAGAAAGCATAAAATGCCGTTCATTTTAGGGACAGGGTAAGTTCTACATACTGATCAACGAAGTTTATGAAGTCCCAAAATATTTAGGATACCACGCATTTTTATCCAAGAGAATAGGAGCCAGCGATGTTTACACTTGCCATAAATAAGCCACGTAACACGTCACAACTGTATTTTGTCCCACAACGCTGGGGCTTACCCATAACTATTACAAAAGCTCTGAGAAGTGCTAAGCACTCGCTGTGCTTTCTCCTGAAGGTGCAGTGCGGGGCGGCACAGGGCACGGACCCGAGATCCAGCTGCTGGGACCTGGAACCCATCACATACAGACACCCTTACTTGCCCTTAATCTGGAACTCAGAAATTGCAAGGCTAGGCAAAAAACCATCGCTGAGTAGTTTACCCGACTTCCATGTCAACAACTTCAAAATGTTGATTTCACTTTTGTGCTGTAGGTGCTTTGCAAACAGACAAAACACTGACAGTGCATTTCCACTGCAAATAGACTGTTAGCTGCCAGCACTGCCCCTGCGCTGCCGTACACCCACCGGTAAAACAGCAGTGTGCAGCTGGAAGCCAGCGTGCATTTGTCGAACCAAGTGTCCCCATGGACAGGAGCCCCGTTTTGGCCACCCAAGTTGCTTGACAGGAGTGAAGGAAGATTGCTCGACAAGAGACAGAAAAGCCTTTCATATTCCGCCCACGTTTTCTGAACTCCAGCAATTTTCATCACTTTGTATTTATGTTTGTGAAAAGGTTAATGACCTTTTAATGGATTCCTGAGAAGGATCGAGCAGCAGCAGGCGTTATCTTCGGGAACTGGTCCTCCAGTACTGCAAGGGGGACCCAAGGAACAAAAAGGAATGGAAGGCCCCCTCGGATACGCACATGCCTATGGTACAGCAAGCTGAATTACCACACTCCCAGCCTAGTAATGGCTGTGGGATATTCTGCTTACCGGGTGCTTCTTAGAGCCTGGGTTCTGCTGACTGGGAATGAAAATGTGTATAAATAAATGGAGAGCACGCTGGCAATGACGTTAAATGATGCTTCATATATTATATCACATCACTATTCTGTGGTATCATTAACAGGCAAAAGCACAGACTCCTAATGACCGCGTTCGTGTATTGCCTGACACCACGTGGCTGTAAAACCTCCCCACGAACGCAGGTGCCGATGGCGCGAGACCCGCAGGCAGACGGCAAGAGTCTGTTTTGGCAACAGATGACCCATTTTGTGCCTGAGAAACAGCAGCGCTCTTACTGCCATGGACCAAAAAAAGGCTTTTTCCGTTTACCCAGTAACAGCCAGAGCACAGAGCGTACAGACAAGACCCAGGCTCCCACCCAGCAGCCGTACCTTCCCTGCCCACCTCGGGTAAGTTTACACAGCCAGCGTGGACCAGGATGTTCATGGACTGGGATGCTCGTGGGCTGGGATGCTTGCGGCCGGGGTCTGCACAATCAGGCTGGGGTCCTGCTGACTGGGGGCTTCCCATCGCCTCTGCTCTTGCACCAATGCAAACAAGAGATCTGGGCAGTTATAGGTCTCCAGGTTAATGCGAGCGACTTGGAACCATCTCCACCCCGAGACAGGGAGCTTCAGACCTTTGAAGACAACTGTGGGGGGCACCAGCGCAGACCCATACACCACTTCTTGCTACGAGAGCAGCAGCAGCGAGACTGGACTCAGCTGATACTGAAGCACCTTCCACAGAAAAAGGGAGCATCTTTACATCATGTAACTCTCCTAATGAAACTGAGCGATCGCCACAACATAAAACCCTACACAGCTCCAAGGCACTGAGCCTCGCTGTTTTATTTCTCAACTGTGTACCTACCACTTAACTCTGAAAAATATTACTTATAAAAGATGATTCCTAAAAGCAAAGTTTGGAATTTTATTACGCCTCTGGGCTAGATCGGCTGATCTTTGAAGAAATAAGGTTGTACCCTTTTCATTTGATATCCACAGGACAATATTTTAGTGGTGAGCAAGGTCAAAAGGAAAAGATCTGCTGGGCTCTTGCCATGAGATGCTCGTTTTAGGCAGCCAGGCTGGCATCACCAGGCTCAAAGGGCCGCCACGTAGCCTTAATAACACAGCACGCTGGAGTGTGATGGATTATCCCTACGAAGGTGAGAAAACATCATTCAACAGGCTGCAGAGCAGATGGAGCACGTGAAAAGCCCTCAGAAGTGCAGATTAAAAAAAAGAAGAAAGTAACTCAGGGCAAGAAGTAAGAAGGAATCTCTGCGACGTCACGTTTGTCAGCAGTTGACAGAGACTTCTCAACCTCAATCCAACACGCCTTCCCATTTTATAGAGCGGTCTGTTTATAATAAGCACTTCTATTATTATTACTGCATTTTAACTTCACTGCGTGAGCCACCACATTTGTCCCTTTCGGAGCCCTATTTACTCCTCGCAGAGGGCAGGACGCCCAGACGGAAACACCCGTGATGGAGCACTCTGCGGAGGAGCCGCTGGATGCTGACCAAACCACCGTGCTCAGCTGCCTGCAGATACCGCCCGCAGATGATGCTCGCGGGGAGGGAGAAGGATCACGCACTCGTTTTGAGCCCATCCCATGATGCGCAGCTACCGGCCAGCCAGCCTGGGCGCCCAGGTTCGACTGACGCTGACAGGGAGCTGCCTCTGCGACTGGAGCTCCCGCGGCTGCTTTAAAACAACAGCGAAGGAGAAGGCGCCGGAGCCGGGAAGCCCGTGGCCAGCCGACACACCAGCTGCCAAGAGAAGGCAAGGGCGGCAGCGGCCGCTCCCGGGCTGCGCGTGTGGCGAGCAACCTACGTCCATCACGACGTGGACGCCCGGCTGAAGTCAGGCCCAAAAGGGAAGGAAAAAAAAAAAAGAACTCCCCCTCTTTAATGCTCTACAGCGTCAAAAATGTCACTGTGTCTGCAGGCAGGGAGGGAGGGGCTTTCAGCTGAGGTCACCTTGAAGGTCAAAATGCACCACCAGGTTTTAAAGCCCCATGAAGCTGTATTGTTATTTCCTACCAGTCTCTAATCCCGCATCTTTCCAGGTACAAGGATGCTCGAGAGGAACCCGTGCCAGCAGCGAGCATCGCCACGGCCCGAGGAGAGCCGGTGAGCAATCTGCCTGGGATGCTGGAGCCGCGGCGGGGAAAACACCCGGGCTCGGACCCGGCGGGGGGACGCCGAGGGAGCTGCACGCTGCGACGCCTTCCCCTTCCCTTCTCCCTTCGGCACAGACAGACACGGCTCTTGAACAAAGATGTTAAAATTCTGCCGGAGGATCTGGGGCCTTATCTGCACGTGAAACAGTAAACGCGTTCCCAGGCGACTCGTGGGGAAAACCAGCAGAAACGCGAGGTGTCGTGGGCCTTTCCCGACGCGCACACAGCACCTCCTGCGCCCAGGCGCAACGCAGAAGCAAATGGAGATCCGCGGGCACAGGAGGGTCCCCGTGCATCACAGGGAACGCGTTCGTGCAGCTGCTCCTCTGCCCCCGCGTCCCCGGGCTGGGCGCTGCACGGGGCTTTGCCTTTCGGGAGGGATCTGGGCATCGTCTCCTCAAATCTAAAGTCATCTCTTTTCTTGCTAAAAAAAGGCAGTAATTTGTTCCTGATGCCCTAACTGGCACGTTTCCCCGGGGTGCAGAACACTCCTTAACTCAGGACACGGTGCAGTGCTACATGTCACAGACCGGCTCGGAAAAGCCACAGCGTGATGAGCTGACACTGCACAGGAGCACGAGCTGAAAGGCACCCAACGCTGGCGACCGAAACAGCGTGAAATCGCGATGTATTGAAAACCAGCTCCCGTTTATACTATGACTTAATCCATACTTTTTCTCTGGTAAATGTGCCGAAAGGTGTTTTTTGCCTGCAAATTGTCATGCTAAGCAAAACACAAAGTCAATTCACTTTAAAAGAAATTGATTCGAGAGAATTAGATTAATCAACGTTCCTTTTTTCCAATGGAAAACAGAGTCTGAATAACAATTCAATATTCAACCCCAAAACTTTGGTTTAACTTTTTAAAGCACCCGATTAATTTTTTTAAGTAACACGTGGCTCATGGGATGTTGGCATCCATCGCCGGCATGCTTTCCATGAAATCAGTGCCAAAACGTTTCCGAGCAGGGGCTTTGCAGGCAAAGCTGTTTGTCCCGAGCAGACCCGGATGAGCTTTAGCGAGCAGATCCACCAGCCCAAACTGCCTGCAGCTTGCAAAGCCCCAGCTTCCTCCTAAATCACGCCAGGCCACATTCCGGTTAGAGTGCCGGCTTTCGCGGCCGCTCCAGATGCCAGGTGATGGGAACTGCCGACGCATCGCTGCCTTCCAGCAGTTTGCGTTATGGCCTGGCGGGGCTGCCCCGAACATCAGCTGCGCCCCATCAGCCTGCAGAACAGGCACGGCGCGGCATCACCCGCCCTCAGACCAGCGATCGGTCCCTTTAAACAAGTGTCTGGCGAGCGTAGTTTTAAATCGCATCTGTGGTTTTAATGAGCTGCCTCCTGGGAACACCAGGGGAGGACGGAGAGGCTTCCCCGGGGAATCTGGCTGCTTCCTCTGCGCCGCACGGCAACAGCGGGCGCTGCCGACAGCGCGTCGCACGACCATCACCACCGCGCGTCGCACGACCATCACCACCGCGCAGCATCCATCTCCCGTCCTGGGGAAGAGGGATGGGTGCCCAGGCCAGAACGGGCAGACCCTGCCTGCTCCTAGACCGCTGAGGGAGCATCACCCCGGAAGCACCCACAGGCTGCAAAAGATTTCCTCACCTGCGCCCGTCAGGCGGGATTTCCCCCTGAAAAGGGAGGGGTGGCACCAAACAACTCTGCGCTGGGGCGCCTCTGCCCTCCCTGCCAGGTTTCCTTCGGTATCAAGGTGCCTCCAATGCTATTATGAAGCCAAACCATCCTGCAACTGCGACATGTTTTGAACAAGCAACTTCAAAACCTTACATACTTTGCTTAACTTCACTTTTTTTTTTTTTTTTTTTTTTCAAGAATTTTTAAAACAAAGGTAATAGAGGTCTCCCTTTTGGCATGAAACAGAGAGATGCGACTTGCCGCCTTCCACTCATTTTATTCCACACTGACATTGCTGAAAATTTTATTTTTAAATAGAATTTCTCTCCGATAATGTATATCAGCAATCAAACGTAGGCGCAGCACGGTTATCTGCCGAGTTAAAAATTCTACGGTATTTTGCCCTAAATAGTTTCACGTACTGATTACTTAGAAGAGCGTATTCTCTGCAAAGCTGCAACCAGGCACTCTGTTTTCACTCTTACTGATAAATGTAAGCGATAAAAATATGTTCTATTCTACAGCAGTGCCTATTAAAATGTAAACACAGCTCAAAGATTTTTGAGCAGGCTACAAAAATGCTTTATTCATCGTCAGAGCGAAAGGCTGGCTGAGGCTGCTTAAACCTGGCACAGTATGTAAATACATCAGCTGGCGCGTTCCACTAGAGGTCAATATTACAGTTACGCAGGCGTTAAACCAGAGAGATCTACTCTGGGGCTCTTTCTGCTCGGGTTCCCAAAATTTGGAATCGCCATGGTGAGTGGGACGTAGGTTTGATGGGTGCAACGGGAACCTGGGTACTGCTGGGCTGGGGCAGGAGCACTCACGTCGGGATGCTTCCCCCTCGCCCAGGCTCGATCGATGCCCTTCCGATAGCCGTGGGGAAGTGTCCGGGCCCAATATCGTGGCGAATTGTCCTCTTTCTGAGGTCAGGAATACATTTACAGTCTGCGTTAAGCAAGATGCTGATGAATTAAAATTCAAAATGTCCTTCATGAATAATTCACTGAATGTGTGCAAGTAAATTATAGTGATGTAAATATATCTATGTATATAAATAGACACGTATATATGCAAATTAATACATTAAGGGCTCAAGTCATCCACGAGGAAAAATACCAGCCACGTAAGAGCGTTCGCTTAATACCAGATCAAACACGGGAAACTGAAACTGAAGAAACAGCCTGTAAATTTATCGACATAAGGCGTAAAGGACTCCTCCTACCACGCGCACTTGAACCAGACGTTACAAATCCCCCTAATTTTTTTAATTCCCACCCCCCCTTCATGTTTTGCTCTCACTAAAGCCAACCTTTCGCACCCTGGTCCGATCCGGAATGACAGAGCGCAGGTTGCTGTTCTGCAGCCACCCACCGCTGGCGTCACTACGCAGAGCTACCGAGCAACCACTTCAGCATCACCTCGTCAATCTGCGCTCTGCGGCTAAATTACATGAATAACAATTACCATGGTAAGCTAGCAAGTGTATTAAAATCCTTGAATTCTTCTGAAAGACAAAACAATATAAATGATAGACACAGGTATAGAGTCCGTCGATCATCCCTTTCTCCCTCACAGCAAGGTGGGATCGCATTAAAAATAGAACAGACACCTGCAAATAGACGGGTATTTATACAGAATATTGTGACAACTGTCATTTCGCATTAGTCAGAGAGATCCCACAGGACTTGGGCAAGTATTAAATGTACCAGTTTTTGTTTACTGGCAAAATATAATAAAATCCACCCTCCCTGATGGTTTCCTGGTGGGGATTGCTCCTCTCCCTAAAGTCATTCATAAAATAAGGATGTTCTTCCAAGATCCTGCATAGAAAACACTTTATCAGGGCACCAGAGTATGGAGGGGGAGGCTGCTGTGATTCCTCTCTTGGACTCCTCCAGGTTTTTCAGAGCGATTTGATTACACTGGGCTCCAAAAATGACCACAGATCACTGCAAGTCAACGCAGACCCATCGGATGATCCCGAAGGGGGTCCTGCTCCCCAGTACCACGTGCTGCAAAGGGACACCGGGGCTGGTGTGGAGCCACCTTGCAGAGGGTCAGCATCCCACCCACGGCCGGGTAATGCTGCTGCGTAGGAACACCCCCGCTTCTCTTGTAGGAAAGCAGCAAGTTGCATGAAAACGCCCTAAAGCTGTTGCGCTTTCCGGTGGAGACACCCTGCCATGAATCCCGCGCAGAGCTGCAAGTGATGCTACGTTCGTGTTTTCCCTCAACTCTGATAAAAGATCAAAGCAGCACTTTGTGAATGTTGTTAGAAGGACTTCCAAAATTTTCTCTTGACCTTATTCAGCCTACCTTAACCATTCGGACTCCGGTAACTTCCTCTGAGGCATTTCCCGAGAACGTCACCAGCTCCCACAGCGGAGGGTCACTCCTGCCTACCCAAAGCGTGTGCTATCTCTGTCTGTTTTGCTTGATTCCCTCATTTGCCAACCAGTGGCCAGAAGCTACAAAAAGGAAACCAAACCAGATTACACTTGCCAGCCTGACCCACGGGAGCGCATTTTAACTGAAGTTGCTGAAAGGACAGAAACACGCTGTTCCCCACTTAGCCTAACTGACAGGCTGTAACTGTTGATTAATTACATAGGGAAGGCACAAGGAAGCAACTAGGTGGTCCGCTTTCATTTCCCAGATCTTCCAGGTGTGACCTCCAGGCCTGCCGAGCAGCATCTGGGCGGGTGCGCTGCCTTGGCAGGGGACGCGCCGTCTCCTTTTGCTATCCTGTGTCCCGTTTACCCCTTGACTTACAGCTTCCCACCAGGGTGTCTGAGGGCTGCTTCCTTTTTTCCCCAAGTGACACAGGGAACTGCCAACAGTGAAGCTCACCGGCTGCTCCTCGCCGCCTCCCGGCCGTGCCCTTCCCCGCTCCCTCGAGCCCTGCGGGGAAAGCCGCAGTCCAGCGTGGGAAAGTTGTACGTCTTGAAACTTGTTACGTGAGCGAAAGAGCAAATTGGAACTCCTCTGCCACAAGGAAGATGGTTATCTGATTAATAACTCAAATGGTGACCCCTAAAGAGGGAAGATCGGAAGAGGCCTGTATGGGCCTGAGAGCCTGTTTCTTGAACACGTTCCTCAAGGCTCCCAGGGCGGAAAAACCCCAAATCCAGAGCCAGAGCCACTTCTGTTTATGTACAATAATAAAAACCCCTCGCCTGTGCAGATGAAGCATTTGAAGGTCTTGCTTGTTACCCTGAGCCTCACGCAATAAAAACAGGCCTTTCGTGAAGGTCCTAGACGCTCCTTTTACGTGGTGAAAGACATCTACATCACTCGAAGCAAAATGTATCCTCAATGGCAATGTTGTTCCCATCCAAAAACACACCATGCCCTACATTTCATCAGCAGCACAGTTAATCATTTATACAGCCCTGCAGATGCACGCAGCACTCTCTGGAAACGACGAAGGCACACTGTGTGCCCCAAAGAACGCGCGGTGTAGTACAGGGAAGGCAAACAAGGGCAGAGGAAGAAAAGGCATTGGATACAACCTCAGATGGACACGGGTGGAGCGGAAAGAGAGAGAATCATAGAATCATTGTACTTGGGAAAGACTTTTAAGATCATCAAGTCCAACTGTTAACCTAGCACTGCCAAATTCAATCACTAAACCACATCCCTCAGCACTACATCTACACGTCTTTTAAATACCTTCAAGGATGGTGACTCCACCACTTCCCTGGGCAGCCTGTTCCAGGGCTTGACAACCCTTTCAGTGAAGAAGTTTTTCCTAATTTCCAATCTAAACCTCTCCTGGCACAAACTGGGGCCGTTTCCTCTTGTCCTGTCACTTGTTACTTGGGAGAAGAGACCAACCCCCATCTCACCACAACCTCCTTTCAGGTAGCTGTAGAGAGCGATCAGGTCTCCCCCCAGCTGATGGACAAGGGAACAGAATCAGAAGGTGTGAAGGGAATTGCAGAACCAAGTGGGAAAACAGGACAAGAACATGTCAACGAGGCAAAACCCTAAACACATTAAAGGTGAAGAAGCGGGTGTTGAAAGAGATGCAGAAAGAGACAAGGTGCCACCAGTGGGATCCAAAGAAAAGGTGACAGAACCGGGATGGGGGGCAAGGACAGTGTTAATCAGGTGTCAGTGTTTCGAGGGGAGCCACTGGAAGGACCGGGAGGTTATCGGAGCGCATGGGAGGGCTTTTAGGGAACAGGGAAACGTCGGCAGTTGTCTGGGAAGAGCAACAAAAACATTGTTCTAAAACAATTCATGCAAGAGAAGAGACAGGGCTTCTCAGATCAGAAATAATAGGTAAAAGGTAATGTGGCACAGCAGAAAGTGGGGAACTCATCCACCTGTCATGCAATGCCACCAGAAGCATTTTATAAACACACATTAAAATTCAGGTTCTGTTTCTGATCGCCTCTTCTGGGCTGGTTTTGTGCCTCTGGCCAAGGGGACTGCAGAGGGCACGGCCCTGACTCATGTCCTGGCTGGCACCGAGGCCCCGGCTGTGCCGGCTTGGACACACGCTCCTGGCGAAGGCAAACTGTCGGCGGCCTTTGACACCCGAACGTTCCCTCTGGCGCTGTCCCAGTGTCCAGGGCGTCTGGGCTTGTTTGTTCCAGCCACGCTCGTGTCGAAGCACGGCCTGTCGAGCGACTCCCCGTCATCTGGGCTGGGAACTGGCTCAACGATTTGACCACGTTCCCTCCCGCCTCGTTAGTGGTCGGGTGGGACGTACGCTTGCAAATTTCCCCTTGTGATATTTTTACAACCTAATATAGCTAAGCTTCACTCGGTAGGCTCTCTCTCTAGCTTCTCCACACGATGCAGACCAAGTTTGCGACGTCTTTTTCCCATGTGCATCGCTGCGTCACCACGGGCTGCACAGCGGTACCAGCTAAGAACCACAGGCTTTGCCTGATTTTTCAGTAGGAAAAAACCCGACAAAATTTAAATAAAGCTCTTTCTTGCAACCTAAAAATCCAACTTAAAAGTTGGATTCAACTTAGGTGGTTGAATCGTCATCCCTGGAAACGTTCAAAAAACACAGATGTGGTGCTCCAGGACATGGTCTAGTAGCCACGGTGGTGTTAGGTTGACGGTTGGACTTGATGATCTCAGAGGTCCTTTCCAACCTTAGTGATTCTATGATTCTATAAAAAGAAGAATGTAAGAAAGAAAAGTGTGGTACTCTGAACAAAAGCAGAACTTTGCTTTTCTTTGAGAAAACGTGTCCCTTTGAACAACGAGCCTTGCAATGCAGCCAAAGACCCACACAGTCCGGGAACGAAGGAGACAGACCTTGGGAGTAAGTGAGAGAAACTTCTTGGGGAAGCCAGAATCCCACAGACAAGGGATGGGCGGTAGATAAGAAGCAGGACTTGGGCAGCACCTGCCGTGCACAGGGTAAGAAGCTCTCACAAATCCTGAGGTGTATAAACTCAGAAAGGTCAGGCAGATGGAAACTGGGACAAGCACAAGGCTTGCACAAGACTCACAAAAGCACACACACAGTCTGTGTGCCAGGGGCTCAGGGGGCTGGGCTGCCCCAAGCACAGCGGCCTCCACCATCAGCACTTCTCCTCCACACGCCACCGACAGCGCTGCCGGGTGGAAGAGATCCATCCATGGGCTCCTAGAAGACAGGGGACAGAGCCAGCACAGCGATAAGTGAAGCATTTGAATGGTACAAGCAATTAGCCTCTTGAAGCATCATTCCTACACATGCAGCAGATGCTCTGTCTTTTCCTGTCGTTGAATTCACAGACCCACACATTGGTAGGTTTGGAAGGGACCTCTGGAGATCATCCAGCCCAAGCCCCCTGCTAGGGCAGGATCACCTCCAGCATGTTGCACAGGAATACATCCAGGAGGGTTCTGAGCATCTCCAGAGCCCACATCTCTCACAGCCAACATCTTTTTGACAGATAAAGGCTCAACAAGAAGTCACAGACTGAATTCAGGCATCGGTAGGTGGAATTTTCCAACACATGCTACACAGGTTGGATGATCACAGTCATTCCTCTTGACCTTGCAATCTATATTTTAATTACTGTACCCCCCTGGTTATAGGATATCAAGAAATATTGCAGCTAACAATCTTCTGTTTGGGGTTTTTCCTCCTTAAACGGACTTTCAACAATCGCTGCACATTTTTCTTTGATTTTGATAATCTGATGTTAAAATCATGAACTATCCCAAATCCACTTCAGATTTTGTTTGTTTAATGAAGCGGTGAGCAATTTCAAAGGTGTTTTTAGAATTCTAATACTGGGTGGTTGCACACTGAGAAGATCCTTTGATATCTGAACAGTCCTCCAATGCCAATCTTGCAGTTTTAATCTTTCTGGTACTGAAGGCAGTCCAGCTGATCCTGCAGACATTTCTGATGAATGAGCCTTTTTCTTCCCCCAGTTTTCACACAAATGTATCAAATATTTACAAATATGAAACAATGCGCTTTATGTTCTTCTTACACTTAGGGCAACACTTTGGGACATACACGGCTGATATTTGTTAGTCATTAAAGAAATTAAACCCAAAATTTCTTAAAACTAATTATTTTAGTCATAGAATCATAGAATCATTAAGGTTGGAAGAGACCTCCAGGATCATCTAGTCCAACTGTCCCCCCACCACCTACTACCCACTCATGTCCCTAAGTACCACATCCAACCTTTCCCTACACACCCCTAGTCGATGCTCTATCAGGGTTTTCCTCTAACACAGCCACTGCACAGCTCTCACAGGTTATATATAAGAAGGGTTATTTTTGTGGATAAAAGTCAACACGAAGTCAGTATTTTTTGGCAGATAGCCTTTGCTGTTCTGCTAGCACAAGCGCATCCAACTGCTGATGAACTTTAATGTTTCCCTGATATTGTTTTCTGCTATAAAATGGAAGATCTAATCTATGCTGAAGGTCAGTCCACACCGAAAACTGCAATCAGTGACAGCATTCATAAGGCCGACTGAAATTTGTAATATTGTGCAGCATCCTCTGGACTGTCACAACAACGGCTCTATTGACATGTCCTCTACCCAGGACGCTGCAGGGCCGGTAGTACCCCTACTTCTGCCCGTTGCTTACGCCTGAAAAATAATTGATGCACAGATCAAAGCGGAGCGCATGGAAGCTGCTGGCGCAGCTGGTTTAACCCCATGCACGCTCCAGGAAGAAGGATAAAGTCCTGACCACTGTCACCAGCAGCCCACACCTCTGGCAGGGACACCTACCGTCATTTAGAATAATTAGAGAAAATCCATCTTTTTTGGTAATCGCCTTGTCCAAGTCTAAACATACTACATCTTTAAAAAAAAAAAAAAGGCGTAATTAAAACCTAAGCTTCTCGCAATACCTCAGTCAGGCAATTATGAGGTGCTTTTAATGAGTAATTTAGGTAATTAAAGAAGTCAAACGTATAACACGCAAGAAGCAGTATCAGTGAGTTACTGCTCCGTGGCACTGTGCGCTCTGGCCCTGGCCGGTGCTCGCTGTGACGCGAGTGCCGTCTCCCGCTGATGCGTCGCCTGGGCTGGGTAACGGCTGGAGAGGGTTTTCCTCATGAGCTTCAGCTGCGACTCACGTTTGAGCGTGTTCAATACCGACACGTATAAAGTGTGTTGGGTAACTGCCGCTGGAATTCAGTGTGCGCTGCATCTCGTCGAGGATACGCAATTTACTGGCTATAGTCTAGTAAAATAACTTTATGGCTTTCTGTCACGATAAATAACAGCTTACAGCGTAAAGGAATTAGTATTTACTTTGAAAGCTACGCGGACTATTCAAATAAAGGTGCTATATTTAGAATCATCTCAACCATGGCTGGTTTTTCAAATGCTATGAATTGACAAGACGACACGCAAGTATTAAATTCCCGTGCCCTACAGCCATTGATAAACCGTCAGATTTGGGGTTTGTAAAGGAAACCCTTCCACATACTTGATGCAACTCCTGTAGTTCAAAAATCGTTCACGCAAAAGGTGACAGGCTGGACGGCGAAAGGCCGCTGGGCTTTGGGAACGTTCCCTGCCTGCTCTGCCTGCCCGAAGGAGGGGAGCAGGGACAGGGCGCTGGTTTGCACCACGAGCCTGGGAGCCAGGGGCAGAAACCTTAGCAAGCGTTCACAAGTTTGTGTTTAACACACAAAAATCGATCGCGTTTTTGTAATTACAAGTGTATTTTTTAGTATTCCAGCAAGGAGACACTTAAGTCTAAACACGTCTCTCAGTATGAAAGGAAGAGGGACAAGAAACCGACCAGTTTTAGATGGATGTCTGTCAGATATTTCAAATTAATATACCACTGTCAATGCTCACATCTCTTTTTATCCACCATGTTCTTATCACCAAACTTCTAGCAAATTCGCACGTAACAGCCGCAGCGTGCTGCTTGGCGCAGAGCGTCGTTCCACGGCTGGTGTCACGGCAGAGGTAAATGCCATTTCCTAGACTGCACCCAGTTTGTACAAGTTTTGCTATGTTTAGTACTGCTCATCTGTTTGAGAGTAGAGTCTGCAGCTCTGTCTTCAGAGCGCGACGTACAGCCTACAACAAGCTGAGCAAAGGGAAAGTCATTAAAAATTGAGTCCAAGCGCTGGACACAGCCTCCTCCCTAAGAAAGGACGGGCGCGAAGGGAAGTACATGGGCGGCAAGAAAGGAGAAGGAATTTCGTCTTTTTAAGCTCAAAACCATGCTTCCCTTTAGCAGGAAAAGGCTAAGATAAATTGTTCTGGCCGTGGCGGCTGAGACATTACGGACTGAATGGAAACCTGCCCCGAAGGACGACAGACAGCCCGGCTGACAAAGGGACAAGGAAGGGGCAAAGCTGCCGCTTACATCAAGCTCAGAAGTGAAAGCGGCAGGAGCATCAGCCAGCGCAGCACAGCCACCGGCGTTTGTGTAACCAACTTCCAGTACTTAAACAGGAAAATATTTCCTCATTCTTGTTTTATTCAGAATTTGTTTATAGCGACAGGCATACAAAAACTGCAGGCAAAGTGTAACCATCAACAGAAACACCCACGCACGATTATAGAATATACTCCGGGCAGACAGAAGGCACCATCTCCAAAAACGTACTTACCATGCTCTGAAACGCTGAAGCCCTCAGTAGCGCGGGGCCTTTTAACGGAAAAATACATCATCTTTGTTGCAGGAAGTGACAAGCAGCAGACGGCGCACAGAAGCCGTCCCGAAGGGGTGCGGGGTGGGAAGGTGGCCGCAGGGACCGCAGGGCATCGGTGACGGTCAGGCGGAGCTGCGTGGAGGGATGGCGCCCCGCACAGCCCTGCCAGCCACCACCTCCAGCGCGCGCAGCCCTGCGCGGGCACCCGCGGCACGCCGGGACGTGCCAGCACCCACCCTCGGACTTTGCATTTGGAGGTCCGAATCTTAATTTATTAATTAATTTGGAGATCCGAATCTTTAACTTTGCGAAAGCCAACTATCTTACAGAAGTTCAGGGCTATCTGACCTTATTTTGGGAACTCACCAAAATACTAATCCAAGCGTAGCTTTGCAAAGCTTTGCAATTACAGACGAACACCGAGCCTTCCCTGGCTCTAATCAGCGGAACGTCTGTGTCACCGCCGGTTTTGGTATTTATTCTTTGGGAACACTTAAAGCAGTACTCCGGATCCGCGGTGCGAACGCGGAGCGGGGAGCGCAGCGGTGGCAGGGGAAGGCCCTGCCTGGCGAACCGAGCGCAGCCGAAGGCGGGCTGCGCCCGGCAGCTGCTCGCTGGGGGACCAAAAAACCTGTAAGCTCGTTAGGGCGGCTCGGTCTCGATTTATCGCGTCCTGTCGCCTCGTACCGCAAAGCGTAGGAGGGTGAAGCTGGAAGTATCGGCAGTCACCGGGGAGCGGGAGGCTGCACGGTGCCCGGCTCCGCTGCGCAGCCCCGAATGGCAAAGGCGAGTCCGGGAGGCTCCGGCCGGGAAGGGGCAGCTGGGGATGCCGAGGGGGGGGCTCTGCCGCAACCCCGGCGGGGGCAGGCACTGACAGTGGGGGCACAGGGCGCTCCGGGGTCCGGCTGCGGCACCCCCGGGGTCTCCCCAGGCAGGAGAGCGCCGCTCGGTCCCAGCAGCCACGCGATGGCAGCAGAAAGATGGGAACAGCGGCACGGACGGTGCGTAACCCTACAGCTGTAACGAAACGCTACTGTGCAACGGCGAGGCGGCTGCGAAACGTAACCCCACCAACGTCCGTGAGATTTTTAAGACAAGCAGGGAGGAGAAAAATAGTTTTTCCCTCTGAAATACAGTAATTTACATTTGCTGCATTACTTTAATTGCCGATCGGGTCACTTGCGCTGTCTTCTCACAGCCGCGGTACAATACAGCCCTCGCTGCCTGTCCTTTGACTGACAGCAGACAGAGCAGGAATGGCTCCTGCTTCACACTCCTTTGTTGAGGTTTGGGCAACCAGCTCGTCTCAGCTCCAGCTATGGGTTTATAATGCTGGACAGCCTGAGTTCACCCACATCCCCATGAGAACATCAGTTAATTTATTCTAAGAAATAAAACGTGCTTTGTTCGATGGCTGGCTGTGCCCCGGCTTCAAACGCAGCATATCCAGTGAATGGAAAACACCGGTGATCCTGTTCCTGCCAGCTCCATCCCATCACCAGCCGTTATCTCGGGGGGCAACACCCCACTAGCGCCCTTTTGTTTAAGATGCTCTCCTGCTTTTTGCCTCCCTCTTTTCCTTTTCCTTCTCTCCCCCCACTCACACACCCCGCCCCCAGCTTGTTGAGACACTTTTTTGTTTGGCAAACAGTCGGCACCCGAAGTGAGACTGTCTGTAAAACCCTGACAAAGCCTCACGCTGAAACCTAAGTCCCGCTCTCTCCACCACGGATGCACGGCATCGAAGCGTGGTTGGAGCGTCCCACCTGCATCCCAGAGGACTGCACTTCCCCAGACCTTGCTCACGCAGCCCTGCCATGAAGAGCAGGTATACGCATTTCCCGGGGACTGGGGCCACACCTGAGAACGTGCAAAAGGTTCGCACAAGCAAACCACGACGGCTGCTGCTGGCCGGCACCCACCGCGCCAGGCCACCGCAGCCCCGTGCCTCTGCAGCCCACCTCCCTTCCCCTCCTGACAATTACTACACAATTGACGCTCTAGATTTCCAAAGAGTTGTACAAACACTAGCTAATTAATTCCTACCTGTTGCCTACAAAAAGGGCGACTAAACAGTATCCTGCAAAGCAGTGGCGATTAAAACGTGCGCACGCGCAGGACAGGACCAAGCTCCGAAGCCCGGTTTTGCCAGCCTTTGTGTCTGTGCTGCATTTTGGGGACAACACCAGATCTTGTTTGGGAAGTCCAGCACCTTCAAACCCGTGACACAACCCTGCTCTTACTGCTTCCCCCCACTCCCCAATGCTTCAGGAAGCGATATCCGTCTTTCCAACAGGAACTCAGGAAATTAAAATGTTTAATGCATCTCTGATGCACACAAATTAGCAGCAATACAGCAAATGAGATTTGTTTTCGTTTCCAATGCACCGCGAAACAAATAAATAAACACACACATGAAAACGCAGAGATGCCGAGGCTCCTCGTTTCCAGCGGAAGCCCTTATCTCCGTCACAGCCCACAACGCAATTACAAGATTACAAGGCTCACGCTGCTTCGGCATCTGGATCCTCCCTGCAGTCGCAGGGATCCCTACAGCAAAAGGAAACCTCTTCATCTTGCAAGGATTCTACCTCGCCACGCTGCACCCCACCAGAACACTCCAGGAGCTGCGTGATGAGTGACCTGCAGAAGAGCCTGCAGTCTGGAGTTCGGCTTTCTCTGCGCCTGCACAGAAAGGCAACTGTGTGCTCAAAAACGTAAATGCCAACCACTGTCTCTCGTCCAAAAAGCATTCACGTTTATCTTGTTCTGCTGCAAACTGTCCCATCTAAATCGCCAACACTGGGATAAAGTTCGGACCAACAAACCTCCACTGCCCTCTCCAGTCCCCGGCACTTTAAACCAAGGCCACGGATTCTGCAATCCAATCTCCATATATTTTACTCTGAAAATATTTCATTTCTGGCCACCGATCTTTACATCTCCTATTGGATTTTGTTTTCGTAAATGGATTTTCCCACAGAGATGGCAGAAAATACATTTAATTTCAAACTTATCTAAACTGAAATAGTCAATACAAATGCCACCGTGTGTTTGCGCTGCACAGCCTTTGCAGGGACACTGACCTCACGCTTCAGCGAGGGGTACAGCCGTGCCCGTTTGCTTGCTTTGTGGCCGCACACTTGCTCCAGCCTTTTATTTAATAAGGATGGCTAAATAATATAAAAGTCTCTATATTCATTTGTTTTGTTGTTGGTTTGGTTTGGAGGGGACAGAAAGCAGCATGATGCCTACCCCCGCTCTGCAGGGAAATCCAGAGGAGGATGGGGAAACGGAGCAGCCCCCATCCTGAGGCGGGGAGCCCGAGGCGGGGGCTGACGGTCATCGCCCCTTTTCTGCAGAGCCCCCAGCAGGCTCAGCCGCCCGACTCCTCCCCGACGGAGGGGCGCACAAACGCACGTCCTCCCCTTTCCCCCACAGTACGTGGTGCAGTCGCGGCACCAATTACTCAAACAATTTCAATCTATCTAGACGCTAATGTCATTAGTCCATGGAGATCCTGCTGGAATAATTTACAGCAAAGCCACCTTTACACGCCGAATGAAAAATGTTCTGGCTGTAGGGAATGGGATTTGAATTACAATCCCACCACATGTGGCTCGGCTTTATTCACACTCTTTTAATAAAGAGGGGGGGGAAAGGTGATGCAGCCAATTACAAAGCAATTACCCGAGCGGCCACGGCAGACCCGTTGCTCGCGCTGAAGGGACGGTTGCCCTTGGCCCGGGCAGAACTTGCCTGCGGCCCCTCTGCACCGGCGTTCAAAGCATTCGGACCGCAAGGAGACCCGAGGCACAACAGCCGAACCCGCCCTGCAGGGACCCGTTGCTGTTTCGACGCCTGCAAACGCTGAACCCACCGCACCATTTACCTTTCACTGGAACTCACACAGATGCGCTCGAGCTGAGCCCCAACCCCAAAAGCTCTCGCTCTCAGCTTTGCTTCGTACGGTTCATGCAAACACCTCAGCTGCTGCCATGAAGCAGATTGTTTGCAGAGAAGAAAGCTCAACCCAATAAGTGTTAAAAGCTGGCTTGTGTTAGAAGCAGATCAGGAAGGGTAAGGATCCCTTACACCGCAGAAATCACAGAAAACTCATGGTGGAAGAGTCAAATGCAGGGGGGAAAAGCCTGAGAAAGCAATGTAATCCTTTCAGTGCACCTTTTTTCCCTTAATGGTACAAAAACACAACGAAAAACGTTTTCCATCCTGGTTTGTGTCCAAAACAACATGTGAACTAACTGAGTGTAAAAACAGTTTCCTGGTGTTCCATCAGTTAATGTAAATGTAACGGTGGCTCTTCCAGTCCTGCCGCTCTCCTCCGTTCCCGCTTTTGGTGTAACTCAGTCCGTTCCCAATATGTCACTGGAAAGACTGTTTGCGGGAGCAGGATAAGAAACAGACTCTTTATTTCTTTGTGAATTTATTTTAATTTCAGCCTCAGGCTCCCCCCGTTTGCCAAGCGTCTCCAGCGGGAAGCCTCCCAGTAACCCAACCGTACAGACGAAGTGCCGGTCCGTAAGTGAAACGCCTTCACCCGCCAGACAGCATCGAGTTATTCTGGCCTGACGCTGCCAGGCTGAAAGAGTGAAGAAAACGCAGCAAAAAAAGCTGTATTACATCGTCTCAAGGTTTAATGATTTCCCACAAGTATTCGCTCACTGGTTACGGCAAACACCTTCCCCGGAGCTCGCTGCACGGCACGCGGTACGGAGCGAGATGGGATTCCCCAGCCGGGAGCTTCCAACCCAGCACTTCAGTGAAGAACAGGGAAAACCACGGGAGCAAAAGCAACCTGCGGCTGCCCGTACAGCCTTTTACCTGCCGCGAAACCCAGAGCGCCCTTCAGACTTTTGACCAAACACCAACATCAGGGCTCGGTACTTAAAATCAAGCACAGGCTCCAGTTGCTTTGCCAGAGCTACAATTAGGACAGTCCTGCGTGTGCTGGGGTAATGAGACATAATATGGACCCTCTTTCTTCCCCCCAGCCACGATGGCATCGCCCACGGGACCGTGCCAAGGCAGCGGTCCCCTCACCTCTGCCAGAAGTAAGTTAACCCCGCCGGACCAAAAGCACCCTGAGGATGGCTGCCTGACTCTGCCGACAGTTCATGCCACCCATTACCTATCTTCCCCTCACACCGTGCTGCCCAGAAGCAGCGATGCCGCTGACCTGCTTTGTGAGCGGTGAGTTTGGAGTATTTCAATCCTCCCAAAGATGAATTTTCCTGGAGCGTTGCACAGCAATGCACCGGTGGCTTGGCCTGAGTTAGTCCACGCAGGAAATAAAGCCAAATAATTTATTATGTGTCTCTGAATAAGCAACTCCTGCATGCACCCGCCTGCTAAAACACCAAAAAACGTCTATTCTCTTGCCAAAGCTCCAGGCAGATGCGACCCCGACTGCGCCAGATCTGGGCAGAGCGCCTCCTCCAACATCAGACACCAGCCAGTGGCCCTGATCTCCACTGAATCCTCGTTCTGAGACACCCAGATATTAAGAACGCTTTCATTGCTGAAGTCATGCACTGTAAAATAAGCTACAACAATTAAAGGATTAGGTACGTCACCAGTCTGTTGAAGAAAAACCTCCTCGGTATATACAGGGCGTTGGGAAAAGATGCCAAAACCCAGGACCATTTGCTGTGAATTTATGCTACTGCAAACGAATACATTAGGACCCTGATATAGAAAAGGAATTATTGATATGTATGTTCCCTTCAGAAGAGACTCTCGGGAGACCCATTCCAGATTTAATGATAATCCATATTCCCCTTCAGAAACGGTAAACCCGCTCTCTGATTTCCCCAGGACTGCCACAGACACATGAATCATTAAGATGCCATCACAACCCTACGGCCTGGATGCCATAACCACCACCGAGAACGGGGAGCAGAATAAAATCCAGCCACGGCTCACCAGGACCCAACACTTTCGCGTTTCTGTACCAGCATCGGGCCGTTGCGTCCACTGGAGAGACGCGCGCGCCACAGCAAGGTGGGGAGGTGGGCTCTGTGCCCTCGGGTGAGTTACGGGAGATAAAGGGAGAGGCTGGTGAGAAATGGCAAAAGTCAAATATTCAGAGAGATGTAAGGAAAGCGCCACCAGCGGGGATAATAAAGATCTGTATAAAAACTGTCGCTGCTCCTTAGACAGTTTTTCTCCTCTGCTTTCACGGCTGCGCTGGCTTGCGTTAACGCATGCACACGTGTGTGTCACGTTTTCAGAAAGCCTTTCCCGTTAAACTCTCATTGCTCCTCCAAAGCCATTCCACAGGACTTCTCTGGAATGCATTAAGCAGCCTGACCGAACAATGCAATCCTAATTAGTTTGCAAACTACACAACTCACCTCTGAGGGCGCGCAAAGCCCGTGTAAATTAAAGTGAATTGGATCCGACTGTCCGAGGAATAGCTCTCCCATCAGTGCTGCGTGAGCGTGCCATCTCGGAGGCTGCTCTCACCCTCCCGTAATAACTTACGAGTAAATTCCGCCGGCAGTAGCAGGGAGTTGAGAGATGCAGAAGCATTTTGCAGTTTAATATGCCATGATGGGTTATTTTACATAATACAGAAAAGCCCATTTGGTCATTCACTAAAAGGAAAAGCCATCTCGCTCTTAGCACGCGTTCCCGGCTCGCAAGCCGTAAGAGTAAATGACGCTATTATCACCCAGGATGTAGCAACACCGAGGTTAGGTACGCTGCTTTTACAGACCCAAACGCTACGGAAACCTTTTGCAAGTTTTGATGGCGATGTCCCAGGGTTTATGCAGTAATTGAATAATCTAAAATTTCCATTCCTGTCCTCGTGGACTAATCTGTAATAGTGTTAAGGGACTGTTATGATATTAATTAAATACAAGTCCTGCATACAAAATTGATACTCTGCATCTCCATCTCCACAAGGGAGTTTCTCTCTTAATAAGACTTAAATCAAGTTTTACCTTTTTCTTCTTTTTTTTTTTTAAGGAATTCATAAAGATCATCATATTGTGCTGAGATAACGTACATCTATCTAAGAGGGAACGAGAGATTTCAGGCATGCGAGTTCTGGCGCATTCGCCTTCTCTTCTTCACCCTTTTCTCTGCAGGCGCCGGGGTCTGGCGAGACCAAAGCGCACCCGGCAGAGGACACAGAGCAACAGAATCAGCACCGACCTTCCAAAAGGCAGGGGATGAGAGGGAAATTTCCTACAAAAACACCACATTGCTTTCATTTTAACAACAGTTTTCTATGAACTCACGTGCATGTGTCGTTTAGAGGCAGGTTCATGTGCAAGAAAAGGCAAACGCATCAGCTGAGATGACTGACTGTAAAGTCGGAGCAGCACCGCTCCAGAAAGATGTTAAAGCTATTTCAACACTCCCCTTACTCTTATTTATTAGTTAAAATTTTTAATTATGTGAATTGGTTAGGAACACATCACCAGGGAACCTAATTAATTAGAATTTTTAAAAGGATCATGGACTGGAGATTTTTAATGGATTCCACACAGAATTGCACAAAGAGGTATATTAAGGGAAAGGCCAAATCAACTTCTCCTTGCGGGTTCATCCAGCATTTTCTAACAGGACTGTGCATCAGATTAACCAAGCAGGAGCCAAAACCCTCATGTGCAGTGATGCTAACCAAGACAATAGCTTGAGGATTTCAGGCCGGTATCATTTAACATCCACTCGGTTAATTAGTTTATTCCTCTTATTCCTTATTTATTTAAATTAGTGCATTCCTATTTAAATTAGCTTATTCCTTATTTATGTCCTAAGATTGCTTTACCTGCGTTGTCCTTGCTCACAGAACCCTTCTTTATGGTACTGACAGACACCAACATCCCCAAGTATCTGGCATAAACTTGCTCTTTCAAAATGCTTTTTTCCCTTTACCCAAAACCTGGAAAGATGCAGGAGCCATCAACGTTGATGACACTCAGGAAGTAATTAATTATTAAACCCACTATAACGAATCCCCTTTCAGAATCGGCTGGTCAGTGGTTTCCGGGGCCATGGTGTTTCTCCTTCTTGCCTGTTCGCTGCAGTTCCCAAAGCTCTGTTTGGATGCTATCGATGGTCTTGGCCGTCGGCTTTGCAAGTATTTTTCCATCAGTGCGACGATGATACCTATTTATCTTCTGGCTGCGAGAACTGCTGAGATGATCTGGCAGTGCCACAAGGCAGACAGTTATTTCATGCCCTGTTAAGCCCTAATGTGCTTAACTACAGTATCACTCCAACTTCGAAAAAAGCCTTTTTTATTATTTTAACTCTGTTGCCTATGCGCCCAAGTAAAGAACGTCGCTTCCCATTAGGATGGCACCAGAAACATAACCCCATAACGCTACCCGTGAAGCAGCGTGCTGCACTGGTCAAGTAATTAACTGAGAAGGTTAAAAATACATAATTCTGCCCAAGCCACACTTGGAGGTGAAGAAAAGGAACTTTCTCTACATCGTTCGGCACGGAGATGGGGAGCAATGCCTCAGGTGCCACCCGGTCAGCGGGATGGGACAGCTAAGGGGCATCAGGGCGGGTCAGCGAGGGGACGGCACAGCACAGCTCGCTGCAGCTTCTCTTCTGGCCATCGGAAACCACAGCACATGCCGAACAAGAGATGTTTCGACCCACCTCCTCCAGACCCAGATTTATGCAGGAGTTCATTTTCAGACCCAAATCTCTATTTTCATGTTCCAGTTCGTTTCTTTCCTTCTGTCTTTCTGCACATAAATTACTACCACTTGAATCCTCGGCTCCTTTGTCCTCTGGTACCCAGGGGAAAAAAAAATATTAATTTCTTTTCAGCACTTAGCTGATCAGTCTGGATTTTGATACACCCTTAGTGCTACTTAACGCATAGATTTATGTAGAAGTTGCATTCCTCAGTTTTGAGCCCCAGTCAGAATTGCCATTAATTGTTCACAGCGTTGGCTCAGGGACCAGGTTTGCGCTCGGTTACCCCTCATCTGCTGCAAAGACCTACCAGCTGTAAAACCGGCCGCATCCTGCATCTGCCCAAGGCAGGAGGCTCAGCGCTGGCTCTGTTGGGCTCCCAGTGAGCAGACTGAGGGATGACATGATGAGAGGGCATAAGCACCTTCTTGGAGATAAAATACCAGGTACTAAAGGGCTCTTAAGCTGGAAAAAGAGGTAGGAATGAATGGCCAAAGACCAGCACACACAAATCACAAAGCAAGTACTTTGACACTTATTTTCTTAAGTAGCAAACGTGATCAGCCACGGGAAGAAACCCTGAAAACTGTGCGTTCTCCAGCTCTCGATACACCCAATTTCTGATCTGTTCCTTTCCACAGACACGCTTCAACAAAATAGAAATTATTTGGTTCAGTGCAGGGCTACTTGGGTTCAATGTGATCGCCAGGCACACCCACGCAGTCAGATGCTTTAGGGCTTGATCGCTCAGTCGTTGGAAAAATACATCAGAAAGTATTTCTTTAATCATGTGTATGTGTGCAGCCAGTGGTCACCACCACCGCCCCCCGTAGAGAAGTTCTGCAGCACAAGTTTTGGTATTCTCTACTGCTAAGGTTCACAGAAGTTAATTAAATCACGCTCTGCAAATCCGAAACAAAAACAACGCACAATTTCTATTATGCGGACTTTGGGGGAGGGGGGGGCTTGTCATAATAAAACATTGTTATTGGATGTAAAAATTATGGAACAAAGTTATGCCTCTCTGGTGTAATATAATGCAATCCATTTCATACTATTTAAAACCCCAAAACCTCATTAAAGCAGACAGAACGTAAGAATGACAAATCGCCCAGAAGGCGGCTGGGGCACGAGGTGCATTCCACGCGCTCGGCTGCCCCGCGCCCCCTGCACTGGCGTCAGTTCCATGCAAAACATCTGCCCAGCTGGGCCAGGGGGGCGAGGCTGGAAAGCTCAGCTTAGCCCAAAGCCCAGCCCGAGAGCTGCCCAGGACGGGGTTAAGCTTTGCCTGTCCTAGAACAGCACCGGTTATTCCAAACTGCAACCTGTGCCGTGCTGTGCCCGCGTGCCAGACGCAGCTCCCTGCCTGTCCGCAGCGATGCACGCAGTCTGTCAGCTGCGGCAACCAGCGCAGCGTAGACAAATATATACCCTCACAGCTTCGCTATTCGTTTGCCGAAATCAGAGTATTCCTTGATGACACAGCTCAATGCTACGATTAGGCATTTTGACACCTTTTTACCGTTTTGGCCCCAAGCTCAGTATCAAATGCAGGGAATACAGCCCCCTTGTCTTAGGAACTAAGCTAGGCAAAGCTCTGCAGTTGGACTTCTACTACCAGAAAACGTAATTCCCATTTACTAAAATATAAAAGTTACATAAATGTATTTCTTATCCACATCAGTGCAGACCTTTAACATCAGAAGTGATCAGTGTGGTCAACAGCTCTTGCCTCACACAGACGGAGTTCAAGAAAGACTCGTCGTGTCAAACAACGACCTACTTTAGAACAAACAGGCTTATTCCAGAAATACTGTGTCATGTGAAATCATCCACCTGAACTTCTTTGAACAGCTGAATACCATCAGCAGAGCAACGGTCTCCTTCAAAACACGCCTCGAGGCAGAGTGCAATTCTGGTCTGAATTCAAGAGAAATTCTACTTCTGCCTTCTGTAAGACCAACACTTACTGAGCATAAGGAAAATTATGGTCACTGCTACCAAAAACTAGCTGGTATTTTGTGAGAATCAAATCACACACATACAAAGCTTACACGGTAAAAAACCCCACCCCGAGATGTTGGGTCGCCCTCGTGAAGGACTTGTTACAAACCCCACGTATTGTACTAAAAGATGCTCGGTGCGAAGACGCTTCAGTGTCCGTCCTCAACACTGCAGCTGCATGACCTCACGGCACCCAGACAGAGGGAACACCATCCGACGGTGAAGCTACATTCAATTTTTCCTCTATTTAGTAATAAAGAATACGTGCATATTTTGGGGGGCCAGGGGAAAAAGCTGGAATTCAGCAGATACAAATATTCTTCTGACCACGTGGACAACTTCACATGGAACGTGTCTTGGGGAGCCGTTGCTTCCCAGCCCAGCTACCACGCAAAGCCAACCCCCCATGCTCCTACCTCCACTCCTTGGACCTTCAGTTTCATGTGATCCTCTCGGGTGGTTTTCCCATCTTTCCTCTTCTTCCAGCAATATCCATCTTTCCTGTATTTCACCTTCTTCCTGTTGTACAGGATCATAGAACCATTCTGCGGTCTGAAAACAAGAAATAGATTTGGGTGACATAAAGCAAAAAACCACACGAAAAGAGTTCGAGAAGCAATTACTACAGCCCAGAGGAAGCCTCTACAGAAAAGCCGCATTCTCACTTGGCACAATGTAAACGTTCACTTTTTCTCGCTGTTAACTGGTTTAGCGGAAGTTTTGCAATCCGTAAAAAGTTGCCTGAGAATCTTGTAGCTAACGAAGCAGGCGTGACAGCGAGAGGTATTCAAAAAAAAGGAAAGCTTATAATGAGAGCGCCAGCGTTTCCACAGGACATGCTATGGCTGGGCTCAGCTACGTGCTAAAAATTAGAAGGAAAGAAAGGTTAAGGGGAAAAAAAGGAGTTATTATTTTATTACAGAAAATCTCTCTCTTTTTAACGCATCAGCAAGATCAGATAAAACCCACCTCTAACGCAGCACCAGAATACAGGTGTTGGTTTAAAAAGGCAACAAACAGGCAAAAAAGAACGGACGGGGGAAAGCGCGAGCTCATACACCGGGTTTGCTGCTCCGGCTTCAACCACCGCCAGACGCGAACAGCGTTCTCTCCTCAGAGCACCTCCTTGACTTCAAAGACATGTGAAAACATTTTCTGCTCAGGATCCACGTTGGCGCTTTAGAGTATCAATAAAGGCGCAGGCACGCTCGCCCCACAGGCAGGAGTCAACGTCTTTTTGCTGCACAACGACGCCTCATGGAAACGTTTTGCCGTCTGCTGAGCCGACACACGACAGGGCCTTTCTGCTGCAGTACTAAAGAAAAATAAAAAGCAAGCCCCCAACGCGGCAGGACAGCGTGCGTCGCAGGCAGGCAGCGGTGCTGTGGGTGCTGCAGCGCTGCGCTAGCCACGCTCGTTTGGCTTTAGGTCGCCAAGAGCAGAAACCCAAGCTCCTTCCCCCAAACTCCGCCACCGCCTCCTGCTGCTGCCACCTGTGTCGGAGCAGCCCAGGGCCAAGGGCTCGGTGAGGCTGCTCTTCCTCTCTCCTCCTCTGCATCACCCTGAAAACACACGCTCAGGTGTCAGCGCAGCCACGGCGTCTGTCTGACAGCGTCGTAGATGGGGCGGGATTAGTTCAGTGGAGATATTACATATTTTGTTGTGGCGTTTATTCCATAAACCTCCAGTCGCTGCTCACGTCAGCTCAAACCCTACTCAGAACGTCAAGGATTTCCCCTTGTTGCCGTCACGGAGATGTGCCCTACGGCTGACGACGAGTTACCTGCACGTTTAGGGTGAGCGTGAAAAGACAGCGCAGGAACTTTTCCCCTGCCGAGCGCCTCGGCACTCGCCCGTGCGGCTTTCTGGAAAACGTGTGCCTAAGGACCCGAAAGATTTCTGATGCCAGTAAAACACTGCTCTTCCGGCGCTCAGCGCCAGGAGGGAGCGTGCGGGTGAAGGGACCGCAGAGCTGAGCCCCACAACCTCGCTGCCGTTCTGCAAGGCTGGGATCGGGTTTTTGGTCGTGTATTTCTGCGACGAGAAAAGAACACGGTAAAAGGTCACTGGAACGCAGTTAACAAGATTTATATGACATAAACTGAAGCACAAAGGGACAAAATCTCTTCAGGATCTCTGAAGCAGTTGTTGATTTTTATAAGAACGTATCGAGTCCCTTTCCAGCTCATAGAAAGCGACTGGTCGTTAAAGATATCCTCATGAAATGCGAGGCAATTTTAACCCCCACGTACACTGCTACTGCATTTCTCTTGCCGTAAGAACGAGCAGAGAGGGAAGATCTCCTGCGCTTATCTCTCCGGTGCAGAAACACAGCCAAGAGCAGCAAATGGATGGCTGCGGGAAGGCTCGGTAGACGAGGTCTGACAGGATTCCCAGGACACATCCCCGATCTCCTCTGGGGGGTTTGCAGCTCAGCTTGAATTTGCGGATTTTGTTCATCCCTTTGCAGAAGAGGGGGACGAAACCGCAGGCCTGAGCACGAGCTACCGTGGGTTTGAGATTCCCTGCCGGCTCCTGCCAGCACGCGCGTGGGACGCCTGCAGCAAGGCAAGGTCGGCTTGCCTGCGCGTCATCAGGCAGGGAAAGCCATCCTCTTCCTCTGCATTAAACTCCACCTGGAACCACAGCAATAATAACAAGTACTGGAACATTAACGGCAATTTACTTGATTTGATTACCTACTACTTTGCAGCCACACAGCGCTCTTTTCATTAATGCAGGACTAAATGGAAAATAATAAAATAGTGTTTTAATATTACGGCGCAGCTGAAAGCAGGCAAGCCAGAGTGCTCTAAACCCACCGAGAAGCCTTTAGGCATTTGCAGCACGAGGTGCTGGGGCTGCTGGAGGGGTCAGCGGACCCGGTGGGGATGGCCACAGCCCAGGTTTGCAAGTTTTGCACCTCCGATGACAAAAACCAGACCCGCGGCCGTGCAACGGCAGCGCCATCTCGCAGCAGGTCGCCTCACCTCTATCTGCTCTACACCAAAGAGCAGGCTACTCCGCGCACTCGCTCCGGCTGATTCCCCAGGATAACGCGGAAAGGCGAACAGCACTTCCCCCTCCACTCACAATAAATTTGTGATGAGACAAGAAAGGGTTTGTTGCTCTTAGNCTGGGATCAGGGGAACAGATCGACCCTAAAACGCTAGTCTCCCCCAGCAGCGGAGAAGACGAGCCACTTCGCCTGCCCTGCTTGCATTCAGTAAATCCCTGTATTTAATTTAGGCTGGGAACACCAACGAGCAAACCTTCGTCACCACCACTGCTGCTCCATGAGCAGGGAGGCACGCTCCATCCTCCAACCCACAGAAAAACCACCCACCAAACCCCCGTGAGCCCAGGTGCGATGCCGGGAACTGCCCTCGGCGCCAGCAGCGGGGCATGTCGCCCGTGCGTCTCCCCAGAAGCCGCGCAGGAGCGAATGCTTGAGCCCCGAAACAAGGGCAGCCAGGCTCTCTGCAGAGACGGTGCAATTATTTCTGGTCCCACTGTGTGGAGCTTGCAGGATGGTCTACTTGCTTGCAGACCCAAACAGCCCACAGCAAAGTTACAACTCTGAATTTCCTCCCTTTTATGAGCCTGTGGCATTTAAAAGCTGCCTGATCTCTATTTAGGTTTCTTGCTTGCGGCCTGGGAGAAGGCGGGGAAAGGACAGGAAGAGTAATTGCAGAGCAGAAAGCCTTTTGTCTCAGGTATTGATGAGATCTGAGACGCTTCCCTCCCTCTTCCCCCGTTATTTACCACCACAGCTCTCACATAAATTGCCACAACAGCGTAAGAGCTACTTCTGCCCAAACTGCTCCTGCTACAGCTGGGAAGGAGATGCTAAATTCCAATTTCAGACTTATTTTTAGGGCAAACAATCATACCCTGCGGTCGATGGGTCTCAGGACCTGCTGGGTCACCCAGGTCTACCCGGGGCTCCTGAGGATGCTCACCTTCAGCTCAGGACCCGGCCACCGGAGAACTGGAGTCTCTCTCTCAGTAAGCTGGGGACAGGCTTGTCCCAGCGGGAAACAGAGAGGAATTCCAGGGAAGATTTTCCAAAAATGTCCTTTTGGATTTGGCACCCGATTTGGCTGTGCACAGCTACCCCTAGCTCTGAGTCCTGTTCTGAGGGGGTTTTGCTTCTTTTCCACAAAAGCCCTTACTTGGACAGTAAGATCTAAACCCAGCTATCCACACAAACTGGACACGAGGAGGGCCAGCCAGCCAGGTAAGGTCAGGGTATTCGCGTCAGCTGACGCTTCGCATCTGCCTCTCCATCACGCTCATAAATTTAAATAAAGCCTGAGATGTTCCCCTAATCATGCTCCTGAAATATTAATAGGGGTCTTCAATGCAACTAGTTCCCTCTAAACTGTCACATGAAGATTTGGTAAATGTCAGATGTATCATCTAATGACAACTACGTTTTACAGCCTCGGGAGCTCGGGGTGCCAGCAGGGAATTGTAAATATTGCAAAGCCAGAGGCGACTCTTTTCCCAGAACAACGGAGTAAGATCAGCCAGAACCCTTCTTCCTCGAGAAGGTCCACCGCTCTAAAATTGATTTTTTATTTTATCACCTTGTCTTTACTTCAGTTCCCTGCCAAGGTGGATATTTAAAGCAGCTCAGTTCTTTACCAAAACCCCCCAAAACTAGGTGTGACGCTGCCAGCGGGGCATCAGCAGCCTCAGAGCTTCCTACCAGCCCAGAAAGCGCCGGTAACCGGCACCGCGGCAGCGAGGTGAGCGCTGTTTGGCGAGCCGCGGGCCGCAGAAGCCGGGGAAAGGCTGCCAGGGCAAAGCTGGTGAAACCCCTCCCGGCTGACCCCAGCACTGATGCCTCTCGCTCTGCGCTGCTGCATACACCGTCCCCGGAGCTGGAGGGCCACGACAGTCAAAGCAATAAAGCAGGAGGGTATCGCACAGCAGACACTTTCTGTACCATGCCCACTGGTAAGCAGCAGGCACCCCTGACACGTAGGTGATGCAGCCATCACCCATACCGGAGGGATGAAGCCCCCCTTCCCTCCCCTGCCAGACACTGCGCGGAGAAATGGCTCCTGCTAACAGTCTTGATTATGCTGGTTTTTATCCTGCACAACTGTTAGCTTTATTTTCTCTGGCTATGAAGTTGTCAGGGAGTCAAGGGACAGCAAAAGGGACTATCTTCCATCTACTGAATCTATGCACAACGATAATGAGAAATTAACTTCCGCTCTCCCAAAGGAGCAACCTACTGATGCAGAAACTGGCTGGGAGAAGCTGGAGTCTTGGAGGAAGCCCTGGAAAGAGAGACAGAGCCTTGCAACACATCATTGCACTGAATCATCGTTTCCCGAGCAACACAAAGAGGACAAAGTCCTTGAATTTGCCTTCGTCCCGAGAACCCTAATCCTCACAGGGGTGTAAAATGAGCCAGCAACAAGCAGGAGGACACCCTTCTCCAAGGAGCTGCCTCGCTGGAAACCAAACCAGCGCTGGCAGAGCGCACCACGTTTGCATACCAGAGCACAGACTGGCGACATCGTGGCCCCACACACTGACACCGCTCATCCCTGCCTAGATGCTCCTCTTCGTAGCAGCAGTAGGCCACAAGGCTTAATCCTTACCTCTTCTTCCCAGTGCGGAGCCTCCGTGCTTGTCAACAAAAGTAATGCTATTCATTAAGCGTGGGAGTAATTACCTACGGCTCCAACAAACGGGACTGAACAAAGGTGTGCCAGGACAAAGCTGGCTTTTGTACCGTGTCACGGCACTGTTCAGGGGCTGCCAAATAAAGCATTTGTATAAGATCCAGATAAATTCTGAAGACTGAAATAGAAGCTACAACGCACTATAAAAGCACTGGGCGGGGTTTTGGTGTGTGCTGGGACACCTGCTGACAAATCTTACCCCGAAACCAGTTTCTTGGGGCTATTTAAGGAGAGATCAGGACACCAGAGCCACGAAAATGCATCCTCCAGATACTTCTCTTTGCACGGCATGATGCTGTAGAGGTTAAACCGAGAAACACCCAGGGCTCTGCCAACTTAGGCAGGACCAAAGTCTGTCCTAAACCGTCTTCCCAACAGTGACGTCTCTGCGGCACAATGCAACCATGTGCAAAGGTGGCGGCGGCACAGCCAAGCTCGGCAGCTTGGGCTGCAGGCAGCAGACACCTGCCTGCGCCCCCCCCAAAATCCTCAGCAGGCTGCAGAGATGGAGAGTGACAGGGCAGCTACGGGGCAGATATCTCCATTTCACAGCAAGCCCGAGCGGGACCGCTTCTCATGCACTGAGTCCTATTTTCATGAATGTGCTGGGAAAGGCTGTACATTTCTGCTCCCCCTGCTTGTTCTTGAGACAACTAGAAAATAGGGAACAGTGATAACAGCACTAATAACAGTAATACAACTAATAATAGGATTTGACTTCTCAGTAAACGTTTACTCTGCTGCCATTTACACTCAATGGTATCACGTTTTGCTGCCGAAGAGTGAACTCCCCGTAAGATCATCCAGCATCTCTGCGTATCGTGGTTACTCGGCCTCACTAATTCAACCATTAACAACCCCCTTATTTTTAGGGCCAAACAAAAAAAATCAGAGGGGAAAAAAAGAAGTCTTCATCATCGGTGCTTTTGACACACGAGATGACTGTTTTCCTCTCATCCCTGCTTTGGTTTCTGCTCCGTCTCCCTCCACAGCATCGTCTGGGTGTTGTCCTTCCCCGATTCACACCTTAGGGCACACGACAGTCAGGAACCACAGCCTTGTGAAATTTCGTACCAACAGCCAAACTCTGAGTCAGAGTGGGGGTTTTAGGCAGGAAATCACTTCTGTGTACCACTGCGATTTTGAGCAGCCCAAAATATTGACGATTAAAAACCTCCCAAAGGAGGGCCATGGAAAAGTGAGGCAGCTCCAGTGCCAGAGCTCACGCTGGCAAAGCCACAGCGCATCACCCTGACTTGTTCCCATGCCTCCGTTTATCAGATCTGCTTCTCGACTCAACGTCTGTATCTCGAGACTAGAAACACACCCACAGAAAGAAATAACATCTGCTGCAGAAATGTTTCACTACCGAGGCCGGAGGAATTCCCAGGGCGTTTGTAGGTTACGTGTTGTTCTAACTCCCTTCTGTGTGCCAGGCAGCTGGATGTACCTTGCTGGGGACGTATACGCCGTCTTGACCTGGGAGTCCGGGTCTGTGCCTCCACAGGAGCAATTCAGCAGGGCGATCTCATTCCAACCAACCCCTGATGCCAGCAGAGAACTCCCCT
>VWZZ01001113.1:369828-440254 GCA_013399095.1 Psophia crepitans
GGGGGGCTGGGGTCCAATAAGAGCCCGTGGCCCTGAGCAAATGTGGATGCTGTGAGGGGCAGCTCCCCTGTCCCTCTGTCCTTGGGGTACCAGGCGAGCTCTTCTCCTACCAGCAGCACCTAAGTCGGACCCTGTTTTAGCACCGTGTCTGGAGCCTCGCCAAGCAGGAACATCCTTCTGGAAACTGTCCTGTCCCTAAGCTGGACATT
Source organism: Psophia crepitans (assembly GCA_013399095.1). Classification (NCBI taxonomy): domain Eukaryota; kingdom Metazoa; phylum Chordata; class Aves; order Gruiformes; family Psophiidae; genus Psophia; species Psophia crepitans. Next base: position 370,038 of record VWZZ01001113.1, read on the forward strand.
TAGTCCAAACAGCTAAGAACAGTATCTCCAACAAATAACCTGATAATTCATGTGTTGATGGTTCTGAACTCTACGCCAGATTTGAAAAAGAAATTTGAAACAACTGTTATGAACTCCTCGGTATGCCGAGCGACTGAAACCTCCCCGTAACGATACAGGACCAAGTAAGAATATTAAAATTATCATTAAGTGGAACGCACATGAAATGCTAAAAAGTCTTTTGGTAAATTATTTCTTGATATAATGACATGCTATAGACCTAAATCTTACACAAGGCATGAAAAGAGACAGTTAAATCAACTCTGTTCATTTAAATATAATTTTAAAAGAACTGGCGTTCGTCTCTTTATTGCTCTAGGATCTTTATCAATTTCTTTAGCCCTCATTTATTCCTCTTCCTTACTCCCACGGGGATGCCATTTGATTTATTGGGAACTAGTTCTTACACCTTGTGAATGCTTTAAACAGTTTTCAGATTAATCATCCCGGTATCTGTGAGAGCCCCCTTCGATCTCCTGCCCACCCAGACCTGAGGGGCTCCCACCTGCTGCCTGTGCCCCATCGATTGCCCTCTCCATGGAAACGGGTCGTTACGGCAAGGACCCCGCGCTCCAATTAATTTCTCAAAAACTTCTTTTGAGATGGCCTCCTGCAGGCGTTGGTAGCTTTAAAGTGAGGTCACTTCCCGGCGCAGCGGTGGCACCCGCCCCGCAAAGGGGGAGGGAAAAAATGGAAGGAAAATTGTATTTATTCAGTTAACTTACTTCCAGTTCAGCTTCCCTGCTCGTTACAGCCATCGGCCAAGGCTAACAAGGGTCTCCCCAACAGGCGGGGCCGTACCTCGGCTTTGGCCCAAGTACCGTACTGCTGGCGGCGCTGCGGGATGCCAGCGATGGCCCTCTCCTCGGACTCTGGCCGGCGCTGCCCCCCCCGGCTGCGGGGGTGCGGGGGGCCTGGGAGGGAGCGGAGCTCTGCGCACGCTCAGGAAGCGCCGAGGAGAAGGAAAAGGGTTTCTGACTCTCCCTCCGCCAGCAGCGTGGAGCTTGGCTCAGGACTTGAGACACTATAAAAATCTGTAAATATTTGAAAATTGAATGATTTCTCGTTAATTATAAATTTTAATTGAGAACTGCTTCAAAATGGGATTGCAGTACAACAGTCGATGAATTCCCAACACTGCAGCCAGCAGAAGGGCTGGCAGAACAGCGACGGCAGACCCCAGTGTCCTCCATGCGCCTGGTGAGACCTCCGAGGGGCCGGAGGGAGCCGGGGGCTGGCGAGGCTCTGGCTGGAAGAGCCAGCGGTGCTCTGACGGGACGGGGTCAACTCCCACACCGCTCCGGCACAGGGCGAGGACTGACCCCTACAGACAACGACAGGCGAGGGCAGTGGGACTCCAGGGACGACGCGACACGAGTTAAGCGTACAAGCACACAAGGAACCACTTGTTTGCTCTTTCCCACGGTTTGAAGCCTTACGAATTGGCATCTACCGGCTTCCAGAGCACACGCAACCCCCAAAAATGAACCTGAAGGAGCAGCGCAAACCCTGGGCACCGCTGGGTATTGAGCATGCTCCAGCAACGGCAACGCCACGGAGGAATGCCGCATCCTGCACGTGCTGCCTGCAAAATGGTGCGGCCGCCAAGAAAAGGCACAAAGACATTTGGCGGTGGAGAGGGAAGAGGGAGAAACCACCGAGGTGTCCTCTCCTCCATTCCACCAAGCCAACAAGGCAGCTCCTTCCCGGCGCCTGGGGGCATCAGGGGGTTGTTTTCTTGGCGTGCTCACAAGGGATGAGCAAAGGGGGTGCAGGGAAGCTTCCTGCAGAACACTCTTCCAGAGCAGGGGTTTGCACAGCACCGGAGCCCCAGCCTGGGAGCGGTGTCGGGATGTAGACGCAGAAATCCAACCCCCATCAGCAGAGCAAGGCATGGCGGGAGATCCGCAGACCACTACGGGAAGGGATGGTAGAGGAGACACCACGCTGCTCCACCACCACCCGCTCACTTTCCAGGCAGAAGTGTTTTATGCCATATTGCAATCCAATTAAAAAAAATATGTCAATTTACCAACGGACTCAGTCAATTGCTGACCGACAGTAACCGCGTACATAAATCTGGACTAACCTGGGGCTGGCTGTTTTCAGTCCTCAGCCAGGAGCATCGGCTGTTGGCTGGGCTGAAGCTTAGGACTGTGCCAAGCCACCAGCTGAAACTAGTTTTTAGAAGACGGGACAAGGAGACCTGCCCTCTCCTCCCCAGGAGGGCCGAGCTCAGCTGCATCCACCTTCCAGGCGGATTTACGAGCGGCGACACCGACAGCGCGCGGGACCTTTGGCGCACGAGCTCCGGCCGACGGTCACGAATTGCACGCTGCATTCGAGGCACGTGCCGAAACTCCCCGTGGCAACCTGGTTTAGGCCCCTCCTCTCTTTCGAATTAACCTCAGGAATATAATCTATTTATTTGTATTGGTTTAGTCCCATCAATTAATGATGACAAGGCAATTAACTAGAATGCCAGACAGTAAAAAATAACCACATAATGCCTTCTTTAGAGGAAATCTATTATGTAATCCCAATCGGTCTTCATTAACACAAAGTATTCCAGTAAAAGGTAGTAATCTAGTTATGGTTTGTGAAATATGAAGATCCGCAAAGCAATTTTTCAGAATTAAGGGTAAAGCGTTTTCAGCAAACGGAAAGGGAACATTTTTGCGTTTTTCCTGCAAACCTTTGCAAAAAGCAAGAGCGCACCGTAACGTAACGCGCCGGTACTGGGCAGGTCAGGCGGTATCGCAGGAGAGGCACCAACTTAGCCGTGATGGCTACGAGGAGACGCAAGGTGGCTTCCGAAGCATCTCCCCTCCCACACGGTGGGTTTCTGGATCAAGCCAAGAGCAAGACAGCATCGATTTTCTGCCTCCCTCGTCTGACACTCGCTGCACAGAGGTACAGACGCCAGCACCAGGACGGTGAGTCTCAAGCTGCTAACCGCAGCGCTCCTACACACCCCGACAGCTGGCTTTTGGGCCAAAGGTCTCCAAATTAGCGTTCCCCGGTTCCATTCAAATGATGATGTCGTAGAGTGCTCATCCTCATCACGCCCCTCACAAAGGAAGGATGCCACGATGCGACACCACCCCGACTCCCTTCCTTCGCCACTGCCTTCAGGAACCGAGCAAACAACTTTGGCACAGAAAAAAGACTAATTGTCTGCTCCGATATTTAATTTGACACATCTCAGAATTAATACGTCGAGTATTTTAATGATACTAACCTCATTTATCCATTTCCTATAGTAAAGATCCAATTATTAGAAAAACTAGATTAAAAGCTTACTCCAGTTTCACGTGGAAACACACATTTTCCACTTTCAAGCCTTATTTGCCTTCAAACTTATTAGTGAACTAGTAGACGATAAGAGAGAATTAAACCCAAGTATAGAAAATCCTGCAAACAAAGAACACAAACAAATGTAAGGGCAGCCAGCCCCTTCCCCAAAATACGCCAAAGCTATTAAGAACTCTCGACTTAAAATTCATAATGAAGCCGCTTAAAAAAAATCCCAAATTCCGATAGGAATGTGTTTACAATGCAAACTCAATTATTGTCTTATTTCGATGATTATCTTTCCTTATACCCTCTCAGCTCATCCTACTTTTGAATTTAATTACATTACAGTATTTTCAGTTGAGATGAAATTGCAAGTTTTCAGATTAATTTAGCCTGAACTAACTTTTGATAACAGAAAATCCTTTTTCTGTCATGCCCTACTTGGAGACCAGCTAAGTTAGCACGAATCACTCTTAAACCTCGTGTCGCACCCCTGGTAAAGCCGCGCTCGCCGTCCCCAAACCCGGCATCGAAGGGTAAATGTTTGCCTAGTTTTCTTTGATGAAAACGCTCCCGTTTTGCTCTTTCCTCTGTTATTTTCCAAGCCCAGGTGGACAGAGAAGAGTTGAGCGATGACTGCTCCCTACGCACTGGCACCAGAAATGCTGCTGAGAAAGGCACAACCTTTTCTGTTTGCTTAAAAAAGCACAAAAAAAAAATAGACCCGTGTATACGTTTACATACACAGGAGTTCCAGAAATAATTAAAAAAATTAATCACAATTTCATTTTGCCTATTTCCTTGGGAAAACCGAACCACTCCTCTCATGAATACTTTCTCAAATGGCATTGATCTAATCCAGAGTATTTTCACTCAAAGAGCACGCATCTTACTGCTTGCTGTTCTGCGCTGTCTCTGCAGCCCAGGTATTTTACCATCGTTTTAGCTTAGCGGCGTGAGTCCATGCGCTCGCTTATTTTTATAATCTATGTAACTGCCTGCCGGAAGACGGAGAGGGACAATCCAGGCACGCTCTCAAAGGAAAACACGGGTGTACGGGGACCTGTCATCTCTGCGACCTACAGAGCGATCCAGGCGCTTCCCACCTCCCCAGTTCCCCTACAGCACCGGGCTTGCAAGGGGAACGGGACGTGTTTTGGCGAACCGAAGTGCGATGTTCTCGTATGGTATTTCGGCAACGCAACCAGAGGGGAAGTGCGTGGTGAGAACAGAGGCGTAAAGCACGCCCGGCGCCGAGCTCCCTCCAAACCCGCCGCTCGAAGCCCCCCTCTGCCCAGCGGGACCCCACCAGGACCCGGAGCTGTCCCCGCCGGACACCTCGCCATCCCCACGGGACCACCCGCGCAAGGAGACCCAGGGTGGCTTTAACCCAACCACGGACGCCATGGTTCTCCTCTCACCTGTCGCCCACAAGTTGTTATCTGACACAACCATCAAACCCTAAGCGTATTAAATCTGCTTTCTTAATGTGCCAAGCTTTGAGGCTCAATCTAATTACTGTAACTAAGTTATAAGCTGTAATTGTGCTAGCGCTGTGCAAGATTTTCACTGTCTAAACCTTGACCAAACTATGATTAATATCAGCGAGAAACTAAGACTAAATGTTAGCTTCCATATAAACTGTCTAATCTGAAGGAAAAGCCACCCCACTTACTGTACCTTCTGCATGCGCCAGGAGAGCGCAGCAGCGCCCTTTCAGAGGGCAGAGCCCCCTTGCAGCAGGTGCCCCCGTGCTAGAAGCGGGATGCTGTGCCTGCTCCCCAGCCTGCCTGGCTGCTTCTTCATTGCCGAGATGAGCGGTATGAAATATATGAAGAATTTCCAAGTTTAAGGGGACAATTGTCCCTGCGAGCCCCCCCGTTCGCACCCTTGGGACGCTGCCACCCGATCCTTTTTAATTTAGAGGGATGTGCACGCACCACGCCAGCTGCAGCACAGTCCTCAGGGGGTTTCACAGCAGCCCGGGCATCCCAGCGCCGGTGCCTGATGCTCGCGGGGAGAGACACCCAGATGCGGCACAATACTCGAAATGCCTCTGACACGGTGCGGGCTGTGCCCCCGCCACCTCCCTGGTCTCTTACCTACCCCGAGGTCTGAGCTAACTGCCCTCTCTAATTTCCCCCACCACACACCTTCTGACGGAGTGACAAGACAATTAAGATCCACCACGTTTATTACCCGGACTCTCAGCCAGAGAGCATTAAAACTTGTGATACCGACTCTGCAAATTAGCCAGGCACCGCACTAACGAAGCGGGACTTTCACTGGGGCTGAGGAAGAATTCCCGTAGTATCGGAGGGCAATCTGCTGGGCTGGGAGAGACTTGGTCAGGAGCAAAACCACCCACAGCACGAGAAATGATAATCTATGTGAAATCAGGCAATGGCGATGCCACAGCAGGGCTCTGGTGTAGCACGGCCATGGAAAGGGCTTACTCGATAGATGAGAACAACTACAACGATGAAAAAGTAATAATACTTTGTGCGTCACAGTTTTCCCTTCGTCTGAGCAGGTGGAGAGACTGAACTGCATCAAGTAAACTTGTAATAGTACAGAAAGTCCTGAGAACAAGGGTGCGGGGAGCGGGGGGGTTATTGTCTTTTTACTTCAGATGAAACTTCTTTTGAAGTTGTCGAAAGACTGCATTGCCATCAGTGGCTCCTAAGCAGTAGGAAGCACAATTAATCATTAAAAATAGATTAAAAAAACCCTAAAATGCACCGTTCGCGTGTTGGTTCGAACATCTGAGGCCGTTCAGCAGAACTGTAACGGGGCAGCAGCAGCACCAGCAGCAGCACCAGCAGCAGCACGCCGCCAGCGACGACCACCGCTCTAACCCGGCGGAGCTCCCACGGGAACAACAAAACCCAGAGGAGAGGCGGTCAGACCTTGATCTCAGAGTGCTTCTCTTCGCAAAAATCTTCTTGCACGAGGCAAACACAAGGATTTAGGAAAAAACATTAAAAACATAAAATAAAATCAGAGCGGGGCAGGGCGCTGCGGGGCCCAGCAAAGCCACCCAGCCAGCTGCGGCACGGGGCCACTTTGGCACCATGAATACGTGGAGGATCTCCGCCCAACGACAAAACACACGTAAAAAGTAATTAAAAGAGAATTCAGTGAGGGTGAGAGAAGGAACGTGCGACCGTCAAAATGCTGCTCTGGGCCGTGCACACCTCTGTGCCCACCGCCTGCGTCTCGCAGGTGCCGGGACACACGGCCGACAGCTCTCAGACCCGACCGCCAAAGCGCTGCCAGAGAAATTGGGCTCCGAGTTTTAAAGCACACGTACGTTGCTCCTGCACACGCGAAGCTCAAGGAAACGACAGGCAGGTCAAACAGCGTGTTTCATTCCTCGCTTTTAGAGGAGGCTTCCCGGAACCGCAGGTTCACAGGAGCAGGCAGAGGTCACAACGCCGTTTCTTTTAAGTTACAAAATACAGAATACGGCAAGAATACGGGCACTGGGATTGCTTCCAATTCCAGCAATTCTTCCAGTACTTAAGACAGTAACTGCCTTAGCCGGCGAGGAGTGCGTCCTCCAGCACCGGCACAACCCGCAGCATCCCCGGGGCTGACGCCTGCATCTCCCCATCGCCCCCGTCCGTCATCACAGCCTGAGTGCGCTCACGCCAGCCCGCAGAGCGGAGCAATCCTCCCAAGCCTCCGGCTATGAAATCTCCTCCAGTATCGGGGATTTTGGTCGAGGCAGGTGGGCAGAATAAAGGAAGCCGTATTAGACACAGCAGTCCCTTCAGACCTGGGATCTGTGTAACAGCACTGCAGACTTCAGAAGTGACTTTTTTTTTAAATTTCAGGAGTCAAGGAGATGAGAGGGAGGATTTAAGAGAAGAAGAAAACGAGCAGAGCAGCATTTAGAAAAGCCTGGGAGTAAAACTGGAGGGAGAGAAGGAGGCAGGGCAAGCAAGTGGAGCAGTAAGTATAAAATCCTCCAAATCTTCAATACCCTAAATTTAAAGCAGAGCACAAGACAAGGAGCCGCTCTTCACTGGCACAGTTATCAAAGGGCATGATTTACCCTAGGCCTGTTTGCTGACCAATTTAGAGCTGGTTAGACCTTCTGATGCTGTCTGGGACATAAACGCCCTCGAGCAGGGAGACGCACCCCTGCAGCACGCACCGGCCGGCGCCCCATAGCTGTGTTTCTGGTTTCTACCCCCGTCCCTCCCCAGGAACACAAGCAAGGTCGGGGCCGCGAGGGGGAAAGCTGGTGAGGCAAAACAAACGAAAGCCCCAGCAAAGGGAAGAGGCTGCGTGTGGCTGTTCGTGCGGCACCACCGCGAGTGCCGGAGAGCTCAGGACAAGGAAGAAATAAGAAACACCGTTTTCTCCAAAAAACCCAAACGAAAGCTGTAAAGCCACAAACGGTAGGCTGCTCTCCTCTGTGGGTGCCCTTGATGTTTGAGCATGCTGTGCTGGGCACTGTCCTCCTGAGGACTTTTCCCAATTAGACCCCTGAAAAGTTCCTAGAATAACCAAAACTGGAACCTTTAGGAAGGCAGTTTTCATTCTGAACACAGCTCTTCCATGCTTCCGAACACCGAGCAGAGGATGCCAGGAAAAAAACAATCCAAATGCAGGAGCAAAGGTCTTGGTGGGTCCCTGGGAAGAAGCGACATCTTGGTGGCAGCTGCTCAGGAGCTGTCGCATCGGCCCTGCGCTCGTCAAGCACCCAACAAAAGCTTCCAAGCCCCAGTACGGCGTGGAAACAAACGCACCAGCAAACCAGAGGGCGAGGAGTTGGCAGCCAGAGAAATGACCGAGAGGCTGGCAGCTCACCGCCCAGGCAATTTCTCTCTCCTCCACGATGTCAGCATCGCTGGCTTTAGAAGTCTCCCTCCAAAGGGAGGCAAAGCAGAAGTAGGACGGCGAGACAACCTGACTCCGGGACGCGTTTCACCTCTGCGCTGGCGGCTGGGACGGCGCGTTGTTCGGTGACCCAAATCCCCCCTTACGCACAAAATACTTTCTTGGTAACTGCTTCAACAGTTTCAACCTTTCTTAGCTCTTGCAAATCCTGTTACACAGCAAAGATTTGTACCAGGGCTTTAATTTACTCACTGTAAATAAACCTGGCAACTTGGCTGGGTGGTTTGGTGAGTCACCGGCACAGCCGAGGGCCCGGAGATTTGTAATCCTCGTTCAGCAGCACGCGGTGCAGCTCTGTGTTACAGCCCCGGGTGATGCTCTGCTCGCAGCATCCTGCCATTTCAGGAGATCCAGACAAAGCCTCTAAAATGTACTTGGTGTTCACGTCACCTTGGAGCGTGGTGGGGACGGCCGCCCCCGTCCCAGGAGCGGCAGTGAAGCACAAGAGGGAGCATCCCACCAACACCAAATAGAGTCAATTCATTTGTTAGAGTCCTGCATAACTTTGTCCTTCGAGCAGCTTATTTTAGCTAATTGGGCATCCAGCGAGAAGATCCCCCCTGCGTGACCCATTTGCTGAGCGAGAGGCTCCGCTGGTGGGAAAGGAACAGCCACCTGCCAGAAGGCACCGACATGAGGGCGCAGGGATGCTCCGCACGCCACTTCGGTCCCCGAACCCACAAACCAGCCATGCAGACTACAGAGCGAGAGGACAGCGCCCATGACGTGCCGGACCCCGCGGGCAAGGTGAGCCCTGGCTTCCCGTTTCTCCAGGGGAAGCCACGGCACACCATGGCTCCCCTTTCCAGGACTAGGGCCCCCAGGAAGATGGAGAAGGGAATAAGACACCGCACGTAAGGCTATACTCCCACCTCTGCTCCCTCCACCACTGCAATTCAACGTGACGCATTCGCCCATCGCTTGCATTTAACAACAGCACTTAAAACAACAGTTTCAGTTGTAAAGATGGTGTTGTTCTGCCACCTACATCGCTCCCCCAAATTCTCCACTGGTATAAGATGAAGCACAGACAAAACCAAATGGCCACATTTATAAAATCCTCCGTTTTTAAACGTTACTGGAAGACAAGCTGAGCAGAGAGCCGTCAGAGCCACTAATGGTCTTCCAGCCAGCCGAAAGATGGAACAAGTACAGATGTTATTAGTCTCATTTCAATTTTGTAAATTAAACAGCGAGAGGAAACAGCCTTATTTATCTTCATTCAGTTCATCATTGACATTTATAAAATAAATACAGAAATAATACTACGGGCACAATTCACTCCCACCGGCAGCAGCAGGAGCCACACAACCAAGTACAGGCAGGGATGCTGCTGCCTGCCAGCGCCAGCCGATTCCCACGGGACCTGCTGGTACCTCCCCCCTAAACACTTCCCTGCTGCTCTAAGTCCTGCGGTGGGCAGGCCTCGATGTGCGGGGTCCTCTGTGGAGATGGAAGTTAACGCCCTGCAGCACTCCAAGGTTCGGGAGCGATGGTCCAGCGGTCCCTGGCTCTGTCAGGGGAGGAATATGGGACTCGTCACGTCCACCACGTCCGTTCAGGGCAGGCACCGGCACCCCGCCGCTACCCGGCCCTCCTGGGAGGAGTTGTTTCTATCACGACCTCAAACAGCGCTCAAAAAATTATCATTAAAAATACAACCACGCTGTTCGGCAGCTTTGCCCTGCACATGGCACTGTTCAATTCGGCTGGAAAAACCCATTCAAACAGCACACACTGGCACGTTTCGGCTCTACAGCGAGAAGGCACGACGGCTTTGCCAGAGTCGATAGATTGTAGTGTTCATCTTGTCAAAGTGCCAGGCATCTGAGCAGCGAGCAAACAAGACGTCCTGGGACGACAGCACACTGGAGAGGATGGGAAAAATCAGTGCTTTCTAGGTACGTGGAGTCATTTTTAAGCAAAATTTTGTTTATCAGAATTAAAAAGAATTCCTGAACCATGTGAGAAAGTTTGAATTTCACACCAGACAGAGGTGGACAGGAGCGGGTGGGGGGAGGATCCCCTCTGGCAGCTACATGGTGGGGAAGGCCCTGGGAAAGAAACCTCTTCAGCATCGCTGGACCCGAACCAAGTGCCCAAAAGCCACCCACAGCACCATGAGGCACAGCGTCACTGCACCGAGCCGGGCGATGCTCGGGAGAGGAGGAGGAGCATGAGGCGATGCTCGCTCTGACACCACTTGGGTCGGCAGTTGAAGAGTCACCACGCAGGAGACAACGGGATTTCTGGCAGGAAAGATTCAAGTTCTCCCGCTCCACCAGGAGGCTCGTGATGGGCTTTTACTGCTGCTTTATTTCCCTCAGAATCAATAGAAAACAATAACCCCACGGCCAAGCATAAATCACGTCCCGAGCACGCGGCCCTGCTGCTCGCATGGCCAGGCAGAAGGAATCGCATCAGCTAAGGAAAACACAAAAGTGTTTATCCTAATTAAGAAATTTCNTGAACTGCACCAAAACCTGGCAGAAGGATTGTGTGGGGTTACACTCTGTTAGGAAATTACAGGAAACAAAAAGGCACAGTGGAAATTATTCGAGGGTGTGAGATTTAAGGTACATTTTTAATTAAAACAAAAGGACCAAAGCTGCGATGCAGCGTCATAAAGCAGATAATTTTACAGCTGGATGGTTTCCCTCTGATGTACTTGAAAACCACTTCTAAGTGACATAAAGTTTAACATACCGGTACGTCTGCCTACCTACCAGATTCTACATGGAATTTAAAATTTAATTATATTAAAGTATTGTTACAGCGTGCGTAACAAGAATGCTAACCACGTGTAACTCCAGGAGAATCATTCCCAGATTTTTGTAAATCTGTGTTTCTCAGGACTAGGAAGAGGAAAAAAAAACCTTAGCCCTCATATCTGTGCTCTCAGCCCTCGCGTTTACTGCTCACCCACCAACGCCTCCGTGTTTGCACTGCGCAGGTTCACGCGCTTCTCCAGCATTTCTGCCGCACTCCGCACAAGGAGCCTCCTGCAAGGTACTCCTCTAAACGGGGGACGCACGGATCCTGGGAAACCACCCACCCACCTGCGGGAAAACGCGTAAAGGCACGTGGAACGGAACACGGCAGGCACAGCAGTGCCGGGTGAAATCCAGCAGGGAGATGGAGAAACACACTGCTCAGCGCCTGACGTGACAGCACGAGCAGGACAGTCGTCATTACCTCTGTCATACGGTTGATGTTGCAAAACCCCAGCAAGGACTGGGGGGGGCTGTGAAATCACTGCCTTGGAGAAGGGGAGGGCAAACGGCAGGAAAGCAGATCTGCATCGTCAGCCTGGGGAGTCTACAGCAGCCTGCGAGCAGCGAGCACGGGGCCAGGAAGGTGAAACGGAGAAAGAGCCGCAAGTTTCGAGCTGAAAGGAGAGCAGGCAGCCACGGGTAGCACCCTCGCACCAGCATCCCCCCCGCAGCACCGAGGGGCGCCCCGCCGGGCCCCGGGCTGCTCACGCATCGCCCGGTAGGCAAACAGCTACACCCTGCAGCGCCGCTTGCCCCTCCAGCGACAGACATCTCTCAGTTCGCGCCGACTGCAAAAGGACACTGCTCGGAGCGCTGGGAGGCACGGGGAAGAAAAAAGCCCAGCGGGAGGGTGCAGCGAGCGCCTGGCAGCGGGAGAGGGGAAGCCTCTGCTGTTCGGGTACCCTAGGAACAGAAGCAGAAACTCTCCTAGTGCAAAGGACAGAACCTTTCGGGAGGGGAAAACAGGAGTAATTTCACAGTTCTGTAAATACCCAGGAAGAGCACAACTCTCTTAGAGAAACCAAAGGACACCAGGAGCCCAGCAGCGCGTGCACAAACAGCACGTGCGCCTGCCAAGCACGCCAGCTAGGTTAGCAAATTATTCCTCGTGCCACAGCTAGATAAAAGCCTGCTCATTACCTACAAACACGGGTATTCAGCACCAAAAAATCCCCCCACGATAATCAGACTCTGTAGCCAGCTCCTCATCTTCTGACAAACGCGGTTTGTTATACAAATCAATTTGTATTCTTCCAGTCTGAACAGCTCTCAGCTGCTCTCTGCACACACGGGGCGCAAAAATCCCCCTCCTGGTTCCAGGTTTCCGGCACACACCCGCTAACGCACCCATCTGCAACGCAAATCATGCTGTATTTGCCACACATATTACACCGCATCGACCCTCCGGATACAACGTGCCCCCTTCCACGGGACCTCGGGCGCCCTGATCTCCACTGGCCAAGGACGGGGGAGCGGGGAGACCCACGCCACCCGGCCCCAGCCCAGCGCTCCAACTTCAGGGCCAGATTTCCTGGAGGGAGAAACTTTGTCAAGAGATAATCCCAGTGAAGAGCTGCTTTTTCATCAGCTGGTGTTTGCAGGCCATTAAGATGCAACAAGCAGTCTCAGGCACTCTTTCTGTACGCTGTTGTTGATGCAGAGAATGTATTGGAAAAAATGAGAGAATATCATTAAAGGTTAATTATGAGCAACTTAAAGGTTATTTTTGCATATCTCACCTCCTGGACAAAAGATGATTCTTCATTACTATACCAGAATATAAATTAAGTTGCAAAGCCTTTAAAATGTGACAAAGACTTCAATTTTGTTGCTGCTTAAAACAGTGTGAACAAATACCAGTTTTCCCAGCCCTTCTGCAGCCCTTCCACGTTACACAGAAAAGGGCACACCCAGTGCCGCCCGCGAGGGCAGTTAAACCCTCCAACTCCTCCCCTGCCGGGACCCTTCCACCAGAAGCATGAAACGCACACAAATATTGGACGGCCTGGCAGGTCTGGAGCCCCCACCCAAAATCTCTCCTTGCACGTTTTTACCTTCCACCTGCTCTAGCCGGGCCAAAGGCAGCTCCTCTCCGATTCCTCTCGCAGCCGTCAAACCCAGATCGCACGGGGGACACGGGGGACTCGCTTGTACCCAGCGGCCCCGGACACCCCGAGCACCCTCCTGCCCTGTAATGTTTCACCTCGAAATGGCCGGAGCCTGCCCAAATTCTGAATGCCACTTTTATCCAAAAACGAATGCCACCTATTTTCCTTGGCCGTATCTGTCAAGTCGGACCTGGTGAGCACGCGTGGCGGCTGTGCAGCGATCCAGCAGGCTGGAGGACCCAACCTGCAGCGTCCGTGACAGGCGAACCCCGTCCGGAATGGAAACGCGGACACCTCGCTTCGCTTGTCCAAGCTGGCCGGTCAGCGCTGTCCTCCACAGTGACGTAGCTCTCCTGAGCCACCAGGTCAGTACGAAGGGAAGCCAGCTCTCCTGGAGCACCAGCTTCTGCCTGCTGCCTGGGCTGGACGCCTCGTGGGAAGGGTCTGCACGAAATATTGGGAGACTGTCAGCTGCTCTGGGCCAGGGCGGCCCGACGGCTCCCAGCGGTTCGGCCGTGTTAAAGCCAACAGGGCGGGCTGTTACAGGAATTCGTTACCGGTGTCACAACACCCCTGGAGCAGAGCGGCTAAAAATCCGTATGAACCGATGCCTCTTAAAACCATCTCTGCACAGTTTACCCTCTTCAGGGGGAGAAAAAAGAAAGAGTAGGAAATACTGAGAGCAGCGAGAAGAAAGCATTGAGAGTCATGGAATCTTTGCAGTGCAGAGAGATGTGCCACATTCAGCGGGGCTTACGTCGAGCAGCATCCCAAGTCAGAAGGAGCTGGCAGCACACGCTGCCTTTGATGAAGGAAAAATAGGTCAGACGCGACCCCGCGCGCGCAGTTTCCAGCAGCACGAGCAGAAAACCCAAAATTTTGGCCCTGCACTCGGTCCCGGATACCGCGGAGGGTACGAGTTACGCGAGACAGCAAGGACCTTTAAAACGTGCCTTGAAAGTCTAAACGAGGTCTTGAGAGTGTTTCTTTGCAGCGAGGAGAAGGGGAGAGGGACAGAACTTCTGCCGTCGATGGCAAGTTCTGGGTGGTCGCCTTCCCACAACCCCCCCTCACTGAGCTTCTCCTGTGCACGGAGCCCACGGCTCGAGCCGTGCCCCCCGGCAGCAGCACCCACGCGACACAGCCCCGCACAGAGCGCACCGCAGCGCCGCCTCGCCAGGTAATAACACCCTAATGCAGTACATTGAAAACAATTGTGCTTTGGAATTAATCTTCATTGAAACCCAACCCTAGCTAATCTCACTTTAATGACACAGGAAATGGAAATTCCCTTAATAAATTAAGTTATGAATATTTATTACCCTGTTTTTTTACCTGAAGATTGAATAATTCAATTAATTTTACTATTAATTATTTAATACAAAAATTAATACACTGCAAGATCCTAACTTATCTTCAAGAAGCCCCCGATAAAGATACCCAAGGTAAAAGGCGTTCCTTAAGCTGGACCGACGGACCGGTAAGGAATGGGGCGTCCTCCCTGGGCGGCGGGATGGCGCGGCACGGGGCAGGACTCGTCCTACCTCTCTGCGGAGCGGGGCAGATGCCCCCAGCAGTGTCCCTGCCGCAGAGGGTTGGTGGATGCTGACCCCATCCCTGCCCCCCGGCACGAGCAGGGTTCACCGCACACGGCGATGCTCTCCCGGGGGACAGGCGCGTTTCTCCTCGCTCTCACACCCCCCAGGCAGTTCCGCTGAAACAGCCTCTGTATTAGGTTTTCCTGCCACGCTCCCCCAAAATCTCATTGCGGACCGGTACCCTCCGCTCCAGCCCAGGCGCCAGCCTACATTTAACATAACAAATTGAATTTCTCAGGTAATTTCAAAACTCCGGGGCCAGCAAAAAATATCACTAAAAAAGTAACAGAGGAAAACGACGACTGTTGTGAGTGCATTTTCAATTGGGAAAAGTGATTTTTAACCAGCTTAATGTCATCCACATGCCCTGTTTCAGCGACCGGCATCAGCAAAAGTGGGGAGAGCAAACAGCAGAACAGTCCTTTCCAAGACACGACGTCCATGATGAAGGAAAGCCGGGTGACTTATTTTTCTGCTTTTCACTACCGCGGCACGTCCTTTAGGGTCCAGCCGCCCCAAAGTCGGGGCTCACCATGGGGGCTGCAAAGCCCGCACCGGCTCCTGAGCGAAGGCAGCGCTGCGACGGGCGGGACGAGCCCTCCCCGTAGACCTGCAAACAGAGCTCAGCCGTCTTTGCTCGCTGCTGCTGCAAGAACCGAGTCCCAGCGACCCTGTGATTTATTAGGTCGGGATTTATCAGTGGGAAACGCCGCCCAGCCGACTGTCCCTGCCTGTTAGGCCAAAGCGACGCTCATTTTCTTGAAGGCAGGAGAGGGGAATTAAAATGCTAAATATAACCCAGTAGGTAGCAGAAGCAAAACTGAATTATCCAAATGGATACTGACGGCGTATGTAAATCGCTATTGATTTGTAGGAGCAGGCTGCCGCCCAACTTCTTTTAGTTGCAGAAATATTAATCGCTGCCAAGTCCCACTGCCTAAAACGAGCATTTGGGCTCTTTCTGGGCTGAAAAACCCACATCTGGGAATTTCCCCAGGCACTCTGTGTACAAGCGACAGCTTCCCACAGTGGCAGCTTCCTGAAACACTTCCCCAGAAATGTCTCTCTCCTGGGCTTTGTGAGGAACAAACCCAGAGCTGCACACCTGCCCCAAAATCTCCGGGTTTGCCGCACGAGCAGCGGAAACAGAAAGGCAGCGCAGTGAGGGGCAGGGAGCTGCTCGCACCGGGCATCGGGGTGATGACGACCATCCGCTGCGGGGAGAAACACAGCTTCGTCCTCAGTAACTGGTAACGGAATGCCTGGTCTGGCACTGAACTGGTTTTTTGGGGCACGAGAGCTCACCGGGTTCGGGCGTTCTGCATCAGCACATCCGAAATGCATTCCCAGCTGGAAAACCGACCTCGCGCTTCGGGGCACAGCCAAGTCATTTCGGTTGCCCGAGCCTGACTTGTGAAACACAAGTGAAGCTACGCTGGGCCACTTGAGCGTATTTTTCAAAACGCTCTAAAAATGATAATTACAGAAGGCACTTGGGAACAGGTAAGCAAAGGATCTTCACCTAGCAGAACGACTTCGGATGAAGAAAGTCGGCTTTGTCATTGAAGTTCCAATGTAAATAAACAATTAAGTTCTACTTGATAACAAACATCAAGTAATTTTGGGGTTTTTTTCCCCCAGCAGGATTTGCATTTAAACTTGGAAATGTTGGAGCCTTCAGCCGCGCTGCGCTAGCAGAAAGCTTCCCCAGTCCACCCTGCTGACTGGAACACCCATTGCGGATTATCGGGCACATTATCGAGTCACCAGACGCCACCTCAAGGGAACATCAAGGTCGACGCATTGCAAGATGTACTTGTTAATTTATGTTGATAAACTAAAGTGCTCAGAAGACTGTTGTAATAATATTCCCGTGGCTTTATATCAGCATGTTTTATCAACTGGAGTCACTCAACAAGAAGTTTTGTGAAAAAAGGCAGTCGCAGAGACCTTGGAAAGCTTTCTCATAGCTCCTCTAACGCCACCACCACGATACCGTAAAAGGGCTCCTCCTCCATCCGTGACCAAAGCAGCATCATGAACATGGGAACTTCTTCACGAGGAAGACGAAGGCGTTCCGAAGTGGCAGGCACGGCTGGAAACGAACTCTTCCTCTTTTGCCACCCTCCACCTTCGCTTGGTACCAGAAGGTCTCAAGCCCAACACCGAGCAGGTCACAACACGCCGAGCCAGCTCAGCGGCAGCTCCTCGCAGGACGCTGGGCTGGAGGGCAGCGAAACCCCATCGCCGATACCCACCATCGGCCACAGCCCCCACAACCGCCAGCGCCCGGCATGAATCGCCCGACCACTCTGAGTCCCCAGCAGCCGCTCCTCAAATCACACTGTACATCTCCTGGTTAAGAAACTCCGTAAGCGTCAGCGGTGCAATTCGGTTTGGTTCATTTTCTGAGGTTAAATTAGTGGCACCCACAGCAGCAAACAAAGAACAGGGAGTGTTCTGGTTCAGCACCAGATCGATGTCATTAGTTCTGTCATACCGAGAGCCCTGACTGCATGAACTCAGCATTTAACTCTTCCAATTATTTGTTATGTTAAAAAAAAATTAAAATATGAAAACTAACGCAACTATTTCAGAAGGTCTCTGAACAACCATCACAACTTTCTCTCTCCTGGGACGTTATTTCTTCCAAGAGTAAACACACAGGAGGAAGGCACTCCAATATTCATCAGAAAATTGTTGTTGTGCATTGCCTTTAGCAAACCAAACTCTTCAAACCATAAGACACCGCCACAAGGACATTTATAATCTCGTTTCTGTCCCGATGCCACGTATACCCAGACTAGTTAATGTTTTCTGACCACTTAATAGGCTTATCTGGCAAAGGTTCAGCAAGTTTGCATTCATTCTGAAATGGGATTACCAGGTCAGAAAAAAGCCTTCTCTAGTATTACTGTATTACCTGCCGTCCTGCAGCCAAGCAGCGGGGTGACACAAAGCATCTGCACGCTCACCGAGGTAAGTCCCTCGGCCGCCATCGGCAGGAAAGGTCCCTCCAAGGGCCCTTCAATAGGAAACCAGCGGATTGGGAAAGAGAAAGAAACAAAGCCCGCAAGGGTAGAAAGCGAGAGTTGTCTTTCGTGTCAGTGAGACAGAGGGAAACTGCGAGCCTGAACGGAGGCAAAACATCAGGAAAACATCCGCAGCCCAAACTTGGTGTATCGGTTCCCAGGGGAGCGGAGGAGTTAAACATTTATGGCACTGCGAGGAAGACATGCCATTCACTGAATAATAAACTGCAAACACGTCTGTTAGTGCGGCTTTTTGGGATCTCCTCGCCATCGAGCACTTAACCTCGGCAAGAAAAACACCAGAACGCAAACAATCCCTGCGCCTGCACGTTCATCGGGCAGAGCACCGGGGAGGGCTTGGCACGCTTTCGTTAATTTTGAGTTGGAGGCTGCGGGGAGCAGCGTCAAGAGACAGAGCCTGCAACCTCGCTCAAAGGCTTTCCAACCATCCATCTGACGGGACGCAATTAAATCCCGAAGAATCGGGTTAAAACTTTAACCTGTCAAGATTGCAGCTGTTCCATTTTTAATCAATCTGATTTCGTTCAATAAAACGCTCATTAAGTCAATTAATGAGAGTTTGGTGTCACAAGCCATCAAGCATGACTGGGAGTTTTCACTCGGTGGCCAAGGCATCGATTAGCGAGTCAAGTCGTCAGCGAGAACGAGCCAACGTGCGTTTTCACAGGCTGAAGCACGAGCAACGTTACCTTGTTTTAGGGGAAGTTGTTAGCCATTCTTCATGCTTTTCAAACGTTATTAAATAAGCTGCAATTTCCTGAAAGAGAAACGCAGAAAGAAAAAAACAAGTTATTTGCATGGCTGTGTTGGAAAGGTTTACAACAGAGAAGTTTTATAACAGAGACAACTCGCCGCCTGCCCCGGGTTAGGTCTGCAGCTTAACTCAGGCCTCGGCTGAAAGAGCGTGCTCGCTCAACGGTTGTATTCCTGCCACCAAAGCCAGACTTAAATAACGTAACGAAGACATGCAAATGAGGAACGGCATTAACATTCTCCAGCACAGACAATTTGCTGGTAACTTCGGTGACCGCAGCATTGCCCGGCGTTACGTCAGGAGGCAAAGGGGAGGGCAGCGACAACACGGACGTGGGAAGCTCAATTAAATATTTATAAATAGAACAGCATCACTGCAGAGAGAATTACTGAATTATTAATCGTTGCCATAAAAAGCCAGCGGGTGACATTAACATAAGTCATCGTTCCCACTCGCAGGAATGATACGGGCGATTACTTCCAGATCAGAACCGATTTGTTCGCAGGAAATTATCGGCGCCGGCGAGATAATTCACGATGGCGCTCGTACGTACGCCTGACGGACGTGGGATGGCCGCCCATCAATTCCCTTCGCGCAGACATGGAGCGGCTGTGGGGCGGCCACGCCGTGGACAGGCTGAGCATCCTCGGCAGCCCCGGGAGGGACCTGACCGACCCGCGTCGGAGGAGCTGCAGGACTGGTGACCGTCCCCAACCACAACGGCTGCTGTCACCACACCAGCAGCATCCCAATGCCTAGAGATGGCCCAGGGCCCCAGGGATGCAGTCCGCAGCCACTGGAAGGAAACCTTTTTTCCCCACCCATGAAGAAACACGTAGGTTTTTGATGGTTCTCTTCCCAGAATCGCCTCCCCGCCGGCTCCAGAGCCTCCCTCCCGAGCGCGCCCGGCCACAGCACAAGCCGTGCAGACAGGCCGGGCAAGCTGCCTTCGCTGCTCAGTCGCCCCAAATCAGACCAGAGCTGCTGCGACAGCAGCGTCCGCAGGCTGTGCCACCACCAAGGTCCCGCACGCACAAGAAACTGGTCTTTCGACCAGGAGATCGGGTTTTTCTTTCTTTTCTTTTTCGCGAAAGACAGTTTTATATAAGGGTTGGAGCTGTACAGCACCAAAGCTAGAAAAAATCCACAATGCTCTCCCACCAGCTGGCCCAAGCATCTGCTAAAGCCACAAAATGCAATTATATTACTCCCAAACGAGACATAAAAATATCTTGTTTCCAATACTCTTAGTTTTAAGACTCATACTTAATGTCCTCCGGGTATTGCAGCGGTGCCAGATCTCCGTGTTATGTACTTTATTAGAGTTGTGTGAATGTCATATTAATGACTCCTAACCAACATGTTTACACTGCAAATAAATTCTCCCAGAATCCAGCGCTGCACCCCTCGCTCCCCCAGCCCGACTCCGCGTTTTTAAACGGCTACCGTAGCGGCAAACGAGGGGAGCAGTACTGCTGCTGCGTGAGCCAGGAGGAGCAGCAGCGACACGGGGCTCCGAAAACACCTTTTTCATTTCTGGCTAATTGCCACGTAAAATTCCACACCAAAACAGCCCCGCGCCGGGTGCTGGCACAGCACCTGCACTCGCGACCTTCCCAGAGAACACGTCAAACCTCGCGACTTTTCAGGAGCTGCAGCTGAATCGGAGGCAAGCGCTGAAACTCAGACACAGCGCGGCTAACAGGTCTGGCCCCAGGAGCCTGTCGGGCCCACCGCGCCCTGCAAGAGCCACCAATGCAGCATTAAATCAGGGTGCAAGCTGTAGGAGCCAACCACTGATTTCATGTGTGTAAATATATAAAACCCACAAAATACTCTGCAACTAAAATTCTTCAAAAAACACCAAACGAGACCTCTGCTTTATTTTCAAGGCAGTACAGTATTTCCCCCAGATGTGCTGCAGTCTGCAGAACTTCACTCCTGCGTTACATCCTTGGCTCGCTACGTGACCAACCCATGTCACCTCGCAACGCACAGCGCGAGGAGCTTTGGGGATGGGGAGGAACGAGCTCCAGCAGATGCCGAGGCAGGAGCTCTTCACACGCCGCTGACGGGAGGAGCTGCGGCAACGAGACGCTCCCGTTTGGAGGCAGAAAGTTGGTTTCCCCGCCGCCAGCCCGGGACAGCTCAGCAAGTTCGGGCAAACCAAAGGATAAGCTGCAGATGGCTGCTGCGGGCACGCTGGTGACCCACCAAAGCACATGCACGTGTTACTGAGAGGTCCAGGGAGCTCCTACCCCTGCTGCTGTAGTACAGAAAGCCACAGCTCCAACCAGAGCCCAAGCTGGATCTTCAGACAACTCAAAATGTGTAATTCAATTCTTCTAACAGGATAAAAGAAGGATCCACATCAACTAGGATAGGAGCTCCCCCAGGCTTTCTGCTTAATGATATATTACAGCCTGATTTCCCTCCTCCAGAGGAAATACCTTGGATAACAAGAAAAACGCAGCGCTATAAATTAACACGTACAGCAAAGAGACAGCGAACCCTCCACGCTGCCTTCTGTGCCCCGAGCACTCAGAATTACGAGGACTGATGCACGAATGGGGGGGAAAACCAACAAAAAAAACCCTGTAAAACCCTTGTGCATCGTCTGCTTGCCCTGCCATGCCTGCCTGTAACTGCACTGCCCGCAGCACCGCATCCTTCACCGGGACGTCTCGGCATCACCAGCGAGGAGGGGCCGGTGGGCTCAGCATCGCGAGCTCCGCGCCACCGGCTCCTCAGTCTGGTTCACACGGCTGCTGGTGCAGGGGGAGCCGAGTCCGGGAACGCAGTGCCCCAGCAAGGCGCGGTGTCAGGAGAGCTCCTGCCGCAGCGGCTGAACGCCACCCCAGCACGCAGCCCCGCGCGCAGGAGAAGCGAGCGGAAACCCCGATTCACGGTTCAACACCTACGTGCCGACTTCTGTCGCCACACAAGCACCAAGACTCGGGGAGGACCGTTTCTCGCCTGCCACCTCAAACCAGAGCAGAACTGTGAGAAACAGACGCGTCAGCGACGCTCAGCAGCGCCGACAGCGAACACTTGCACATGCACGTACACCGCGCCAGGCAGCAAGGCGAGTTTCAGCGAAAGGCACATCCCGGGCACCGGGGTGACCCCTCAAGTGGTGCTGCACAGCAGAGCGCCGCGTTCCCGAGGGCAATCGACAGGAGAGCTGCGTGCGCCAGGCACACGGAGCAGAGGAGCTCAGCGGGTCAGTGCCCACAGCCGGGACGGAGAAACCCACCCCGGGGGGATGCACAGCACCGGGGGGGGGATGTGCTGGCGAAGGCTTCCCTGCTGTCAGCAGCAACCCCCTCTAACTCCCACCCTTCGCATTTTCTGCTTTCGTAACTGTACGGCTTTGGGTCCATCGGCCAGGAAAGCCCCGGCAAACCGCAGAATCGGGCTGGCAGCGCTCGGCGGCCGGGCACTGCTGCACTCCAAGGTCAGAGGCAGCAGGAGCGAACGGAGACGCTTTTTGTGGAATAGATGACACAGGCGGCGCGCACAAATCCACAGCAAGCAGCTCCTCCAAGCAAAGCCCAAACCAAGCGAAGGGCTATTTTTTTCAAATCCATCAGCGTGGCGAGGAGAGCACCACCGGTGAGACACCAAACACAAGGACGGGGACCCTGAGCAGTCTTGCAGCCGCAGGCAGCACAGAAGGAGCCGCGGCTGGGAGCGGTCAGCACCCTGACAGCCCACTGTCAAAACCCACCCCGAGCAGCCCAGGTCTGGAGATTTTCCTCCCAAACACCATGTCCCACACAGCTTCTTGCAATGAATTAATCCCTACAGAGTTTTTGCTATATACAGACTGGAAAAAAAGAAATCGGAAGGGCCCAGAAGAGAGCGGTCAGATGAACACTGGTGAGTTATCAGCAGTGCCAAGAGATGCCTTCTGGAAGCGCGCACCCGCCGGCGCTGCGTGCACGGGCAGGGCTGCTAACAGAGAGCTGGCTGGTACTCATCACCGCTCGGGGCCCGCGTCCCTCCGTCACACCAACACCACTCTTCCTTGAAAAAAAAAGAGGGGGGAAGAAATAGATTTATCACTAGAAGACACAAAGTCATTAAATAATTAAAAACAAAACTACAGGCACAATAAAAGCCCTCTGATAAAAAAAACCCTGCATTTTAATGTGCGTTAATTCCCCTAATGATTCACTCTGTGTGTCTTCCAGGGTCAAATCAATGTCTTCACCAAAAAAATTCAATTACATCCCATTCATCGTATCTTTGGAGCGAGGCTATTGTTTGCTTTTGTCTCCTATCAAACCCTTTCTGGGCTGCTTCTTGCCCGAGATTACAAACAAAAGGCAGCGTGGCACCAGCAAGGTCAGACGAGACAGAGCCAGGCTTTGAAACCCCAGTCCTCTGTCCTCAGCTTTGCTGCTTAATTATAAACGCAGCGAAGGCAATAAAAGGACGCGTGCCGAACGCCCAACTCATCGCTGCTGGCGAGTTCCCCTGAGGCACCAGTCAGGACAAACGGCACTAGGTGGACCCCAAGGCCACCCAAGAGCATCCCTGTGGATGCGGGCACTGCGCAGCAGGGCCAGCAGCCCCTTGGCCGGGACGTCCCACCCGGCCCCACACCCCTTCAAAGCCCAGCCTGGAAAAGCACGCCGGCAGGCGAGCCGAGCGAGCGCTGCTGAGAGAGGCCGAACACGGGGAGTCGTGCAGACCCCGTGTCTGACCGAGCCTGCCGATTCTACGGCAATGCCCGATGTGGCTCTCCCACCCAAGTGAGAGCCTGCAGGTCTGAGCCCTACGTTCATGGCTTACGAGGCACCGGCGGGGAAACGAGGCTTAATCTGATCAGCTAATGGAAGCGCCCCATAAAGCAATTAGATGATTTAGCATTAAAATCACAGGAGTTATGCTTTATCCTAAACTTGGTCATATAATTCAGTGGTTTAATTTATACTTTGTTGCTCGGGCTGAAAGCATTTTATATAAACAAACATTTATTTCTATTTTGCATTCCCCCGTTTGTTAAGATCGTTAGTTCGAATGCGTCAGAGGGCCCTCAGCTGTAACGCCAAGCTAGCGGCACGAGGCAGGACGCGCCCGGGCTGCGGCGTCCCCGGAGCCTGCCACCGGAGCCCTTCCATCGCCTTCCTCCAGCGTCGCCCCCCCAGCCCCGGGGTGCAGCAGCACTGCTAAGCCTCGCGTGACCCGAGCAGAGCTGCCGGCGCCATCAGCTCCAGGGCCCGGCCGAGCAGCGGCGGCAGGAGAGCCAGCACCGTGCTGCTTCCCACCCACCGCTGCCTGACTGCAGCTCCCTGGCCGCCTCAGCGTTTACCGACGGCACGTAACCACCCCGGGCTGCAGCAGCGCAGGCGACCTGACATCACCCCCCGCGTCCCGGCTGTCTTGGAGAGGGGACGAGCTGCAGCCCCGCTGCGTGGGACAGGGAGCAGCCGGGAGCAGCTCCTCGTTGCGTGCTGCACAGCAGCTTCTGCAAAGCGTGCTCATCGTTACTGACGGGAGCGAAGGAGGACACCGTCACTGAGCAGGGAATGGACTGGTGGGCAGGGATCCAACACACACATTACTTGGGAGACACAGAAAAAGTTACAAAAAGCTCTGGAACGCGCAAGGAATGACCCTGCCCGGCAGAAGGCGGGCTCGGAATCTGAAGGAGCCCCGGAGGAGATGCCAGGAAAGGCTGTTGCACGGGACGTACGCACCTAGGATGCGGCCGTAGCCGTGCCTCCCGACGATGCCATGGGGTGAGCAGCCCACCCCTGAGCCAAGGCACGGGGAGAGGGGGCAGCAGACCTGTTTTGTCTCACAGTAATAAATCATTAGTTTTAAAAAAAAAAAGTCTGAATGTCAAGTTATTACTTTGTACGAATTATACGCATCCAAATTAATAAGCTTGAAACATATGCATGTTTTAAGGGAAAGCAGGAGAGTTTGTACACATCTCTGGATTTATACCACAGAGCTAATAAAGTTGCAATCTCTTAAGCAAGCACATTTATTCTCATAGGAAATCTCCACGTCCTTGCTGCTATAAAGACAAATTCCAGCCCATCGCTTCCTTATCGCCCTTCCACTCTGAAATGAAAATACAAATTCCTGTTGATTATGTAGCATCTTCTCAGCTGGGATCAAGCCGTTTCCATTTTCCAGCCGTCCGCGCTCTCAAAGCCATTAATATTCTGAGTATCACAACTACAAACTGATGTGAAAGCCACACAGAGCAAGGTCTCACTGCCTCATTTAGCGTCACTGGAACAAAAACGGCGAGACCATTTCACTCGTGCAGCTGTTTGGCCTAAAAGAGCACTACGGCGTCAAAAGGGACGTGGCTGGGTGGGCTGGGGAGAAAGCAGGAGGAAGAGAAAAGCAGACGAAGGTTTTGAGCACCCAGCAGAGAAGCCCGGTCAGGCTGCAGCGGGCTGACAAACTCCTGTCAACAACAAAACCCAACGCCAAACCCCAGTGGTTTCATCCCTCCTGCAGGCAGTGGGTTTTTCTTGGGCCTGGCGTGTCACCCACCTGCAGCTTTCTAAAGCCGCAATGCTGGTCCGCACGCGGAGGCTGAGCAGGGGAATAAACCCAAACATTGCTACGGCTGTACCGACAGCCGGCGTTACCGACACCGGCAGCAGCCCGGCGGGATGGAGGTTTGGCCAAGACAAGCCAGGGTGGGCTGTCAGGCTGGACTTGCGCGGCTTCGGCTTTCCAACGCATGCCGTGCATTTTCTTCCCCAAACGCGCCCAGCCTCAGAGCAGCAGCCACACTTTGGTGGGACCTGCCCGAATTGCCCCCAAAGCACGGGCGGTGGCGCGGCGTTACCTCGTTTGGTGCCTGATACAAGGCACCTAAAAGCAAGCTTTCCAGTTACTGCCTCGCCTCTTCCATCACGACGGAATTACAGACAAAAATCAATTCAAACTTCATTTTAAATGTATTTTTCTAATTGAGTAAGGGTACACCAACTAACGTTCCTTCTAATTAGATGGAAGTCAGGTTTTATTATCAATATCTGCAGCTAACTAATTGAATCATTTACAGTCACTGCTGCGCCGAGGGGCTCCCTGCCCTGGGAGCGGGAGGCGATACCGGGGGGCTGCCGTGCACAAAACCTCCGCTGCGCCTCTGTCCCCTGCATGGAAAACCCGCGACGGTCCCCGTTTCCTCAGCACCCTCGGACGGGGGTGTGAGAGGTCAGATTTGTAACGAGGTCCCTGCCTTGTCAGCATCCAAACTTCGTCTCCTTGGAGCCGACAACGGCGCTGCTGGGAAACATGGATCCCTGCATCCCTGGTGCTCCTCCCTCCGAGCATCCTCCATCCCCGAGGGATGCTCTCGTGCTGAGGCGCCCTTCTCCATCAGTCACCTGATGGCGCCTACGCAAGGGTGCTCTGCTTCGCCCTGTGTCCCCTCACCAAAAGCTGGGGTTTAAATGCCCATTTTCTGGCGGACAGAAAAAACCACAAGTCGCCAGGACACGGCAACTTCCCGAGCTGCCGGGGGTCCCTGCTGGCTGCCTGGGGAAGAAAAGGCTTTTCTTTATTCCTGGAGCAGTAAGCCAGACACCACTCCAGAAGGGTCTTAAAGGAGATTTATTTTGCAGAAGCCGTTTTAGAGCCTCTGTGTAGGAGAGAGTGATAAATATTCCGGCTTTCCCCGGTCTCCGCTGCTGCTGCTTGTCCCCCTGGGAAGCGGCACAGCAATAGCAGAGGGGAGAGAGGAAGCATAAAGAGGGGAACAGAAGATTCATGACCAAAACCTGGGACCAGCGAAGGCAGCCCGTGACGTTCACCCACGAGGATGGAGGGGCAGAGCTCACCCCCACCAACACAGCGCGTGCTCGCACACAGCGAAGGCACTCCGTCTAATGAAAATATCACTGAACAGCTTACGCCAGACCACTTGGTCTATTACCCTAATGGAAGAAAAACCCCACAGTTTTGGGGTCAGACAGTGTTTCCTGCTTTCCCTTGCTTTGCGGAAGATGACCTGCAGCTGGCTGGCTGCTGCCAGCTCCTTCGCCCAGCCTCGCCGGGCAGAAAACACCTCTGCAGAGTTTAAATCTTGCAGAAGAGGCGCGATGGCAGCCCGGGGACCACTAATTGGCACCGCAGGAGAATAAAGCCATGCAGTGGAAAGTGTGTTTGGTGGGGGAGACGTACATCTCGTTTCTCTGCATTGTGCAGTGGCGACAAGCGGCTGGATTGCAGGCAGGGGGATGTTTTCATTAATAACAGCGTCTCGCTAACCATCTGCTAAAGGTCCACACTATCAATTTAATGGAAAAAAATGGAATAGATTACTCTTACAGTTTTCAATTAAAGTACATGATGTCTTCAAACTGCAGCCTTAATTAGACGTTACAGGATGACATTTAGGGATCCTGAGCGCCAATAGGTGATCAAGTCATCTGACGCAGGAACGGCAGCGCAGCAGCACCCAGGGCGCTGCCGAAACGGGTGTCCCTCCAGGGTTAACACTGGAGCGGACGGTTTAACTCCTCAGCAAAAGGAGCAGAAGGGTGAAACCAATGGCAGCTTCAGCACAACAGAAAAAAAACCAACCAGCTTCAAACAGGCCTGGACACATTCCCAAAGAAAACTTACAGAGAGAGGCAGGAGTGCATCAGGAAAAACCAAAAACAGGGTGAGACCTGCGGCCAACACCACCCAAACCCAAGGCACAACAGGTCTCACACCTGCACACTGCCGGGGAAACTTCATGGAAGTGGAGACCTGGAACTCGGCAGATAAAGGCGCCCCATAGCATCCCGCTTAACAGCCACTTTCCTGCATCCCAGCAAATTCAGACGCTCTCTGCTGATAATTAATAATTAATGATTATTTTACACGATCCCATCTAGACTGCATTCATAGATCTTTTTCTAGCACACATAAGACTTCAGCCCACTCTGCTATACTTTTCATTTAAATTTTAATTTGAGAAGTTGCTGGAGATTGTTTACGACTAGAATGAAAGCGCCAGTTGAGCTGCACAGACTTGTACAGCTCAGCTCAGTTAAACCAAGGCGTTTCTTCCAGGTCAGCACAGCCAGAGCTCAAAGCAGCCAGTCCTTCTCACTCTTAAACATCTATGAAGCAGCAAGTGGACAACTGAGGGGCTTTGTTTTCAAGGCTAAACCTGGCATGAAGATTAATACGAGAAATCATTTTCTCTAAAACACATGGAAAGAAAAAGAACAAAACCCAATCGAGCGGAGAAGTGGCAGTTAACAGTCACCAGAGTTAAACGAGATCTGCTCAGCAATTTCACCTGCCAGATTCACATGGAAAAGAGCAAATTTTAAAGTGCAATGGATCTTTCCAACAGCAAGACCCTAATCCTGCATAAACGCACTCAGCAAAGGCTGTCCCGAACCACCCGGCTCAGAAGTACCACTAGTCACAAGTATTAGCAAAGTCAGACCTTGAATCAACCGGTGCCTAACGGGATTAGGATAGATCTTATCTTCCATTTAATCCCAAACTGAGGGATCGTCAGTAAAAGAGAGAGATATTAAATAACACCCAATCTGTAGTTACTGGAAAATACCCACAGGTCATTACATGATTATTTTGTTATTATTATTATTCTTTCTTTTAAATGACCTTGGACTAAACCCTGAGATTTAAAGAAACACGTGAACCACTGCCTTGCTGTCGCTGTCAGCTTTAGGACCGCCAACGGGACCTCTCTGTCATAGCCTGAAGGAGTCAAATATGTAGTGGGGTAAAAGAAGAAAAATCAGTACGATACGTGCACCTACGATGCATTAATTACAGCAGAGCACTAAAAACCTCAATTATTTACAGAAGTCGAACAGTGATGGGGTTCGAGGACGCCGAAGCGTCCCTGTGCTGTGGAGCAGGCACGCGCCCCCGGGAGATGCTGCTCCGCTGCTCCCAGGTTCCACAGAACCCAGAGCCTTCTCAATGCACCTTTTCCTGCAAGGAGACCGACTGCAGCAAACCCTTCCACCACAGAGTCGTGCAAGGTTCATTAAAAGGAAAATAGCCACGGTAATTGTCCCTTTCTGCGTATTCCTCACTCCAATATTCGCTAACATAATAACGTTCCACATTCCTGCAGAACTGTCTTTTCAGCATGTTTTTGCATTATGCCTAATTCTGTAAGAGTTTTTCAGTCTCACATAACGACACAGTTCAATGCAGAATCAGATATAAATCTGGCTTAAGAGACTCTCAATGGGAATTCATTTAAAACTGTAAATGTTAACAGATTCTGTCTCTGATTTACGGCGTTTTCTTATTTCAAATGGGGAATTAAAATCCATCTTAAGAGATACATATTAAATCATGATAAAAGCTGTGTTCGGACGATGACGCTGTTCAGACCGAGCACCACAAAGCACGGAAACAGCAGCACATGGAGCGTTTTCCTTTCCGGGCCAAAGCGGCGCTGGCCGGCGACGCGCTCGGGCCCCCACACCGTGGAAAAGGCCGCCCTGGGCGCTGCTGCTTGCGTGCTCCGTCTGACCCCCTCCGGCCCCCCAAGTGCGCGGATCTCTCTTCTCCTGCAGATCTAGCTACAAGAAGGAGTTGCTTTACCATGAATGATCATTAACAGTTTTATTCCTGTTGGACTGTTCACACGGAAGACTCCTCCCAGCTCTCCAAGGCACTCTGCAAACATCACACGAGTGCCCCCGTGTCATCGCGCAAGAACGTTTAATCTTAAAAATATTACCCAGGCTATGCCCCATTGTCGTTCCTATAATGCTTTTGACTGTTTCACACTTGTGAACAGATAAAACTGCTCCATTAAAAATAAAATAATCTAAATGGAAGAAGGACCAGTGTCAAATATAGAAGTAAACAAGTAGTGGCCAGAAAACATGCTATTTGTATTTGAATATTAATATAAATTAATTACTCATTACTCTCAGGCCAGAGAGCGACAGAAAGTGAGAGCTCCCTGCCGTGCAGCCTTCGGAGACGCAAAACGCGGTGCCTGTTCACCCACTAAAGCCTTTCAGGCCACCCCGATGCTCGGACCGAAAACCCACCGGTTAACTGTGGTGATGAGGCTCTGAAATTCTATTTCAAGGACCCAGCTATCCCTCACAAATCTTCCCAGGGACAACATAAGGGAGTTTAAGGTCTTCTGCTGCCATTTCTCTTCATCACACAGCTGTGCGAGCAAAATCAAATATCAGCAGGTATTTGTTCTCTTCCCCAAACATCCGCCCAATTAATCCAAATAAACCTCAAACAAAACCTTGGGTGTCGATGGGATAATAATACCAACACTTCTGAAAGGTCTTTTGTTTTTTACCTAAAACACTAGAAAGGATCCCATTACCCAACCAATTAAGAAATACGCCTTCCTTCCAGCAGGCAGGACGGAGCTGCTATGGAGGTCCACAGGGGACTGCGGGGTCCCCAGCCCTCCCCACCGCACAGCCACCGCAGCACCAGGAGGAAAGAGAAACACCACACCACCTCAGAAAGTGAGGTCTGGTCCCAGGCTGAGTTAAGACCCGAGCCATTTGTGTTGCAGATCTAAGTGCTAAGCTCTCTTCCTCATTTCAAGTGTTCATGGCTCATTAAGTTCCTCCTCCTCCTTTTAGCTGTTACTTGAGGTTCAGAAAGAAAGAAAAAAAAAAANTTCCTGGCCGGAGCTGCTGGGGTGGTCGAGGTTTGGCCTTTTTTCCCCACAGTAAACTGGCGAGTTCTTTGCAGAAATGGGAACAGCTGGTGAAGTTTCTGGAAGCAGCTCACAAATGCTGATTAACGGCTGGGATCACTCCTGCGTTACGCTCATGGCTGCAATCGAACCGTCCTCCCTCCTGCGTGGGGCAGGCAAGTGGACATATCCTTCTGCCCCAGGCAGGCGTCCGGCCGTGGCTCCTAACCCAGGGCCATCAGTCTGGGGCGTCCTGGCGATGCGACCCCGAGCAGGACCTGCTGCCCCCAGCTGCTTTTCATCGCTGGAAACTCCCCCCCACCCAGAATTCCTTGATTTGTTGGAACAGAAAGTAAGCAGCCAAAAAACAGAGCAGCAGCAGGGAACCATCAATTCTCTGCAAGTTATTTTCAGGCTTCTGAGACTCTACTCATTCCTCACTTTCGAGAAAACACTTAAGAAAAAAAGGACAAGGGGAAAAAAACCAACGAGAAGGACATTATTTGAGCGATCAAAGCCATTTACAACTCTGAGCAGTGCCAGGGCAGCAAATTACCCAGGATTTCCTGCATTTCTCCTCCGAAAGGAGTCAGCGAGGAGGCTGTGTCGAACCAGGGACAATGCCAGCGTGACCCTGCGCGGGGCACGAGGGACGCGCATCCCCGGAGCGGTCCGGCTGCCTGCGCAATCCCGGGTCACCGTCTGGCTGCCAGCAGCGGCTGGGAATTCACAGCAGGCTGTGCCGGGGCTGCCTCGTCTTTTATTGACTAGAGAGGAGACGGCTGAGAGCACTAATAACGTTTTCCAAAGGTTCAGCATTACAGGCGCTCTCATGGTCTTCACATTTTTAAGTGGTTGATTTCTGGCTTTTTTTCTTTTTTTTTTTTTTTTTTAATAAAAATAATCATAAATGCAAACATCTGCCCCCGGGACAGGAGCCCTTCGGGTCTCTGTTCAGCCAGGGAAGGGAAAGAGGTGGCCAGGGGCTGCTGCACGTGTTATTTTTAGCGCAACGGCTATTTACTAGCTCCATTCCCAGAGGGAATCCAGGGAGGAAAAGGGATGCTGATGCATTTCTTACTAACCCCAGAAAAAGAGCGAGTCACTGCAGACAGCGTGGCCGCAGGCACCAGCTCCCGCCGGGGACGCAGCCCTGGCGAGGGGGATGCATCCCCAGTGGTACCCGACGCCGCAGCGGGGCCGCCCGGCACAGCCTCCCCGCGAGCCGGGCGGGATGCTCAGTTCACTGCACTTTAACTTTCAGGCTCCTGGCGACTGGAAAAAGCTTTTTAAAAGCACCTCTTAGACCTAACTGGCTCCCGTTTGAAGCCTTGATCCTGTAATGAATGGCTCCAGAAATCAAACAAAGCATTTTCAACACAAACAAAATTGCCTGTTTGAAAGCAGAACGTTTTTAGGATAATATTGACTTTAACGCTCTGTCAAGGCAAATGGACAGCAGGGAGGAAAACAAGCCTCCCTCTTTTAAGGTAGCCCAAACCCAGCCACCGAGAGGGGACCTTGGACGCTCATCCAAGCCCGTGTTTTGTGTCCACAGCGGGGAGCTCATTTCATAAGCTATTTTAAAATATATACCTTTAAAAAAAAAAAAGTAGTCTTGTTTCACAAAGGGCCGCGTTTCAGAATTACTCTGTTCTGCTCTATCTTTAAGCATTTGAAGTTCTTAAGAGTCAGCCCTGACATGAAGGAGCACCGCGTTTCCAGCCAGATGGGGATTCCCTGCCTAACTCCTTTTATATTTAGTCTTCAGCCTACATCCTTTACTGCTGAATATTTACCAACGGCCTGGGAGGCGAGCAGTGGGAAGGTAGCATGCAAGTACGACAAAAGGCATTTAGAAATCAGGATCAGCCGGGCTGGAAAGCCAGCTGAGAAAGCTGAAGAGACTGGGCGAGTGAACAACACGAGAAAAGCAGCATTGGGGAAAATAAACAAATAAATAAGGTGAAGTGATGGGGATGGAGGAGAAAACGCATTACTCCTACCGCCCGCGAGGGTCCGTGTTAGCGGCAGCACCCCCAGGAGATCTGAGCACTCCGGGGCACGCAGCACGGCAGACACCTCTGCTCCGTGTGCTGGGGTGGGAGGGAGGGAAGAGCCAGGCTGCAAAAGCAGTGGGATAAAGAAAGAAGAGATTACAGAGCTTCAGATGAGTCAAGGGTGCTTCTGAATGCGGGTCACTCATCCTCCCACCCACAACACCCTGGAAGCGAGAGGGCAGCAGAAGCAGCCATCAAGACAACTCCTGGTCTAAAAAGCCCAGGAGAGAGAGGGCAGGAGGACTGGGGAGGTCTGTCCTGCGCTCCCCAGGGTGGCCGTCCCCTCCCCACCCCCGGGATACAGACAAACACACTCAATTCCACTGCATCATTTCCAGAAGGGTGGTCACTTAGAGAAGAAGAAAGAGAATGTAATGAATTAAAGAGCCCCTAAGTCAGGGAAAACTAAAGAGAAGTCCCCTATTAACTGGGCATCACTGAGAACCCGACCCTGCTGCTCTTTTTGGTTACGAACTGCAATTTTTGGGCAGATCTGAATTAGCAACTGCCTGCTCCTGACGCGACCTGCTGAGAACAGATTGCTTGGTCACCTAATGCCTGTTGAAGTTCCCTCTGTTTTTATGGGGGAAAGCGTCAAGGTTAAGGGTTTTTGCCACCTTAACCAGTCCCAGCCTCCCTCGCCAGCGCAGGGAACGTGCCAGCTCTCAGGGACTTTGGCTCTGCCAGCTCACAGCCGTGTCTTCAGACGACCTTATTTCCGTCTCCGTGGTTCATTCACACAGGGCAGCCCAAGATGGGGAGGAAACAGTGCCGTTTCCTCAGTCCCCAGGCTGCAGACGAGCGCCGTGAGAAGAGGCAGTGAGGGAAGGCCACCCGTGCGGATATACGAGAAGGATACGGAGGAAGATGATCACCCAGAGAAGCCAAATGCACGGCGGCACCGCGTCCTGCTCGCCCACCCAGGAGGCGTTTGGTGCAGGTTTGGTGCCCCGGCAGCCAGGACCCACCACGCAGAGAGCCCACCCTCCGCCTTCGAGGATGCCCAGCGCCGCGGCACCCGGGCTCAGCTCTCTCCGTGCCCCGGCACTGCCAAGGGGAATTTCTGTTTGCGCCTCCTGGTTCCTCTCCCCGACTGAGAGTTCCATTTGTTGGACTCTGAATCCCATCACTTAACATACAGAAATTACGTTAAATACTTCATTCATTAAACAGCCCAGGTTATTACTGAATTGTACCTTAAGCTGCTCAGAAAGTTAATTCTTCTCGCACTTCCTCGCCAATGTGAAATAACTGACTCAAATGAGTATTTTACAGTTTGTGCTGGACAGAACATTTATTAAAAATTCCATCCCTTTTAGAGTTATTCCTTTAAGCAGGCTTCAGTGCACTGTGCGGCTGCAATTATCGAGAGGGAATTTTATTTATTTATTTTTCCTCAGTTTGTTTCACTCCCTGCATGGAAAGGGCCAACAACCTGCTGAGGACCCAAACATCAATCTGCTGGCTGAGAGGAGTGTTTAGAAAGCTATTTTCTAAAAAGCTAAGTGAGGGGAGGAAAGCAGCAGAAGAATTTGAGAGCTTTTTTGTACTCCTGTAACTCGCAGATAGCTTTGCTGTTTGAAATGAGATAGCTCCCGCAATAGCCCATAACGTGCCACGAGTCCTGCGGGAGTTTAATAAGAGTAATTGGAAGTGACAGGGCCCCAACACCCGCGCATCGCGCCGCTGCATCCGTACGTAAGCAAGGCGGGAGGGGGGAAAGGTGCAATTACAGGGGCGGCTCCAGCTATTTCCAGCCGCACGGAAAGCCCAGGCAGCAGCGTCCTCGCCAGCGATGACAAGGTCACGACTATTTCTAATTAAGGGAACGGGTCCTGGCTAACACACCAGCAGAGTCCGGCAGCTCCCTGCCCTACGACCACCATGTACGTCGCCTTCCCCGGGGGTTAAGGCAGGACAAAACGTACTCCAACGTATGTGCAGAGGATGGTGTCGCAGAAGCAGCGGCCCCAGAGGCAACGCAGGTGGCCTCCACACCGGTGCCTCCTCCCAACGCATCTCCGGACGACGCTTCCCCGTTCGCACGCCACAGGCGGCTCCCGGGGAAAACCTGCCAGGCTTCAACACATCTTGTAACCACTGCGTGGCAGCCACATCTGTGTGAACTTCCAGGCTGAGAGGAGATACAGCCGGTTAAAACAATGATCAATTGAACAGTGCTGCTGGTATCTAAACAAGTCTCCGGCCAGCGACCCGGGAAAAGGCAGGTCCCTCTGGCACGACGCATCCCCCGGGATGCGGGTTGACAGCCGCAGCCATCAGCAGCGGCAGAGCAGACGCCCTGTAACCGCAACGTCTCATCAATCTCAGCTGGGAAAAACCTTTCCATTTCCAATGGAAATATGCAAACCAGGCTCCGCACTGTAAATCTTCCTTTCCGGCACTAAGGAGATAAGTAGGACCTATTAACCTCCCATGTTATTTCCAACTTCATTATTGGAGCTGACACGACGAGAGCTCACAGTGACGGCTCTTTTTGGCAGAGTGCATGTAAATCGCTTTCTCAAAGGGAATTACTTCTCCGGGCTGAATGTTATTAATCTAAATTCTCCCTTAGTCAAATTGTTGCCCATAATAAATATGGAACAGGTTGTGATGCTCATCTCCGAGAGCATCCCAATCCAGCTGCGAGTCTTTCCTGCTTGAAACCCCTCGAGGAGCTGCTCTACAAGAGCGTCCTTTGCCCAAGGCTGGGGACCATCCACCCCGACGTCACCCTGTGCTCAAGAGCCCCACGATTTCATCATGAAAACATTTTTTCCCACTGCCAGCATGGAGTGCTCCAGCAACAAAACCATGAGCAGGAGTGAGCTGGGGCACAGCAATGCTGGGGAAGAGACATGGGGCATATCCTCGACCTGCAACGTGACGTGGTGGCCTTCCATGGCCAACACCTTCCACGCCTGGTGCATCGAGTCAATGTCAGCACCGTTAAAGCAGCAAAACTTCCAAGGTCTGAGTTTCTGCTCTTTCCCAGTGGACACACACTGCCATCCTCCTCATGCAACTGAAAAACCCTGGAGTTTAAGCAGTAGCAGATCAAAAAAACTCACGAAACCAAATCAAAACCCAATCTGAACTTTGCCAAAGATGCAGCTAGAAGCTAGAAATTTCACATCTTCAATTCTTAGAGGAATTATAAATTAAGGAGAATTTTATTTGCAAGGTATTCCTTAGTTTTATTGAGAACCAGCTTATTGCCAATAGAGATTTTCACTAAAAATACCCACAGCACACCCGTTATTTTCCCCCCTTCCACAAAAAGCCCACCATCCCTTCTGCGTGCCACAGGGCGAGGGCGCAGACCTGGCACACACTGAGGTACAGATCGTATTCGGAGCATTATAAATCCAGCGGTACAGAAAACCCTTCTCCTCATTTGTTAGCCAGCCAAGTGTGAAAATGTTAATGAAGGCAGCTATAATAATCTACGGGAATTTCACGATTAGGAGTTTGTTCACGTCCAACGGCCCCAGCTCACATGCAGCCTGTTGTACATCAACCCTTCCACCGAGCTGCTAATAACGGCCGTAATCGCTGTGCTCCGGCCAGCCACCCTCACCCGGCAGCACTCGGAGCTGCTGGAGCCCTGATGGGGGAAAGCACCGTCAGCCTATTAACTCCAACTTTTCTTACACATATTCCTAAAGAAAATAAACATGGAGAGATTCTGAGTGTCAGTCTACTGCCCTACATGAGTATTTTTAAAAATATAGCACGCTGACCAGGAGCCCTGAAATTAGGCGATACGATGGCACTGTCTTTTATTGGGGAAAAAAATTAAAATCTAAGTTGTACAGGTGGCTCATGACAGGCCTGAGTCCTGGGAAACGGGCACCTCCCCGTGTCCAGCAAGGCAGGTCCTTAAAGCTTGCCCGGGCGCTGAGAGCACCGGACGCCCTGTGGGGATAACAAGGGGCAGTGTGCCACCAAGTCCAGCCGTATAGGTCAACTCTCAAATGGGGAAAGCAGCAGCTTTTCTTAAGCCTTCAGCTTGTCACCAACATTATCTTGATGCCCTTCCACCCCCCAGATGTCCCAGACCAGCGCTGGTCACCTGGAAGCAACTGGCACATTTCTTAGGGCTCACTGCGGCACGGCGGCGTTCCTACAGGGATGCAGGCGCAGGCACGTTCCTTCCGGCTCCGCACACAGAAAATTGTTCTGGGGATTCGCTTCCGAGTCGGGAGACAGATCGATCCCGTGCCCACATGTCGCAGGGCTGCCCACGGCAACTTCCAGCTCTCCTCCTCCTGGGAGAGCCATCAACTCATTGCTGCGTGTAAGGCATGGTCAGGGCTGTCCTTCCCTCGCACGCACTGCAAACGGAGTGTACGCAATCACATTTTCTAGAGGCAAAGCTCCCTTCCCTGGCGAAGGCAGCCGGGAGCTGCTGAGCAGCACGGGGCGCGCCGCAGGACGGGGACACTGCCCCAGCGCAACTCCCGGCCAAAGCAGAAGCAGCTCACGGCAGCGGATGGGAGAGGACCGGCGCGGCAGCGTCTGCCAGCGGCAGCCCCCGACAGAAGACGCGCGTCTTTCTTTTGGCAGAGGCGAGGGAAAGAGAATGCATGATAAAGCGATGGCATGCTCGCAAAAAAATTACTTCCCTACCACAGCCGTGTGATTTTTAATTTTCCTCTAATTTCAGGACTGCAGCACTGATATAAAAATCCCTATAAGTGTTTTAGGGAGATGGTAATGGTCCTATACTAAAATAATTCAACCAACACTATAATTTTAGTACCACTATCAAAATGAAATAATGGCTGTTTACTATGTTACACCTTTCAAATGACCTTCATTTGAATACAAATTGTGGCTTGAAACTCTAAAAGCTGCTCCATTTCAGGAGGCAGCAAATTGAGGATGTTTACCCAGGGTTTACTCTGCCAACAGATTCCTCAGTACAGCCACAAAGACTAAACGCTTTTCTTGGGGAGGGTTTTCTTTTCCTCTGAAAATGCCGGGGACTTGCCCAAAGGACCCGGGTGGCCCTGACCGGGAGCCCAGGCGAGGCGGAGCGGCAGTCATCGACAGCGAGACCCATTCGCCTGCATCTCCCTCACCTGGACGATGGCCGAGGTTTATTCCACTACCAAGGTTCTGCAGAAGACATTTCACTGCAGAAGTTCCCCAAATTCCCATTTGTGCCAGGAACACAGAACACTGACGTGACTGGCAATACGCAAAAGCAAGGAGAGCGCCCAGCTGCAAAGCAGCACGAGCTGCTAGCACCCAATTCTTAGACACTCTCCAAAGACCATTCCTAAGTCAGGGAAAAAAGTATTACTTTAAAAAATTAAGTTTCTCTGTAAGGCTCAAGAATCTGTGCTACAAACTCTCCTCCCACAGAGACACCGACGGGCCGTGATCCTGCAGGGATGCTCGTGCCTCAGCAGCTCGGGGACACTCACCTTTCCCTCCTCTCCCCCAGCTCCTGAACAAGCACGCACGCACACAGACAAAAACCCAGCCTGAAAAGATGATGCAGGATTCGGGCCGAGCTGACACAGTGCCTTTGGTGCCGTTCACAACGCAAGTGCTGCAAAGGGAAAATCCCCACGCTCCAAAAATACCAACTCTCTGTAAACGCTCCCACTCCAAGACACCCACGTGTAATTACTCACAATGAGGAGGAAGAAGAAGAAAAACCCACTTTGGGGGTTTAATTCTCTTCTCTGTGCATAAAAGCTACTGGAAGAGAAGCCGAAGGTGAAGGGCAGCGTGTGGCTGCAGCAGCAGGGGGGGAAGGAGCCCGAGCGAGGGGAAAGGTCTGCTCGGCAGCAGCCCCATTTTGGGGTGGAAAAAGGGGAAACCCCTTCTGTAAAGGGTGACCTCTGCCCCTCCCCAGAGCCCCCGTTCCTCTGCCCTTTTGGGGAGCAGCCCTGCCCAGGCGAGAGCAAAGCTCTTGCCGGAGATCCAGAACCAACGTCGGTCTCTTTCCTGGTGACATTGCGGAGAAACAAACGGGGTTTAAACAATAGGTGTTGTCTAAAACATCTGAAAATGAGATGAATTAGTCATTAAAAATTAATTTTGGAAAATTACAGTCTTGTTAATAGACACTGTTATGACTTTGCACATTCCTTTTCAGGCAGGAGGGGGGAAGGGGATTTAAAACACATTTTGTTGTATTTCCACAAAAACTGAAGAGACAGAGACAAATGTCTTCGGATGCACTGCACAAATTCCGAACCTGCGTATATCTGCATTTGCAAATTGTGCTCCCAAGGAGGAACAGCCTCGAGCCCCGCATCGAGCAACTCTCCCATCTTCTCGCAAGCTGCCCCCCGGCCTGCGAACCGCCGGGCTGGGTCCGTCCCCCTGCGCCACGTCCAGGTGCCGGGAGCACGGCCCCGCTGGCACAGGCAGCGAAAACGAGCCAGCGCCAAACGCCGTGGCCAGAGGAAGGCGAGCGCCTGCGACCTCGTGCCGAGCACCCCCACCACAAACTGCCCGCAGGATGCTCTGGTGTTATTTTCACGCTCTCGACAGCGACAGCTACGCCAAAATACTCAAGGTCAAGAGACCAGCATGGTTCGAGGCAATCTGCGCCTCTTAAAACAGTGACAAATATGTTATTTAATTTTAATGAGCTTTTTTGCATCTCCAATCTAATTACGGCATTATCAAGTACTGCTCCGAACTGCAGGTGGCTTCTCATTACTTGGGGTAAGGTTGTCACAAGCATTTTTCATGAATACTAAAAACCGCTTCAGTTCACTACCCACTCCGAGACTTCCCCAGCCCGGCTCCCCGCTGCCCGCACCCAGCCCCGGCCCCCCCAGACCCCAGCCTCTGAAGAAGTGAGGGCACTAATGCCACAAGCTTTAAAGATTTCTTAAAAGCCCCTGGGTTTCAGCCGATCACTCTGCTGCAGAATTTGGGGGTTACTGTGGTTAAGGGAGAGCAGCGCCCACCCAGCACAGCCCCACGCGCCCGCCCAGCTCCTCCAGCCGGAACCCCGGGGGGAGCCTCCGCATCCACCAAAAAAGTACAGGTTTTGGTGTGGGAGATGCTCCCAGCAGGTGACATCTCCTCCAAAAGCCATCATCTCCCTGTTCCACACGCAAAAGCGAGGACGCCCTCCGAACCGGCGTTTAAGAAAACCCCCCTCTTCCAGATCGTTTCTAGTTTTTGTTTCCCACTCAGCATCTTCTGAAATCGCAATTAAAAGCACAGAAAGTGCTCCAGTATCAAAGGCGTTTCGGGAAGATCCAAATACTTCTATTTTTCCTCTTAAGCTTTGTGAAAGATCAGATTTTTCCGAGAGTTTCTGGCCGACCCCTGTGCCCACCCCTGCTCACGGGTTACTGTTTCCCACACAAGGCACAAAGCTGGAGGGTTCCTGGCCGGAAGGCTCCGGCCTCGGCTGCTGTTCCGAAGCCGTCAACAATCAGACATTTCAGTTCTCCCAGAACACCTTTTCCCCACGCGGTTTGGTGAACAGGCAGCGGGCAGGCGGTAAGGAAGCCCTGACAGCTCGTACAGCGCATGAGGCCATGGGGGGCTCTGCTGCCCAGGGACCCCGAGGCCTGAGCCCTGGGGAGCTGGCGCAGCC
Source organism: Psophia crepitans (assembly GCA_013399095.1). Taxonomy (NCBI): domain Eukaryota; kingdom Metazoa; phylum Chordata; class Aves; order Gruiformes; family Psophiidae; genus Psophia; species Psophia crepitans. Next base: position 409,867 of record VWZZ01001113.1, read on the forward strand.
CCTGCCGAGCCGCAGCGCTGCTAAGACACGGAGGCCGGAGGGTCCCTTCCCCATCAGCTCCCTTCGAACAGCCACGCATCAAGCCTGGCTTTGGCGGTGGTTTGTTTTGAAGGGCTTTCTGGAACTGCAGACACTGGCAGGGAATTTCACACGTACACAACATGTTCCTGGTAATGGAGAACGTTTTCCACCCTGGCCATTCCCAGAGGCACGACACCACTGGAGTTACAGAGCACAACACCCATGCCCACACGCTGACACTCCCAACACAGGCACCGACAGCAACCAGCGTCCTACAGCAGAGCCCACGCCCCGACACCAGCCAACACACTGCCCAGCTCTCTCTGAATTGCCTTTTTCTGCCCCAAAACAACGACAAGCAGAGGCAGCCCACAGGCCTGCCCAAGCAGCAACACTCACCAGCATCCGGGGAGCCACAGGGGTGATGGAGGGGGGGGGCAAGAAGTGCACAGGACCACCAGGCTCTGCACCACAGGCACACTCCAGCACAGTGAGCTCAGCCCAGCAGGTGCTGGGCTTCTCCCAGTTCCCCCAGCAGCTTCATCAGCTCCCAGTGGCTACAGCTGGGGCAGGCCAGGAACGGGGCTCACCTGGGGGGCAGCACCCGGGCCACCTCCCACCACACAGGGCAAATGCCACCTATCTGCACGGATACCTAACTCTGCGCACGTGCCACATACCAACGCTCCCCAGCGCCGTGCGCAGCTTCGCACTGCAACAGAAAGTTAACGTTGGAGGAACGGTCACTGGGAAACGAGACCGATCGGCGCCTCTGCTGCAGTAACAGCGCGGTTTGTCTCCCCTGACCTTGCTGCAAACCGCAGTCGCCTTTGAAACGCGTCTCCCCCCCAACAACTGCAGCCAATTACTGCCGCATGCTTGTTTAATTATGTTTGCCTGCGCACTGCAACGCTGGCTGCTACCAGCGCCCCACCGTCGCAGGCCGATGGCGAGGCCGGGGCGGGCGCGTCCCGCCGCGTGCGGTGCAGACGGCCTGTCCGGCACGGGGGCTGCCCAGCGCCTCTGGGGAATTATTAATTCGGGCTCGGAAAGGGCGCGTTTCCGTACGGAGCGGGAAGTTGCCGGGAAGTCCAGCACCGGGACGAGGCAGCGAGCGCGAGCGAGAGTAATGCAAATCTGCATTTGCTCAGCTGCGCCTCGGAGGAGCTCGCCGGATCCCCGCTCCCTCCAGCCAATTTACTCGGGGAGAGCGGGCTCTTCTCCAGATAAGCACATTGACTTTAAAATAAAGTGTGTGCCAACAGCTGCAGCACCGAGACCGGAGCAGACAGAGGTGTGGCGCTGAATGATAATTAAAGACATTTCCATCATCTGTCATTTTTTACTGCAGGTGCCGGTGTCGTAAATCCGAGCTTGACTCTTTTGTCAGCTGGCAGCGAACACGTTCCAGCGCCGAATCCCGGGGGATGAATTCAGAGTCGCTTGGCCTTGCACGCGGGAGGAGCTGCCTCCAACGCGCCAAGCGGGTAGCTCACACCTGATCGCTTTCATAATGCTTTTATTATTTTGGTGATACGTATGTCTGATGCAGCGTTTCAATCCGCTGCTACAGGGAACGCAGACACCTCCGCCGGCATTCCCAACCGCACCGCAACCCTCCCGGCACGGTGCTGGCTCCGCTCCCCAACACCCCGCGCTCTCCCAGCACCCCGCTGCACCCACAACTCACTGGGGAGAGAAGGATTTTGGTTAAAGAGTAAACAAAGCCAAGGGAAAAAGGCAAACAGGCAGAATTTGCAAATTCATTTAATTGGAACAACTAACTTGGAAAATTAAACATTTAAGTTAATATGCTGTAAATCCAACTTGTAAATCCGGGGCACGGAGAAGGAGCAGCTCTGCTTCCTGCCAACAGATGTGAAGCGCTCGCAACTCGTGTCCTGGCACAGAGCAAGCTCCCCACTGGAGGGGCCGCTGGGGCACCCCGCGACGTCCCTTTCCACCGGCACCCCCCGCGATGCAATGCCAGCCCGTAAGCGTACTGACGCTGCAGACCTCGGTCTGAAATTCCTGCTGAAATCGAGATATGGCACACCCAGCCCTGCCACGGCCGGGGAGGAGCAAGCGGATTTCTGCCCAGTGCCTCGGTAGTACCACAAAGCCAGCAGAAAAAGACATTTCCAAACTTTTCCTCCCAATTCCCTTCAGGAAGGATAACAAGCGTAGGTATTTGTGTCTGTGAGGACTGATGCAGGGCATGAAACCGGCCCAGGTGCTCCAGCTCCTCGCGTGCCAAGTCCCCCAAACGGGCTATTTGCCATGTCAGGGTGGGGGTTTTTGCAGAGCACTGAGGCTTGAGCGGCAACCAGTCGCCGCTCGGTGACCCTTCCGAGGCATCCCGGCGCTGAACAAACAGGGTTCTCTTTTCCATCGCTGGCAAAAACACTGCAGGCAAATCCTCAGGTGAAATCCACTGGGACAGAATGGCTGGTTTATTGCTCTTCCCCCCCACTTTTCCCAGACTTCACCAGGACTTTGCACAGATACCAAAAAAAAGGCGGCTCCGATCATCACCGAGGGCAGCAGCGGGACCCCGGCTGGGCAGAGGGAGCCGCCGTACCCCCGGGAGAGCAGCTTCTGCGCCGAGTCCAACCTCGGGAAAGACGGCGTTAACACTGAAACGCGGGCGCTGCAAAGGCAACGGCTCTGTGCCAGCCCTGCCAGGGGCAGGACGCAGCTCCCGCTTCCCACAGGCAGGAAAATAAGTTTCTGGGAAGCAAAGTCAAATCTGGCAACCTCTTGCGCAGGAGGTCCTTTGAAAAGCTGAAATACTGTGCTTACACTTTTGCAAACGAAGCACATAATCCCAGCACTCACTCTTGTTTTGAAGTAGATTTATTATTTTATGGAAAGCCGCCTCCTCCTTGGCTTCCACAGGCAGCCCGGCTGACACAGAAACCAGGTACAACTTCAGGTGCCGCAGGACGCTCCTGCATCCGAGCTCACTCCTGCCTCTGGGAAGGATCCGTGGGGACGGGGACCCGCCACGGCGAGCTGGGGCTGGCAGGAACGTGGAGCGCGAGCGGAGAAGCCAAACCACAGCAGAGAACCGTCGTCCTGGTTCTCACCGCCGAGCGCAGGGTAACTCGGCGTGCCGGTGGCTTGGCAGATGCACCCCTATTTACACAGCCAGCACTTACATTATCAGAGCTCGTCAACTTACACTGCGAGCCTGAAAATTAGAGCACTTTATTTACCCAGACAAACCTATATTAACGCAGTTATCTTTAAAATGGTAGAAATGGTGCGTATGGAGTATTTGAAGGCGCTGCCCTGAACAGTGTCTCCCTCCAGACAGCGTGGGCTGGTGGGAAACACGCAGGTAAAAGCTTTGGCAGCGGTTTTGGCCTTCCAGGACTTACTGCGCTTTCAGCCTGAAAAAATCCCGATTTTTATTCGAGGCACCCGAAGGGGTAAGTCGCTGCTGTTCCTGCCCTCGCCACCACAGTGGGCACGAGCGGCTGCTTTTGCGCCTGCGACAGCTTCCACCCATATTCGCTCTGTGCTTCCCCCTCCTTGATAAATTTTGTTCATTTGCCAGCAATATTTGTGTCTTGGAGCCATAAACGCCTTTTCAAAAAAAACTAAATTAAATTTAAGCACAAATAATTAAACCAAGTGGCTATAGAAGAGTGGAAACCCCCTTTTGTGTAACGGGGACCAAATCCGCTCGCCCACTTTCCAGCTCCCTGGCAAGCGGAGGGCTTCGGCTCCCGCGGACTAGGGCAGCAACAGCCCTAACACCCTCCAAACCACATCCGCGATCTCCAAGCCTGCGCTGCCAGGAGAAGCTGCGACTAAACCTGCAGGAGCCATAGGCGCTTCAGCACCAGCACGTTTACAGACCTTCCCCCGGAGTCGGAAACGGGGTTCTCACCATTCCCCGTCACATTCCAACAAACCCACCACCCGTCCGTCAGCCTGCCGAGGATTATTTCCTTTGCCCAGCACCGGCACCTCGGCAGCGGCGCTGGCACAGCGGGCACCGGGTGCCTGCGGCAATCTTTGCCCCCCCAGAAAGAGCAGAAACGTGCGCGCGATTCCCACCGACGAGGCGCCGCCGCGCAGAACGCCGGTCGGCCGGCAGCGCCCGCGTTAAACAAAAGCACGTTTCGTTTCATTAGGAACAGTCCCATGGATTAAAGATTTGGGGGCCACAGCAAAGCAAGTTAAACATTTACTTTCTATTAAAGCACCTAAATGAGAAGATTAAAACCTGTTTTACATTTAACAGAAAGGCAAAGGCAAAGCAGCACAGGAGCAGCTTAGCGGGTACTTAAAGCCAAGGCTTGGGATGCTGAGAGGTAATCGATTTAAGGAGGGACGGATTTCTTAAAACTACTCAGAAAGGGGAAAAAAATAATACACATACATTTGAAAAAAATCTTTCAATTATCTCTCCTGAAGAACGCCTCTGAAAGCCTTTCTGCTGCCACGGCTAATAGGCTTGCTTCGGCAGACAGCTCTTGCCCCAGATCTCCCCGTAAAACATTTTCACAGCTTATCAGCCCATTTAGCGCGTTGCGTGCTTTAGTTCTTTTGTTTATTTTTCATTTGAGATGGCAGGAGGAAGAGATCCCACAGAACAGGTAAGGGTGTTATTGACGGTGTTTGAAGCGACAGCAGTCAGAGGTCGCAGCGGTGACGCACGCGACACGGCTGATGGGTGCACGAATTCACGCTCTGACTTTCCAACGGCCAGACAGGCTCCGCTCTGTACCAAAACCTACCAAAACTACGGCTGGTTAGCGCTAAGCCACAATCCCTCCGGAAGCAGAAAGCCTGGCACGACAAATCCAAACCCCGAGTTTGCTTGCAATAACCTGTGCCCAATTTAACACGCGAGCGGACAGAACGTCTCGGTTTCGTCATGCCGGTAACGAGGCGAAGCTGCAACGCTGCTGCTGGGCACCGTCCTTCCACCGTGCTTACTTGGTGAGTGTGGTGACATCCGTCCCGTCGAGATGTAGGCGATGCAATTTAAGAGGAACACCAAAAAGTGGGATGGCACAAAGCCCCCCCTCTGCCCAACACCCCAACGCCGGTGCAGAAGGGCACCAGCAGTGACCCCCCGGCACCCACGCACAGACCCCAGTTGCCAAGTCCAAGAGTGAAGTTTTCTTATCGAGCAGCTGGTGACTTCACGCAGCTCTATCGCTCCCCTCGCTGCCAAAGAACCAGAGCACCCACATCCTGCATCACAGAACCACATTCCATCCACCACCTGGTTTAGAGGTCAACCCAAAAAGAAACCTCCATCTTAGCTATAATCCTCAGTTTTAGAAGTTTATTAATAAAGTGAAAAGCACGAGAGTAAAGCGGGGTGGGGGCAGAGCGGAAGCGCGAGGGGACGGAGAGCAGCCCGAGCCCCCCCAAGGTGGGGGTTTCTGCTTGATTTGACGCGATCGTACTTAATTTCCGTTCGAAGCCGCACCCCAGCTGGAGAGCAGCGTGTGGGAAATGCTGTTTGACCGGCCTTGGCACAGGAAAGGGCTTTGGCACGAGTATGTGCTGTACAAAAGGAATAACCTATTTTGTTTAAAAGATGTGAAGGAAAAGTCCTGCAGCTGAGGAGAGCTTTCTGCACGTTCTGCCACTAGCCCTTCCACTCCCGCTGAACGCAACGCTCTGATTTGCACAGTATTTCAGGACGGAAGGCAGAGGTCCTGCGTGCAACTGAACGGGGTTTGCAGCTTCTGCAGATGAAACGCTCTCTGAAGAGGGGACGTCGACACGCGGCTCCAAGGCTCGCTGGCCAGAAGCCATGCGGCCTGCTGGCCACGGACGATGCTCATCGTGATGGGGACCAGCACCCCCCATACGGGGGAGGCGCAGCAACAGCCCCGGGATGCTTTGCCACTTCCCACTCGCTCAAGCCTGCGGCGCCCGAACACGTTGGCTCTCTCGCCGCCGTCAGTTGCAGCCCCGACACCTTCCCGCAGGCAGCGGGGATGGTGCGAGCAGGCGCCAAGGCCAGGGCTCTCCGGGGATCCCTCCCTGGGGACAAGTCACCTGCTGCCCTTGCCGGAGCGACACGGCTCCTGCTTCCCTCGACCGCAGTTTCCTCAAAACTCGGATCTTCCCTGCCAAATCCGCACATTAAATGCCTTCACAGCACCCTCCTGTGGGGATTCCGCGTCCGTACAGAGATGGGGGCAGCTAGAACTGGGGCGGGCGAAGGAAATCATCCTCCTCCGGCTGCCTTTGCTGGCACGTGCCCCGTCCCCGGCTGCTGAGCGGGACGGGGGTACGAGGCGACGCCAACGGGGCCGCAGCCACCGGCACAGCCGGGCCGGGGCCAGCATGGGACGGCGGCCAGCTCCCGGCACCGCTGCGGCTCCTCCGCCCGGCACGAAACCATCCACCGCGCTTGCATGCGAGCTACCGGTTCAGAAAGCCAGTTAAAGACCAGTAATTGGAAAAATAAAAGATGAAAAATGCTGAAAGCAGATTTTCCTGTAGTAGCCCTGACAAACAAAACCGTCACCTCGACACTTTCCCTGGGGCTTGCAACTGCTGCCCGAACGGGGCACGCTGGTGTTCAAAGCCCTGCTCTCCAACCGGAGACGTCTACATTCAGCACCACCTTGCTTCGGAGTCACCTCCACTTTAATACTTCTGTTTCGTGGTGATGCTACGTTTTAACTCAGGTATTTGAAAGCATTATTATAAGCTACAGTGGTTTTCTGCAACACTTTGCCACCGCGATGAAAACTAGACAGTTCACTGTTTTCTAAAAGGAGGAAGATTTGAGAACACTTATAATCATTATGTTACTAAAGATTTAAGTTTAGTAAAAAGTTCTTGGGTTACTTACAGTGTTGATTTACAGCATTCAGAGTGATACTGATACCGAAATCCCACAGATACCGTACACCCTCCCGCTTTCTGCGAGAACGCTGTAAAATCAGAGTTGGCTAAACCACGGCCCTGCACTCCCGGTTACCCCGCAGCCCCTCAGCGTGCCCCACCGCCAGTCCCGGTGCAGGGCGCACACCCTCAGTTCCCCTGTGCCACACTTACACGGCATCACGCGCCCCTGAAGCATCCCACACCAAATTAATTAACCGTAATAGGCGATGCCTCTGCAGGAACAAACCACGGGTTTTGCTTCCCGAGTCAATAGGATTTTTAAAAAAAAAAATAATGTGAACATTGGGCGGAGCGCAGAAACACGCGCAGCCAGCCGTCTGATAGTTCAGGTGCGTACAGCAAGGCACGGGTGACGTTCAACGCTCGGTAACGTCTGTTCTCCCCTGTCTGGAAGCGCCGGGCGCAGCTCCCGCAGCAGGTGGCCCGTGCCACCGCAGGACGTGCAAAGGGTCGGAGCGGCACAAACGTCGGCACGCGGTGGGCAGGCGCCCGGCACGCTGCATGGAAACGCTGCTGCCGGCACAGCCACGCCACAGCCCTGCTGGTTGAGGTCCTGGGGCATGCAGGATCGTTTCCAGACTGAACTGCAACTTGCACCAACCTCGATGCCTACGTCAGTGCAGACGCATGCACATCTAGAGAGCGGTCAGGAAATACAAGTATCTGGTGCGTTTTCAGATGTGATTTCAAAAGTTTTAAACCTAGAAGCCTTTGGAAAAACCTGTACTTGGAGCCAGCTGTCTCCCTGAGCTGCCCCCAGACAGAACAACAATCCCATAAGCTGCACTTGGACTCTGCGTCGCCAACACCGAAACACTGCGAGGGAGGGCTACGCACCAGATTGATTCTACACGTAGAACCCATCAGAACTAAGCTGTCAGAGATAGGCACTGAGTTTGGAAAATTCAAGTTCAAAACTGCGATGAGAAGTTGCCTTCCCACTGCTGGAAAGTCTTTTCGTGTCAAGAAGTCCCATACCACGAGGGACTAAACCTTCCGCTTGGAGGTTAAATATTCGCTGCAGTTGTGAAACTATGAGAAAGCGAGAGCTACTCAGCACATCACCTCTAGCTTGCTACCAAATTCTGAAGACATTACTGAGATCTATGGCTGCTCTTCCAGGACAAAGAAAGGCTGAGGTTGATGGCGAGTGGGTGCGTGGCGGTGGGGGCCCAAATCCATCTGGCAGAACCCAGAAAGGCCAAGCGAGCAGACGTGGCAGAACGGAGCAGGCAGAAACTGCAGCAAGATGAACCAAGAACACGGGCTTTGGTGTGTGTGCCACAAAACATGTGCCCAGGGAAGGCTGGTATGGGGTAGGAGCCTCTCGTCATTAGCAGACGTTAAGATATTGCTCATTATTGCTCCCGTCAGAAACCAGAGCATCACTGGGGCAGCAGCGATGGTCCTTTCTGGATGAGAACACTCCATTTCTACCTTAAAGAATATCAATACTTCCCTCCACTACCCAGCCTGGCTTAGTGGCTCGTAGAGCTATTCCCAGCTACAAAGAAACCGTGTCCTAAATAAATGGAGGGGAGAAAGGCAAATAAAACGTTTGATAATCAAGTCTTGCAAGCTGTAGTCTTTTACAGGACAGAGATAATCTCAACGGCTGGAAAGATGCCTCTCCTCGCATCAGGGTCAGCTCTTCCGCAGGCACCGAGCCCCGAGGAACACAGAGGCTGGCCCGACCCAGTCGCTGTCCCAAAGAGCACCGTCCCTCGCTGCTTTCTTCTACACGTCTCCAAGAGGAAAAGCGTGTGCCAAAGCATAAACCCTTGTCACCAAGTTACACGTGGATCCACCTACTGTACTAGTAATTTCCCAGCCTCTGGTCAGCCTACCGCCCCGCTGACCGGGAGGACCAAGGGAGATGGGAGGTGGAGAGACTGACGTGGGTGGGAAAGGAGTCTTGTTTTTTCCAAATGTAAATTCAATCAGGAACGTAAGTTCAAGCACCAGAGCACCCTCCCCTTCCAGGGGCCTCGTGAAGAATGGAGAGGCGCACGTTGCAGCGTTTGTTTCTTACATTCGCCGCAACAGGGACGTCACCCAGATCGAGACTAGGTCCAAGTAATAATCACTGTAATTAGCACTTCGTTCATATAATTACCAGCAGACCCCATAACATTTTACAATGGAGGTAATTACCCATATTTTACAGCTGAGGAAACAGATACAGCACAGGTGAATAACTTAAAAGAAATCATCAGTAAATCTGCGGCACAGCCAGAGACTGCAATTATCCTTATTCCCAGCCAAGGCTCTCCCCAATAATCCAGGCTGAATTCACTTCTGTCTCGTAGGAAGGAATCCACAGAAAATAAACACAAACTGGAATTTCCAATGTCTAGAAGAGCTGAAAAGCACACAAGCCAAACCTGAAGGAGAAATAAAACCAGATTTTTATCTCCGAACATTTTCTCAGCAGAGGTCTGCAGCTAAGAGTGCAGGCAGGACAGAGGACCTAGCTGCGGCACGCACAGAAAGCCAAAGGCAGGGGTCCCATTGCTACAGGAGTTCTACTTCAGGAAGCAGAGGAAAAGCAGCAGCACAAGACTGAGCCGGGGAAGGCAGCCCAGCGGTGCCGGCTTACCCCTCCAGCGATCAAAGACCTTAACGCAAGTTGAGAGTTTGAAGGTTAAAGCATTAGCAGTAATTCAATTATTTAAGGGCTTTGCAAAACAGTATATGGAGAGAGCAGCGAGCGGGGTGAGAAGCGTGGCAAACTCGCCCCCAAGCCCAAGAAGCCGCTGCTGGGACATCGGCACGGCCTGGCTCCGACACGCAGCAGGGCAGTGTGGGGCTCTCCCCCAAGAAGTGAGATCTCCCCTTTCCCTCCGAGCACCACAGCAACTGGAATCCCGCTTAGCAGCGACCTGCCCTGAAACACGTTGGCAGGGGACGGCTGCCCACTTACTGCCCGACAGCTTCTGCGCAGGAACCCGCGTTTTCCTGGGTACAGCCTGGGGGAAAAACAGTATCTGTCCTGTATGCTTCTTCATCCTGCACGTCTGGATGAGTTTTATTAACAGGGAGAAGAAAAAAAAAAGGTTTGCTTCTGTTAACCGCAACATCTCTTTTTCAAAGTCATCCAGCCTGCGGCGAGCGATCTGCCTGTCGCCCGTGTCCTGGGGCAGGCGTGGCTGTGGGTGGAACGGGCCAGGTTAGTCCTACCCCAGCTGCACCCGTGCGACGTCCTACACCCAGTAAACGTGCCAAGTGTTTCAGTTCAGCCCTTTGGCCTTACGTTCACGTTAGCATATAAAAGCATCCAGCAGCAGCAGATATTGCACGACTTTCAAAATTAAGCCTTGTTTCAGGAGTGGATGTTATCAATATTCTGGCTTTGAGTAACAGAAAAACCTCGTAAGCAGGAACAAATCTCTCAGTAGAGTATTCTCTTAGTATTTAAATAGACAAATGTTTTGCTTTGCCAACATTTTGCAGCATTTTCATAGTTATTTGATTAAGTGTCTGAAGAAAACATGTATTTTGGTTCCTGTTCAGTAAAAAACAAGCTCGGTACAATGAATTAAATCCCGTCCTCCCTCGGCACACAAGGGACAACTGCTCCGGTATCGCCCCCTGCGATCCAGCGACACTGCAGCAGAAACCTGCAGACAGGCTTTAAGCCCAGGTGAACGGTAACGCCATTGCCGTGCTAACGCAGCAGCTTCTCTGGCTGACATTTATTGCTGTTTATACAGGAAACAGAGCAAGTCCGATGCTCCCTCTCCAAGGGCTCTGCCCTCCTTCCCCAGCACCTCCGGCGTGCCGAAGCCCATGCAACAGCTCAACAGGCACTACCCACACTCCCTGCACCGTCCCTGCGGATAACCGCCTGCATCGAACAGAAGACGTGGAAGCATCATGGAAAAGGCAGCGTGCATCATCCCGTGTCACCCAAGGTCTCCTGAGGGATACCCAGCGATTTCCATCGCTAAGAGCTTACCTTATGGAAAGAAGGCAGGATGGATATGACAAGACATCTCCTGAAACAAGGAACTCCAGCCATCTCTTAGCCTCACAGGTTTTTAGATTATCGGTTCCAACTCCCAACATCAGATATTTTTATTCCATCGCTTTTTTCCCTGCTGTTTGTTCTACCCGGAGGGAGGTGAAAGGCAGCCCCCTGTGCAGCAGAGGGAGATTCCCTTTCGTTTCCAGGTGTCTAAATAAAGGGATTTTAAAAATTGCTCTCTTAGAAAGTCAAGGCGTTCATGTTTTAACTGCTGCTGACATAAAATGTGTTACAAGGAGGAGAGAAACACTGCGAGGAGTTTTTGTGGGCAAAATGAATATTTTTTCCACTGAGTTTTAAAAACCCTGTTCTGAAGACTGCTGAAATAGCTCGAGATGATTTTGGAGGATCACACTTCTCAGGCTGACAAGGCAGCATTAAAAACAGAGTGAAAGTCAAACCCCAGCTATCCAAAACACGCTCGATGTAGGAGCAGCAGCCGTGTATACCAGAACTGACTCCTCTAGGCCTACAGAAACTATTACAGCAAAAATTTGGAACAGGAGGGGAAAAGGAAAAAGCCACCCACACGCTTCGCACACTGATACAGGCTGCGACTGTCCATCTTGCTCCAGCCGCTGGCTCAAAATCAATGGGGAGGCGGCACGGGTCGGCAGAATTCTGTGAACACCGCTTTCGAGTGCCACGTTATCTGAACCGGTGACTCTGCAAACACAACGAGGGGCAGTGTAAAACCAGAGATCTTGCTGTTACATAGAGGTTAGTGCTGGAAATACCATCTACTCAAGCACGGACGCTAATTAAAAGGTGATGGTATCTGGACCAGGCTCTGGCAATGACGGTGCATCCCACTGCTCGGGGGTAAATCTGCGGAGGTCCGACCCCCCGAGCCATGCAGGGGCTCCAGGGAAAGGAGGGGGCCGAGGCTTAGCCTCGGGGCAGCAGCACCCAGCAAACCCTGCAGCGGAGCTGGTTCCAGCCCCTGCTTCCCTGGGGAGACGGCAGCAGGGCGTCAGGTGGGCATCAGTCTCCTCTGCGAGTGGCCAGACACGGGCAGCGGCCAGGTGACGACTTGCGATACGTGAATTTTAATCTGTGATTCTAATGAACAATATAAAGTTTTATAAGCGTCAACAAGGCTCAGAGAAGACCTAAATTCATTTCAGTGCTCATTTAGCAGCTTCATCTGTGTGCAATTAAAACTTCAGTATTAAATGTTAGAGAATAAAATAATGAGACACTTAAAAAATAATCTGTGCTTCAGTGGGCCGTGCTCAGTAGATTTCATACGATCACTTACAAGACAGAAATAGAATCCGGCCAAAATTTGTCTTACACACCCAGACCCTTTCAACAGAAAAATGGAAAGAAACGGCTGCTAAACTTTGGGGGCTTTTCTATCTCACGTTCAGGCAATACTGCTTCTTTAAGCATTGATAACTTTCCTTTTGGCTTCAATGATAATGTAAAAATTAATGTAAATTGAGTTTTGACTGAGATTTTCATTTTGGTCTAAAGCCTAATCTTTTATTAAAACAGCTATCAGTGTTAAGCTGATGGTTAGGAAAAGTTATCTTCAGGACAGGGAACAAAATTTCAACAATAAAGAATATTTCTTATTCATACGAGTATCTTAAATGCTCCCATTATTACTCCAGGCTATCAAAATGTGACTGGAAAGGCAGGGAGGAGGACAGCATATATGTTACTGACCAAAAGAACTGTAGTGAAATGCAAATTAAAACCAAAGATGTACAGAAATACCAAAATAAATTAGATTAAGTACTGGGAGAACACAGGTCAAAAAAAGGTAATGTACGATAGAAAAAACACACACAGTTAAACTTAAATGAAGCAAAAACCAATGAAAATTACATGCTTTATTTTTTTTTTAACAACTGAAATATTTTTTATTCAAGAAAAGCCAACATTACATATCCTCATTAAAAAAAAAAAAAAAAAAAGAGACATTTGGGGAAGTCAAAGAATGCTACAGTTTAAAACGATGAAATGTTACAGCTTGCACACCAAAATTAAAAATGAAATGAAATTAAAAAAATGAAATGGTTACCAAAGTAATGCAGGTCAAGGGATCAAAGGTGAAGGGTCACACATTATTAAAAAGAAATCCAAAAGGGCGTCTGCATCAAGATCTCTGCAAAACAAAGGAGCGTCAGTGAGTAAAACCAGTACCTTCCAGGGCATCACATCAGCGCTCTCGCAATTCACACACAGCACACGGCAGCGCGCCCCGGCCGGCCGGCTCCCCGCAGGCACACCGACACGCGGGGGCCTGCGGCCGCCACGGCACCAACTCCTGCTTACAGCAGCTTTTTATTTTTTGTTTTTCAACCTCCCTGCAGAACGGCTTCTACAGGCCCTTCCATTTCCATATTGGTGCACTGCTTGCTTATTATTAAAAAAAAAAAAGGTGTTTTCAGAGCTCAGACTAAAACCCAGCGCGCAGCCCTGCTACGGCCCAGACAGGCTACCTTCGCTGGGGAGCCCGCGGCCTCCGTGGGACACAAACAGCTCCCGGCACCACTTCCAGACCACCCCTTTGCAGGGCAAGAGTTCCACACTTCGTCAGGAGTTTGCCTTCCCCCCTGCGACTGCGGACATACAGTAATTACCGACACACACACGGAGCTCCCAACACGGCAAGGTCTGGCTTCCAGGCTACAGGAGGAGTGTAATTCACATGTAGGCACCAAGACAAAGGCCTCTCCTCCTCGCATTCCAGTTACACAGAAGCTATAAAAAAACCTTTGGTACCCATTTCCAAGCGAGACGCAATCAACTACCTACGTTAAATTTAAGTGGAGCACGTAATATTTACATCAGGGAACTTTAGGGGAAAGACACCCGCCAAGGGCATTGCGTCCCTTTCTGCTTCAGCATCCCTCCCCGGCCAGTCAAGGCATTAAGTTTGGCGTCTGTCTTCGGCACCAAAACAGCGGTGTGCCTGAAGCCAAGAAACAAACCCCCGCCCCAAACGAGGTCTCCGTAAGGCAAAAGAGCCACCAGCAATAGAACATCAGCACGTTCAAAGTTCAAGTGCAGCGCGATGATCTCACACGCCCACGTGCTTTTCCAAAAAAGCCACCACACAGCGTGTCCCCGCATCTCTCCGGCTTTACACGTGCTGTGGGAGGGAGCAGGAAGGGACCCCCCGCACCAGCAGGGCCTGGCAAGCTCTGCCTGCGAAGCGCCTGCCACGCAACCTTTATCAATGCCGGGTTCTGCGAACCAACCCACGCAGTCGGCCGTCCCGCTGCTATTTCGCCCGCGTGCCGAGGCTGCGTCCTTTAACCGCGATATACACTACAGATCGGTAAGACAACCTCATTTTGGAGGAAATTATTTGGAAACCAAGTGACTTAGAAATAATTCAACTACAAAAGCACAGATTTGCTGTGACTCAGCAGCTAATTAAGTCCGGCAGGCATTAACAGGAATCCTCCCGCCAGGAAGGTCCCACGCCTCAGGAACTCCTCCGAGGCAGGGGTGGGGAAGCGAGCACGGTCACTGTGCGGGCAGCTGCCTGCAGCCAGACACCCCGGAGCGGGTCGGTGCCGTGGGTGCTGCATGCCTCCACGCGAGCCCGAGGCTCCCTCCCAGCCTCACACAGGACTAATTTTTCCTTCGTATCTAGCTTTTCTTTTTCATCTAAATCCTCCGATTCTTCTCTCTGAAGTGGAACAGCCACCTTTGGAAGCGGCAAACACAAGACAGAGAAGACAGGATTTCAATCACTCGCAAAATGTAATAGCCTCAGTTTCCATCCATTTGACAAGCGAACCGATTCATTTGTGTTTATATACGCCAGTCCCTGGCACTGAGACACTGAAATTGACTTTGTAAATTGACTTTGTTGCAACATTTCCCTTGTAAAACACGGTACAAAGTACAACCGGCATACCGCACCAGTGTTTTACTCGGTGCTGGGCAAGCCAGCGACCCAAACCCGTGATGCGGCAGTACCTCCCGCTACTGGTGGTGCTCCTGCAGACAACCGGCGAAATCACCATTAAATTGCTCCAGTCTGCTGGTTCTCTCACGTCTGAAGAGGGGTTTGCATAACCGCTAACTCCAACCTCTTATTCCCCCTGCGCTGGACCCCACGTTCCCTTCTGACACCATGTACCACAAGAACGGGTGCGCCCCCACAGCCCACACGTGCTCGGACTGGGCCAACTCCAGGCCAAGCTAGTTGCTGGGACGTTTCAAAATTGGTAACAACACTCACAGGTATTTTGATAGGTGACTAACGTAAAAAAGCTACCGAGTTAGATACCATCACTTTATACTTTGCATGTAATACACTAAAACTAATTATAAAGTGATGTTTTTCTTTAGCTATCATTAAGCCTAAGAAACTTAATTTAATTCATTCAATCAAATTCACTTGGGGGAAAACACACAGAAACCAGGAGGGCAGCACGTTATCCGAAACAATACATTTCATCTGTTTGCTGTGCAGGACTCAGTCTGTACAGGCTGTCAGGACTCCGACACATTAACTGCACAGAACTGCAAAATCAGCCATTTTTAAAGACTTATCATTATACAATTACGTCGGTCCTAACATTAATAAAAGGGAAGGGAACAAAGTTAGGTTTTCCTAAGAGGAAGCTGAGGAAACCCTCTCTATAGAGCCTGAGCAGCACGACAGGTATCGCCGCTTCTGTTTAGAAGTGCCAGGAACAGTAACCTTTCAATTCTGCTAAATCACCCAGCCTGCTCACAACATTCCCTAATTATGTAAACATGACTGAGAAACTGCAAAAGCGAAGCCAGTAGCAGATTTCCTGCTTTGTACATTAAGCAAAGCACAGAATTTCATTAATTTCACAAAATAAACCCATAATGAAGTGCTTCTGTTAAAGCGAAATTTCCATCTCGTTCACTGATCAGCCTTAAATCATAATCACACGCGCGGCGAGAAAAGCCGCCCACTCGTGCCAGACGGCATCAGTCAGGTGTACAAACAGTTTACTCCTGGCTCGGCTCCTACCAGGGTGTAAACGTTATTCCCCAATTTCACTTTCTGAGCTTTTTCTTCGCCCTTCCAGAAAGCGGGTTTTCCTACACCTCCGCTGCCGGCTGAGAGGAGGGAGACGCTCTGGAGAGCGTGGTACCGCTGGCTAGGGCAAGCGTCCGAGCAGGCAGTGCCCCACTCCAGTGGTACCTGCCTTTCCCAGCCACAACGGTCACCGCCACGGAAACAGGGGACGTGACTTTACAGATGTTCTGGTGGTTCCAGCACTTGGCAAACGCTTTGCCCTCAACCAGGCACTTCCTTCCACTCACAATACCTTACCGTACCTCGTTACGGCCCCCAGCTCAGTGCAAATTGGCAGGCAACCCCACGTGCCAGACCAGCGGTGGCAGGAGGAGATGCTCCGTGGGAAGCGTGCACAAGCCGGACTGCAGCCGCTTCCCTGCTGCTCCTCCAGCAGAGAGGATCACCAGGAGGAACGGAAAGCAACAAGACTTCTAATAATAGTGCTGGCCAATACCGCCGTAATATTTTATACTCTGTGATTGCATGGGCAGTGGGCAATTAGTCAAAATTGAATCTTCTCATTGCTCTTGAGAGATCACAGAGCCGAGGCAGACCGCGAGGACATTCAGCTTTGTAAGTGCTCTGCAGCCACAGAGCTCTCACGACGATGGCCAGCCCCTGGCTTTGGGAAACTCTGCGCTTAAGCAAAACATCTGAATTAACCTGAGCGCGTGAAACCAAACACGCTGAACAACTCTGCAGTCCTCCGTAACAAGTGCTGTTGCTTTGCCAGCGCGTTTTGCCACCTTGATGGCACAGGGCAGCAGGGATGCTGCGATAGGACAGACACCCCTTCCCTGCTCTGGCCGTGGCGACAGCAAAAGCTCATCCCACGTGCTTGCTCAACCCTGTGACTTTGTAAGGCATGAAGCTACCTTGGTAAATAAGGTACGAACTGGTACACCAGCTGCAATACACCATCCCATCCAGGGCAGCCCTAAAACAGATTGGTGGTTTAAGTTTTCAGATATGAGAGTTAATTCTAAAAGGCACTTAAAAGCATTGTTTTCAAAAAGAAAAGTACAGTACGTCGCACTGCTCGGTCCTTACCCAGAGTGGTACCTGGATGACCAAACCTGCTGACAGGAGCCGTGCTGGCAGACGGCGCCCGGCCCTTTCTGCCGGGGGGCTGTGGGGGAACTGGAGGAGCTGGTGGCAGGTGACCTACGGCTTTCACCGCCTCCTTGCTAGCGTCTGCTAGCGTAACAGCAGGCCGAACGCTTGAGACTCCCTTCCCAAACAGCCTGGGTCCCTTAAGTCCCGCAGGCAATTCTCTGAACCTTCAGGGCTTTCTCTGCGCTTTAGAGAAAAGACGGGAAAGAACTCGATGTCAAGCGGAAGAGGAGAACGTCATCACTGTGCAAGCAAAGCAAAAATGCAAAACCACGTCAGAGACGTCAGTGAGCACGCGACTCAATGTCCCCAGTGCGGCATCACCAAAGAATTTCTTCCATTGCTAAATGATGCTCAAATACAGAGTTCTGCAACCACACTTGCTTGCACACGACCAAGCAATACCTGACCCTGAAATCTGTAGAGTTGATGCTAGGTATCACACTGGGAAACGGGGCGCTTCTGCCTGGCCCCTCAAGAAAAGCCTGAGCACACAACACAATTACCACCAGTACTTTCTACCGTGGAACTTCTGGGCCTCTCCCAACAGAGAGCGTAAATACAGACTCCTGTCAGAAACAAAAGCCCTAGGTAGCACTTTACATTTCTGATGTTTAACTTTTTCTTCTTTCTCGTACTGTGTCATTAAGTGTTTACAAGGATGATTAATGACTGCGGCTGCCAACTCCATTAATGAAAGGCATCTCTGCTCAAAGCCGCAATCCCGCTTTTGGCAAGCGCTGTGCAGAGACAAGGTTACTCCGACACCCTTGAGCCCTGCACCCACCCGTACCGCTCCACGCCGCCGGGATACAGGCAGCACCACGCTACGGCAAGTCCTTGCTCCATCCCCTCGCTGCAGCCAGAGCCAGATCTGTATCGCACAAAAACACCAAAACAGTTCAAAACGAAGAACAACCCAAACCCAAGAGCAAGGAACTCCCTCACATGCACAGAGCGTTGCGGAATTTCTTGCAATTAACTGATTCAGCCTAATGTAAGAAGTGGTATGAAAATCCCCTTTCCATCCTCCGCCAGAGCACGAGAAATAAGCACACACACACTTTCACAGGCATCTTGAAAAATGTAAATCTGTATTTAAAGTGCTTGACTAAACTTATGATTTTGTACCTCTGGTAAAAAAAAAAAAAAAAAAAAAGATTTGAATTAGAAGGAACACTTCCTTTGCTAGGAAATATAAAACCACTATAAACTTGATTTAAGACGAGATGACATCTTGATATGGAGATATATTTCCATCAAACATTTCAGTTAAAACTGCATCATCTGACGGAAAGCAAACATCTTGATAACGTGTTCTAAGCACTTTCAAACGCTCCATTTCTCTCGCTGCTCATAGCATTATTTTACTAAGTGTAAAGTCAACCGCAACCTATTCAGCTCTCAAAGGATATTGTTTCTCCATCCCAATTACCCACTCCAGAGCAACATGACCATTATCCTCAATCTGCAGATGAAAGCGCCCAGAAAAAGTTATTTGTGGCGTTCCCATGGCAATGCCCTGGTAGAGGAAAGAACAAACCCCAGCTGCTCCCTGACCTCCGCGTTCAGTGTCAGCAGCATCTCGTTTGCGGGTGCAAGGGTGCCATCGGCCAAGCGAGCCCACACGCCAGCCCCACGCGTCCCCAGGGCTGAAAATGCCTTTGCACTTTATTTCAAGGGCCTGCCGACGCGTACAAGGGCCATGCTACAGTTTCCTTGATATACCCCTGTGCAAAGGGGCAGAAAAAGCAGCGCTGAAGGGTTTCGGACAGCATCCGGGTCGTAGCTGGCCGCCCCTCGGATGCATCCTGCACCACACCGCACCGTGCCAGCACGCTGGATGGTGAGACCAGACACCGTGCGTACGTCCTCAGAGACACGAGTGTGAGGGAGGACAGCAGTGTCAGTAACAGACCCGCAAGGTACTTTACCCGTTTTCTATCTTTTAACAAACTGCCCTATCGGTGAGGCACCCTGCAAGCAGTGCCAGGGATAACAAAATTAACACACCGATTCTGGAAGCACTGCTGTAAAATCTAGAAGCCAAAGATATATCTCAGACAGCTCAGGCCTTCACCAGCATAGACAGAACACCTGTGTGCTCAGATGAAAAGAGATATTCCCTTCGGAATGACTCTGAAATGTAGCCCGACATTATTATTCAATTATACCCTAAGAAAAATTCAAGTTTTGTAACAGTGAACAGAATTAAAGTCCCAGGTTGGGGGTGGGGAGGGAAATAAAACCTGTAAGCTAAGCTCCCTCCTCCCCCATAATTAACACAAATTTTCCAAGACTTCATCCAGGCAGAAGATTCTGCCTTTTTCTTTTCTTTTTTTTTTTTTTCCTTCCCCTGAGCTAACAAGGCCAAAAATCTCTGGCCACAAGAAAAGCTCTTACTTTTAAATAACACAATGAGGAAACTGCAACCAACATCCCCCCACCCCGGCAGGACAGCACCGGTAATAACCCACGCACAGAGCCAGCGACCGATTTTGGAGGAAGAGGGATACAATGAGCGAGAGCAACTCGACGTTCAAGACAACAGCAGTGCGTTGGTTCCAGTTTCCGAAGGCACCAGCTGATGGCTGACGATCATCAGCAAACAACCCCTCTAGAATTAAGGTACACGACAAACCCGCACCAGCGATACGCTGGCAAGCACTGTCAACACTGCTCGTGCCCGGAATTCCCCGGAATGCTGACACGTCCTTCAGAAGGAAGGCTACGTGCCCAAATTTTTGTTCTCTTCCAGTACTAACACCTCGCACGCACCTACGCTTTCCTGTGTGCATCATGCTTACGAATAACAAAGATTTTCAGCCGTATGATTAACTTCGTTTGCCACGTTCTGTTCCCTGGGAGGCTGCACACACCAAACATCGTTCAGAAAGAAAAAGCTGGAAGCTTGCGTCTGTCAATGTATACACAAGGCTCTGAGACAGGGCAACAGAAGTACCAGAGAAAAGTGACTAAAAACCAGCGAGCTGCTTCCAGCGACGAGAGGGAGCATCACTGCCACCAGCCCGCGCGGGGAGCATTCCTTCTCAACTCTCTTTGTCAAAACATCATCTTTTAGAGCCACTGGAATTGCTATTACCCCATGCCCCGTTCCCATTAGTATAAATGCGATCACAGAGTAAATTGCAACCCACATTTCCTACAATTTACATTTCAATTCAAGTGACCCAAGACAAAAACATCTACACAAAAGAGCGAATGATGGCAGCTCCCCAAAAGACCCGATTAATTCTGTCACAGTACTTAGTACGTTAAAAATAGATCCCTGACTTTAACTTTCAGACAAAAGGAGGGGGGTGACGGACTCCAGCTCTGAAAAAAACACACACACATGAACTGATCCGTGTTTGAATCTGCGCTCAGCTTGCCGCTTGCAGGCGTTAAACTTGAGTACAGTTTTTGTTAACACGTTCAGATGTTACGGATGATTGACTGAGGGAGAAGAACAGTTAGCTTGCAACAGGCAGATACTAACCGCAGTTTCACCATCATTTCTCAAAGTTGATTGCTTCCATTATTAAACGTTTCCCAGAAATACAGCAAAGGTACTGTAAGACAGGGCTACTAAAAACTAAAACCATGTAGTGTAGCTTCCAGCCTTGCTGCCCAGCAGGAATAAAGACAAGGGATTGCAGAGTTACCGAGATTTTCTTCAACTTTACCGTGGCTCCACAGACACCCGAATTTAAATACTTCTGTTCCCTTCCAAGGAACCCCACCAGGATGCGTTAACAGGAGCTGTGCATACTAGCACATTCAGAGTAACTGGATTCCAGTATGAAACACCCAGTTCCTCATGTCCCCTGTCCTTAACAAGATTTCTCAGACAGGAGTAAGCTCATTACTTTTTTCTCAGGACTGTCTGGCCAGGAAGAACATGCGATGTTTTTTTGTTTGGAAGTCCTTACACATAGTAAGATAACATTCGGTTTAACGTGGTACCAAAACAGCTCTCTGATTTTCAGCAATTTTGAAACACGTCAGTAAGATGGTACAAGATTCGCCCGAGACAAGCAACATACACACACACAAGCAACAGACTCCTACTAAACTAGCAGTCAGCTTCCACATTTGCCTTCACGCCCAGTTCAAAGCTCACTTTCCACATGCAATAGGACTTTATTATTAACAACGGGTTCCAGAGCCAGGGAATTCACATTCTGTAACTTGCACGGCATGCTCTCAAAAAATAATCCTTAAGAATCAAGTAAGCTGGTACGTTTAGCAATAAATAAGAGATTTAACTACCTCATTAGTGTTCCAGCGGTGCCTCTCTTTCGGTAAACTTGAACATTTTGGTAGACATTCAAGCAGCTTCTTCGGTAAAAAGATTTTTACATGACTGCCATTGCTGTTCCCATGATCATCTAGAAAGAAGAGGAGACACGTGATGTACACACAGGAGAACAGGCGGTTTCCACTAGGAGCCCCCGGCTTAGCAGGACTTGGAAACCCACCAGTTCCCTCATCAAAGACCAGGCAATTTATCATTGCCAAGAAGAATATGGCTTTCCGTTGAAATTGCACCTTAACTTCAGAAATATAAATACAGTTTAATCCTCGTGGTTGCAAAGTCTGAGAGGAGCTTTGATGGATGTGTGCCGAGCAGCCTGTGTGTGCTTACCTGTGCCTATTTTAGCTTATTATTTCCCTCAGTGACAAATTTTACAAGCAACAGCGACAAAACGTTATAGAAGCTGTGACCACAGCGGTATGACCTGCCAGGAAAGTCATAAATGAAGTTCACACTTGACAGGATTTGCAACTAAATAAGCACAGAGCCCCAGTACCCGCTATAATTTTGTCAGGCTGCACCAGAAATGCAACTCGAGGTCTATTAGTTCATTTAAAACTAAAATGTGCTGTGTGTGCCTGATTAAAAACAGGTTACTTTTCTTTCCACGGACAGCTCAGAAAGTGAAGGTAGTTCCTCAAGATGAGTGAGGTAGAGGGATGGAAATCTGCCTACCTCACCATGGCCAGGTGGTCTCAGCAGCAGAAATGCTGAAGAACACAAAATTATTCTTTTTTGTTGCTAAAAGCGTTGAAGGTGCATAGATTCCCCTTAAAAACCAAAACAGACCCAAACCCCCTCAAGCCCACCGACAGCCCACCGAAGTCCCAGAAGCATTAATTCATGCCCCTCTCGCACCCTCCACCACCGCCTGAACAAAAAGCATCCAGAGGCACACTGAGGGGCCAAGCCAGTCCCGGCAGGGAAGGGAGCCGGGGTCAGACCTCCCCGCTGCCGCACGGACTTTCACTAGATCTCCTCCTACGCCCGCCACCGCTGCCAGCAGGATATTAATTTATAGTCATTCCCCACTTGGAAGGGCACAGAAAAAGGATACTGCTCTTTTCCTCTCACACATCTTCCCATTTTATGTCCTCAACCAGATGCCAGCGTCATGATAAAACCCCTCCGCAACTACGTACGATACAGCAATCTCCCACGACCTGCAGCACCCGAGAACCCATCCCGCAATCACTGTAGAAAGCGGGCGAAGAGCGCGCGCCAGCAGCCAGACATCCCTGGTATTTCTAAAGCTTGATTATACTCTTGGATGTGTCAAGTTCAACAACATACATGCTGTTAAATCAACTACTCGTGCAAGCACAGCAGATGAGCTTACAAGATAAGCAGCGATGTGTATGATAAACGTGAGCTGCTCTATAATTTATGAGTCCTGTGCGCTCCCTGAGTTACCGGGAACTTTACTGTATGACTGCCTTAGACTAAATCAACAGGGTTGCCAGTTTTGGACTTCTCCCTGGGTGAACGAGCAGGCTGGCAGCTTTGATCTTTGCTGAACTCATAGAGATCAGGAGGAAGGCTCTCCCTGCTATTTTTTCACCTGCCATTCCAGGACTTCTCGCTTGGCACAAGCACCTCAGACCATCGCTTTTTGGCGACATCTTTTTCATGGTCAACGTTCCACACACGGGACCGTCACCTTGTTATTTCCCACCACCCCTGGCTGCCCAAAGCTCTGCATCCATGCCTGTCGCCGACTTGCCGGGGGCACAGCACGGAGCGACGGTGGCCCCAGCCACTCCCACCCACATTTTCAGATCCGCCACCCGATTTAGCCGGTACCTACTTAACATTCCCTACACCAACTTCGTACCGTTTTCATTTCTCGTTCAAAATATTGCATTGCACTACATTCAATTCATTAAGGCAGCAAAGTATTTTACAGCACACATTATTGCTTTTATCAGCCAAACTACGTCCCCAGTTACATCTCATCAGCTTATTTTCCATGGGCACATTTTAATTGACATTAATTGTATTACTTCCCCTTACCTCTGTATCAGTCAAGTCCTCTATCATTCATTCCATTATTTTGCTGGGCTGGCAGACCTCTCATTATTCAGCTCATTTATTAACTTTCTTCCACTGTCATCAATTATCAGTATTATTAATTCAGAAAGTGCCTATGGATACCAGACCCCTTAAAAATGTTTTGGTAGAAGTTATCAGAACTTGCTGACTCCAAACCTTCTAACTCCTGGCATTAGCGTGTCAGACCTTTGTGCAATGGAAGGTCCCTTTCACCATCCTGTAATGTGCCTGCACCTCATCTACGCTTCCCTTTCCTGCGTTTAGCAACGACGTTTCTTCATTCCAAATCACAATCCTTCCAACTAAATCACATCCATCTTTAGGGAGGTGGAACAAAAAACAAAACCAAAGAAAAATCATTTGGTTTGAATCAAATCTGTCATTTCTAGTCAACCCGACGTACCCACTCACCTACCAGAGTCTTCTGATGAAGTCAGAGCAATCAGCGCTGCTCAGTATCCACGCCAACTTCCAGAGCAGACAGCATGCCCCAGAGGGAATACTTCACATTTATTTAGAAGTAAAACTTCCTCTGTAGTTAAAAAAAGGAGCTGCACTTTCACAATGCTTATTTGATTTTACTGTGCAAATCCAGGCCAGATTTGTGCTTGCACTTTCCTCCTCGTATCATTTTTCCTATGGGTGCGACTTACGACACTGTGATCTGCAAACCCATCCAGTGTCAATACAAAGTGCTTTCGCAAGCAAAGCTGCGCTTGCACACGGAGGATTTGCCAGTAAAGCTGTATCGACATGGGGGTTTGTTTAGTGCAAAGCTGGCCACAGCTCAGAAATGCTTCCCCAAGGTATGCATGGCCAACTCCGAAAACTACAGGAAGGAAGCTGTTTACCAAAACACAGCAGCCTACAACCTATCTGGTCATAATTCGGTCTGAAAATTCAAAATTTGAGTTCCATTAGTAATTTTCAGGATTACTTATAGCAAAGCAGAAACTCGCGTAAAATTAAGAAAGTACAACTACCATAAAGTTCACAGAAAGTTCCATATTAATTATACCACATAAACCCTTCGTAATTTTATGGGTTTGTTCACGCTCCTTGCACTTTATCCTCCCCAGGGATGCAACATGGGCCATAAAACTTTCAAAGCGCACAACAGCAAATCACACAGTGAGTCCACACTCTACCCCCGCTCTCCAAACAAACCCCCTTCTTCCCCCTTCACCCTCCCCCCTTTTTTTTTTCCTTTAACTTATTCTTAAATCTTCTGAGATCCAGGAGGTGAATCTAGGTCTGCAGACCATTTAACTACCGTAGGTTATCAATAACACGTACAATTGGGGACTACCAAAACAACGGAATGGGTGTTGATCAACTGCTGATTTGCAGACAGCTCTATACTGGAAATAAATATAAAGAATAAGCCTATAAAATCAGAAACACAAGTTTTATAAACCCATTATTATGAAGCAGTAACTTAGGGTTGGCCATCTTCTTAACTACCTCACAAGAGAGGTAAAAGGTGTTTAAACGTTACAAGAGGCACTTTTGTACAAAGCGAACCGCTAAAATCACAATACCACTATTAGCTACTTAAACGGGACGGGAGGGCGGCAGGTTAACTGTGATGTCACTTGCCACGCCGCTGCTGAAGCGGCGGAACCGAGTAATCACAGCTTAGAAGCGGTACCCAAATCCACACAGCAAACAGGGAGGAGAACGAGCCTGAGCCTCGTTTGAGAGAGCTCGGTAGCGGGCAGGTCGATACCCAACGCAGAGCACCACCTCCCCCTCCCTCCCTGGAGCTGCGGTTCTCAGCTTCTCCAAAGCTCCTCCCAACAGCCAAAAGCTGCTCTCCCAATAACTCGCTTTTCTAAAGAGGATATCAGAAGACAGAGACCAAAATTAAAATCAAGATACCTCGATTCAGTCCAAAGACATTCAGTTTTTTTACAGATTCCTATTTCCCACGTATTGATTCGGCCCCCTAGGCCCTGGGCTGCAGGGGGCCATGCAGTCCCCTTGAACTCCTTCCCCTTTTTTACACTTGCCGACCTCTGGCCACAGACAAAACCAATAAATTCAATCCGGCATAAGTAAATGCAAAGAATCATCCCTGACCCAAACAGCTGAAGGACTGGCACGCCATCTCTCATAGTTAAACTTCGTTCCTGGCATTTTCAATCAGTAAACAAGTAGCGATGTAAGCAAACCCAACAGCTTTTGGTCTGTTTTCTAGAAATATTTGGACGATTACAGTTGTAAATCTCTTGGCAAGAAAAGCAGATTTCTAAATAGCAGAAGAGGGAGGCTGAGATAAGATAACCAGGTCCAGCTCTCCAGGGCTGCTTTCCCACCAAGGTTTCAGGGGATGCCAGCACTCGGCACAGGCGCCGGCAGAGCCAAGGCGTTCCTGATCCTTCACCGTAAAGGGTGCCGGCAGCCCCAGCAGCAGCCTGGGGACGGAGGGCAGGATGCAAGGAAAGGGGAAACAGTCCGGGCAAAGGTAAAAAAACATGAAGGAGGAGCAAAGAGGATGGCACAGAAACCAGCGTGCTGTCAAACGGGAGGAACAAGGAGAACCAGAAAGGATGGCGAGGAAATCACAGGGATGGCAGTAGTAGCAAGGATGATCAACAAAACAATTCTCCTCTAGTCAGTTACTGAATCTGGCCAGGTTTCTTGGAATACTTGTGATAAATGCTTTGTTGCTATGGCAAGCTCTACAACCGTTCTAGAAGTGTAAGAAACACAAATACAGCTCCAATCCTGCCGCTGCGGATTATCGTCCCGGTTGGCCCCACCACGAACGCGCCCCTTGCGAGTTCCCGTATCTTTTTCACATAGCACAAAGTTTCTTGACATAACCGAATTCAATTTAAACAACGCAATTACGTAGAACTGCGAATGCTGCGTTTTGGGGAAGAGTTGATAGCACAATTCTTCTTAATGAAAGCCTACGTGCCGGGTGAGGAGGTCTGCTTTACACAATTAGCTATTTATTTCTCGTGCCACACGTTTATCACTGTGCTCAGCACTTCGGTGTCCTCCTCCTCCAACCGCCGAAGCAGCTCCTCTTCCTCTCCCGCCTCAGCCGGCGCTTTAACACACCCTGCTGACCACACAGGACAGGGCGATTCGGTTAAATTCTGAAGGTGCACAAAAGTAACTATTTCTAAGGCAATCCTTAGGAGTGCTAAAACAGAGCTTCAACTTTTTCCGGCCACTTGTAAGCATGTTCAAGTGACTTTCACCGTGCTGCTGTTAAACACAGCAAGCGCAACAGCACGATTAGACCGCCGCGCACCGCCACCAGCCATGCGATTGTTTTAGACACGTCGTCAACTCCTTCGTCCCTTGGGTTTCACTAAAATTACACCATCAACTTCAACTGCAGTGCAACTACGGAGAGATGGGTCAGGCCCAGCAAAAATAAACCACCCTTTCATACAACCATTCACAACACTACCCCAGTTCTCCAGAAGTCCCAAAGCACCCATCAAGGCTAGCGAAGCGCCTTACTCTGAGCTGTACCCCACCAGCCACCGGTATTTTCACTGTTCGGTGGGTTTTTGAGTTTGGAAACCTACCTGAGAGCTGGCAGGAAAACACCCTAACGCCTTGAACCGAAGATGGGACAAGAGCAAGAGAAGGACACTAAGCTCGCCGTTCCCAGCAGTAACGGGAGATGGCTCTCACTCACCCAGTGCCGATCCTGCTCCTTGGCACGCAGCCGCTCTCCAGCATCGCGCCGGGGAGGGGGCGGGTGCTGCACCCCGAAAAGCGGGGTTAAGACGGACGCCGGCAGCCACAGGCACACTCGCCTTTCAAAACCCACAGGGTTTAAAACAGGGGAGGCACAAGACAGAGCTGAAGGGTAAATGAAAACAGGACACAAAGCGAGGGCGAACAACTAAAAATAAAAACCCAGCAAGGTGCGGAAGAGGAAGCCAGGACACACGGAAGATGCAAGAAGCTGCTGGAAGCACTGCGTTTTAATTAACCAGCACTGTATTCCACAACGCGCTCCACCAGCCTCGCTTCACTCCATGGAAAGGTTTGGCTTTGCTGGGCTTTTTTTCCCCCTGCAGATATATTTGGTTTATTGAAGCAGACACAGAAGGGACACAAAAAAATCGAAGGTCACATTCCAGCTCCCTCTTTCTGACGGCTGCCTGGACAGCGGTAGGATGGCTATCTCCCCTTCCTCCGACAGCACACACCTTCCGAAGCAGCTCTTTAAAAGACTGCGTGCCTCAGAAGAACCATTTAAAAATATTAGCGATGTAAAGTTGGCACCAAGTCTTGAAAGATTACATTTGGTTTAACCTTACTTGTACATAATCCTTTCCCTGCTTCCCAACACAGGAAACGAAACCGGAGTTACGGCATCTGAGGGAAACCTTCCTACAGGAGTAGCTTTAAAAACCCACGCGTGGAAAACCATTAACAGGAGATGTGGAACTGGATTCAAAAACTAGAGCTTCAAACAAGCCCCCTGCCTTACATCGGGAACCTCGAACATAAAGCAGTTACGATACCAAAAAGTACTCTGAAAAACTGACCTCGCACACACACGGAGCTCCTGCTGTTTGGAAAATGCGGCTCGAGTCCACTCTCCGGAAGCGTCCTGCCTGGCCTACGGCCCTCTGAGCGGGGCTAAACTTCAGCTCCAGGCAGATCGCTTCTCCCTCCGACAACAGGCACTTTGGTAAAATCCTAGCTGCTGAAACTCGGCAAAAGTTCTGGGGCAATGAGCAGACCGAGCCGGGTGTCAAAGCCTGCCTCTGCGCCGCCACAGTCCAGTTTTGCCCAGAAGGACAGCGGCACGGCACAAAACCCAATCCCTCACGCTCACAAGCAGCTCAGGTCTTTTGAAGTGATAACACATTATGCAACACTTCCACAGAGGGAGGTAAATATTTGCTGTTTAACAACCAAATCAAGAATGTTTTGTTTTCAGGAGGTATGTTGCCCAAGCAGCCTCTCAGCTTTCAATAATATTTGCAGCTCCAACTTCCTCCCCGGTCAGTATCAACAACAAACCCACCAGAGTCCCTGCCGCGTCCTCTGCTCAGGGCGGTTACTGGAGAAATTCCCCACCTGCCTTTCCCACCTTCGGGCCCTGCCTGAATTAACGGGGTAACATTCGACAGCCACACTGAGGGACTTACCCCGCGACAACAACGCGCCCAGCCCCGGCTGCACCGCTTCACGTGCGCGGGCATCCCTCTGCCTCAAGCCTAGCGGTCTCAGATACCTGCCCGTGAGAACTCACAGAAATACCAGGAAATGTTCTCTGTGCATGTTCTTTCTGTTTCAAACTTTAAAAAAAACACTTACTTTTTTTTAATTTAAGGAAGACCCCCCCTCCACCAAGCTGAGAGCCAAGCTGGCAGCCCCACGGGCCAGTCCTCCCACCTCGGCTCAGAGACACAAAATGCGGCAGAACCTACGAAAGCCACAGACCTCCACTGCAGGGACGGCAAGAGCTGCTCGGTCAGAGCCCAACCTCATCCTGCCTAAGGAAACCAGGAAACAGGAGACTCACCAGAGTTTTCCAAGCCATGGACATCTCTCCTGCAGGCAGGGAATGGAGACGCCAGCCTCATCTCAAACCCTCACCTCCCGCCAAGGTTGTTCTCTGCCAGCTGGGCAGGAGAAGCCCCGACCGGAGCTCCAAGACCGGACGGTCTGCAGAGTGCTTGTCGCTGCTCACGAGGCTTTGGGAGGATGGAGCGGACTGCTCCCCAATAACAGCAGCGCTTCTCCACACAGCTAACCCGCTAGCTGCCATTTACAGTCATTTTTTAAATATTTGAGTAACAAAAACCTAAAGGGACTTGTGTTCTCTTCTCCAGCATCTGTACTCCTGGTGAAACACTTGTCTTGAATCACGCTTTGAAACGATTCCCATTTAAGTTTCTGACAGGCGGAGTTTAAGTTTAAGGAATGAATGGTTTCTACCTTGCCTCCTTGAAAATGCACCAGAGAACTAGGTCAGCGCGGGAGCTGCTCTGCTCTGCGCGCTTACTACGAGAGCGAGACGGGCGCTGGTGCTGAGCTGACGAAGACTCCGCTCCCGCCTCGGCGCCGCTGCCCATGCCCCACGCGGCTGCAGAGCAGAGAACTGACCAACAGCCAGCCAAGCTGAACGCTCGGCTGCAGTATCGGATGGGCACGTTTAAAACGCCGGGCACAAAAGCCACAGGTTTCTCCAGCAGCTCGCACAGAGCACGGCGTTACAAAAGCAAACGCTGCCGCGGACCCGACTCCTTGGCAAGAGCAATGGCCCACCGACATCAGCTACCGATACAAAATACGATAGAAGTTGCGTTACACGAGGAGCGTAAAGGCCGATTTACCTTCCAGGTCAGGGAGCAGGGGTCTGCATGGCTCTGTAAAGCCACGGCTTCACGGGAGCGAGCGCACCAAGACCTGCGCTATACACAGAAAATGTGTCATCGTGCGCCAGCACGGGAAGCCCGAGAAGAGAATGAAGCCCCATGTGGGCCGCGGGGACAGCTTTCACCCAGGGCCCGACCGCAAGCGTGCGCCTGGAGTTGCGAAGTCCAGGCAGCCGCCGGCTCTCTGCCCGCTCGCACCCGCGCCAGCCGGCCGGCGCCTCCTGCTCCGCGGGGCTCAGCGGTTACTCCAACACAAGCAAGGACAGAAAGAAGTCCGGCCTTCCCCGGAGCGCAGCAAAGATGGAACTAATGAATTTGGGAGCATCACAGAGATTAGTGACAGACGAAGCCGCCAGCGCTCAGCACCACCACTGAAAGCCGACGCTTCTGCAGACCGCTCGGCCCCGTCACGCTGGACGAGGCTCGGCGAGGAGCGAGCGACGGCGGCCACGCATCAGGGGCTCTGCGGTTCCTGAACCACACGGAGCAGTGAGAGGAAAGAGGAGAGATGTTGGCAGAGCGCTCCGAGGAGAAGCCCTGCCGAGGCGGTGGGACAGCTGCCACTG
>VWZZ01001114.1:0-78788 GCA_013399095.1 Psophia crepitans
GGTGTCACATCAGCAAGCCTTCAGTCACCTGGGACTTCTCCCGTTGACCATGACCGCTGATAGATGATGGAGAGCGGCTCGGCAATCACATCTGCCAGCTCCCTCAGCACCCTCGGGTGGATCCCATCCGGCCCCATGGACTTGTGGCAGTCCAGGTGAAGCAGTAGTTCTCTAACTGTTTCGACCTGAATCACAGGGGGTTTATTCTGCTCCCTGTTCCAGACTTCCAGGTCCGGAGGCTGAGTGCCCCGAGGACCACTGGTCTGACTATTGAAGACAGATGCAAAGGCTGCATTGAGAATCTCAACCTTCTCCTTATCCTCAGTAGTCAAGTTCCCTGCTGCATCCAGCAGAGGACGGAGATTCTCGTTGGACCTCCTCTTACTGTTAATATATTTGTAGAAACAGTTTTTGTTGTCTTTAACTCCCATGGCCAGGTTGAGCTCATGCTGGGCTTTAGCCTTCCGNCCCGGAGGCTCAGCAGAAGTTCCCAAGACACCCTCCCTACCAGCGTCCTGAACAGGTCAAAGTCTGCCCTCCAGAAGTCCAAGGTAACAGTTTTACTGTGCGCCTTCCTGACTTCGCCAAGAATAGAGAACTCTACCATTCCATGGTCACTCTGCCCAAGACAGCTCCCAACCACCACATCTCCCACCAGTCCTTCTCTGTTCGTGAACAGAAGGTCTAGCGGGGCATCTGCCCTGGTAGGCTCTCTAACCAGCTGTGTCAGGAAGCTGTCTTCCACGCACTCCAGGAACCTCCTAGACTGCTTCCTCTGGGCTGTATCATATTTCCAGCAGATGTCCCGGAAGTTAAAGTCCCCCACAAGTACAAGTGCTGACGATTGTGCAACTTCTGCCAGCTGCTTGTAGAATGCCTCGTCCTGTTGCCGTAACAGGAGGCACATTGAATTAATACTGGGATAACTCTTCAGCAGGGGAGAAATTCTGGCCCAGAGAAGAGCAAACCATCTGACTAAACATTTCTTCCCTTCCGGCTGCATCGTAGTCACTCTTCAGTTTTTGTAATGTCACCATTTTCCCAGCTGTCCCATGACTGTAGCATCTTCCAGGAAAGCAAAATGTAGGTAATTTTTTAATTCGTCAGCCCCAGCAGCCACACAAGGACCAAGGCAGCACCAAGACTTTGGGCCCCAAGAAGCTAATAAGCACCAGGTCAGGGCTTTGCTCACCCAGGAGTTACACACACATCTGCTAAAGTTCACCCTTACATCTACAGCTGAGCAAAAGAGCAGCCCATGGTGCCCCATCCTCTCGTCCTCCCTCCGTGCACTTGCAGTGTCACACAGCTCTGCAGCGTGGCCCCTCTTGGACTTCCACATCAGAGCTGATGCTCCAAGGAGCAGAGAAGGGACAGACATGACAACATGCACCACAGAAAAATGCCCCTTATAAACCAGAGCAGTGAAGATGTTAAATAAAGAGGTTTGGAGTTGGTTTCTGCAGGAGGAGGTGGGCAAATGAAACATTAGGTATGGTTATGTCTCACCTAGCCCTTGACTCCTCCAGGGCATGTACTCTTTCGCAGTGTATTTTCTATGCAAAAATGGAAGGTGAAAGATGAGCACCTGGTGTCTGGTAGCATCTGTGAGGAGGCTGCGTGTACAGGATGTCCATCCCACTTGGGCAGCTCTGCTGGGAACGTAGACTCATTCACTCATCTCTTTCACTAACAGACAAAAGCGAGTGCTGAAAAACAATGATATCTCCTAAACGGTGACTCTGACATGGAAAATACCTGATGTGTGTGGGAGATATTCCCACACACAGCTCACATTCCCTGAAAAAGCCAACAGAAGTCAAGGAGCAGATTAAAATGTCATGGCTGAACAAAAACATCCACATACACCTTTTTTCCTTAACTTTTAGCAAAGCTGCTTTCATAGAAGTCTCTTGCTCTAACACCCTGCAGACTCATACTGTATGGGCATGTGTTGTGGATGAGCATTTTCCTGTCTCTCTGTCACGGCTTTAATGACTGTAGGAGAAGCAAGAGCACATTTTCTTTTAATCCAGTTCTTCCCCCAGTTTGACTGCAAGGTTTACAGAACTAAGACGTCTACATCTGTCTTCCAAGTACTTCTGCCTTGGCAGTATGAGAGCACAGGCGCACCAGCAAAATATAACCATATTTTGGAGTGGCTCTGAGTTTACTGTCTTTAAGATCCAAGAACCCGTTTCAGCTATTTAGTAAATTCAATGGAAACTGTGTCAGATGTACTAGGTGCAAAATTTGCCTCGTTTATGTTAAAAGTAGACAAGTTTAATCCTTGTTTTGTGAAAGTCTGTTGCAAAGCTCTTGCTGTCTTCTGAAGGGCCAAGCTTTCGCTTGCTGTGAATTTTCTGAGGAGATGGGCAGTGTCACTCAAAGAGGAATCTTCCTGGCCTTACTAACTCCTCTTTTAGGAAAAGTCCTACAAGTATCCTCAAAGTGCTACACAGCTGGCCACAGACAGGGAATTTATCTGACTTTTCTTTTGATGAGGCATGAAATAAAATATAATTCATTTTACTGCTGCAGAGTTGTGCTGGCGGCTCAGGGGCAGCAGAAGAAAAAGCCATATTGTCACCCGACTCGGCAAGTCCAGCTCTGAACTGACGCAGCAAGCACACAGTCACTTCTTGGAGCAGTACTGCACATTATCATCTAGCTGGATGAACGCATGAGACAGAAAAGTTGTTCTTGATTAAAAACAAATACCGAGCATGGCAAGAAAATGAATAAGGATAAACAGATTAAGTGTGATATGTCTGAAGGCTTCCCACAGTATAAAAGCCATATGTGGGAGGCATCAACCTAAAATTAAACTCCTAACAGTGTGAGTTAAGGTTTTTGAAAGAGGCACCTGACACAATCAGAGGGGGAAATTCTGAGTAATTGGCTCATCAAGGGAGGTTCTCACCACTTTCCCATGTTCTGCATCTTCCTCCTTCTGCTGTGCTCATCCAAGCAGGAAAACACCATTCAGGGGTCAGACCACAGAAGCTGACTTACGCATCCCTCCAGCCCCGCTCATCCAAAGTAGTCCCTGTGCAGAGCTGAAGCAGGGAAGCAGCTGTGGGCGGCCCCAGCTAAGCCACGGCCCATTCAACGCTAACCCAAGCCCAGGCAGGCTGGAGCTGGTATGAATGTTAAAGTCAAGCCAACCTACTGGCAGCCTCCCCTTCCTGTGCTCAGCCAGCCAAAGCCCCGCACCACAAGGTGAGGTATGGGAGAAGAAGTCCATTTTAAAAACAGGCAACAGATTTTTTAACAGTCACAAACTAATTGCAGCAAGCAGTTGCTTGGGACAACAAACAATTAACATGGGCTCTTCCTTAAAAACAATGAACTACTGGTTGCTGTCTCTGTGGTTGTCATTGTGGGCTATAACCTCAACACTCTCGCAAGCAGAAAGGCAGAGTGGCATGTTTCTAAGAATACAATTCTTTTACTGATTTCATTCAATTCACCAAATTGCCTTCATTTGGGACAGCCAGCTTTTGTTCGCTTCGTGATGCTTCAGCTTTGGCTTCCACAAAGAGCCTCCACTTCTGACAGGAACACTGGCTGGCTTTCCCACTACCAGGCAGCCAGTGGGATGGCCAGCATCCTTGGGGTCCATGCATCCATCACCCTTTGCCGTGCAGCCGCCATTCCCCCTTCCCCACCCTAGAGGCTCCCCGCTTGTCAGCAGACGCGAGGGAGCCTACGGTTAGTGGGAACCCAGCATCTCCCAAGGCTTTACAACAAACCACTTGCACTGCCAGTCAAACCACGTGTTTTCCAGTAACTGCACAATCAAGCAATCATTCACACGGACCAAACTCAATAGCTGTCTGTTGGTTTAGCTTGCAAGCCACTTAGCTCTGCTGGTTTCTTCCCGATTAGTCTTCTTTATAGACCCAATCAAAAACATCTTTTTTCTTCACCAAGGAAGAAATATACCAGATCCAGTAAAGGTACATTTGTAAGTGACTAAGAAATCCTGAAGTTTCACAGTCTCTCCATAACGCTGAAAGCCCAATCTGCTGCCCACCACCTCTCCTCTCCATCAAGGCCTTTGCAGACAGCCCTGCACGGCAGCCTGGAGGCTTTTCCACACCCTTTAGGCCCATGCAAGGAGCGAGACTGCAGATGCTCCCACAGCCACCCTTACTCCTGCAAAGACCTGCCGTCACCATGGAAGGAATTCCTGCTCAAGAGGAGCATACAGGGTGTGCACATAACATTTCTGCAAAACAAATGTCAAAATTAACTCCACTGAGAGAAAAATGGTGGGGAGACCAACCCTGAGGGACCGCTACTGCAAATCTTGCTGGCTTTCTGCCAGTTACACGGATTTTCTCCTTTCCCCGGGGGGAGAGTCTCTACTTAGGCAGGGTGCAGCACACTTAGCCCATGCCTGGCTGCCAGGCTCCAAGCTGTGGTGCTCAGAAGGATGCTGCACAGACATGGGAAACATGCGCAGTGCCCTGGTCCACACCCTGCAGCAAGATCAGCCGCTGCAGTCAGCTCCCATGTGTGAGTGCAATGAATGAATTTCTTATTTAAAGCTATCAGCCATCCCGTGTCAGGCATGAATTAATAAATAATTGGGAAGGGGAGCTTTTCCTCTTCTCCCTCTGTGGAGGAGCTGTCTCCGTCCAACTCTGCACCACTCCAAGATGAAGTAATTTTGGCTCCCTGCGTTTTAGCTATTTGAGATAACAAACTCAAATTTCTTAGTCATGCAAAGGCAAAACCGTCTTTAGCTCTTTGCTGGTGTCATGGCTTTGTTTTTGCTGTAACCCATGCTCTGGGTGCAAACATGTGGGTCAGCTTTCCTAAATGGGATGTTGTGGGAGGGCAAGAGGTGAAATTCAACCCTTGTAAGTGACATTTTTACAAAGGATAACCAAGAAAGACTGGTAAAAAAGAGTGCTAGGTTTTGCATTCCTGCTCACAGGCTGCACTATGAACAGGGCCTGAAACCCCAAGTGCACCCGTGTTTTCTCCCAGGAGTTACAAGACAGCCCAACCTGAGGCTGCGCCTGAAGGTTAGCAGCACAGCCAGGAGACAGCCTTCTCATGAATGCCCCAAGAATCACCCTGCAAGGTACTGTCAGTGTAGTTTTAAACACTAAGAAGTGAACCCTGGGTGCCATTTTGTTCATATATATTTTTTATTTATTTATTTATTTTTTTAACAAGGCTGGCTAAACCTTGCCTTCAGAAGCAGTAAGTAGTTGGTGAGTATTTCTAACTGGACTAAACATTGGGGGAAAAATGCAGAGTAGCTGCATGCTACTCTGTAAAATGGCTGTGCTCAGCACCACCTGGAGCTGGATGCCCGTGGCTCTTTACAAGGGCATCTTTTTCAGTTTTGAATTTGGGAGCACAATCAAACGCTAAGGATATGAAGACAGGTCATCATGGAGGCAAGAGTTATTTCGCACACCTCTCTGTTATATCTGTTTATTGGGGCTGGCCACAGCAAGGGGACTAAGGGAAAGAGCTTCCCAAGATTTAACTGCTACTAGGAACCAGGAGCTCCAGCATGCTCCAAAAGCCAAAGGGAGCGTGTCCTTTTTGCCATCTACACTGCACACAAAATCTTCTTATACAGGTGAGTATACCTTCCTTTATGCTACTTCACAGATATAGCTGGGGAATAGATATAGTTACTAGAAACCTGATTCTCTAAGCTGCTCTTCCTTAGGCAGATAGCAGAAGCACACTAAGTGGCTAAACATGTAACCTAAGCATCACAAATATCTATTACTCACTGTGACTTGCTCTAGGCCAAAAGAGTAAGAAATACTTTTTTCAAAGGGTATCCAGAAAATATTGTTGATTAATGAATGAATTCAAAGTAATGAGCACTCTCAGAAATATATTTAAAAGAAAAAAAATATAGATTTGATTAATCAGATTGATTTTTGCTGACAAATTTTTAGCCCGGCTTTGTCAAGTAGCAGTCCAACCAAAAAAGGACTATATGACTTGTTTTCCTTTAATTGTCCTATTATTGCGTCTTGCTTTCACAATTGTATAGAGCACTTCTCTTTGTTCAAGCTTCCAAAAATCCTTCTCCATCAAAAAAACTGGTTTGGAGTTGGCTAATGTGAAGATCACTAGTTTTCATCTACCTTACTCATCTTAGTCACAGTGGTGAGCCAAAATTTGGAATCCAGAAGACTGTGTCAAATCAAGAAGATAATAAAGCTGGTTGGTTTATTGATGGTAACTGTTTATTTGTCAAATTAGGCAAAAAGAAAAGAAAAAAAAAAAAGACCTGTTTTCCTGAAGACGGGAATGATTGACATCAGGAAAGCAGTCCCTTGCAGGTACCCCTCACAACCTTTCTGGTTGGCAGCTGTTCCCAAAGCTCTTGGTCAGAGCTGCACTATTACTCCATCCTTTTCATCTCCTTCCATCTATCAATAAAGCTCAAATTCTTCAGCTAGCTGTGGCTCCACTGAGTTTCATAATTTAAGTATCTGTTGTCTCCTCAAGAAATTATATCACCCAAAACATGCCTTCTGTTCCACTAAAAAGTGGGCAGGATTAGCTTTGTGGAGATCTACAAAGTTAGTTGTTTAAGATACCAATAAAGGCAGTGGTATAGTTAGGTGTCAGCTCAGGCAAATTGAATTTATTTTAGACATAAAAATACGCGCCAAACTGTGCATGCATGTGTGTGTATAAACACATGCATGCCCACACACATGAAGACACTGAATATACACATATTTATATGAACACACAGAACATATTGTCCTACAGTTACATCCATATACACCAACCACTTGAGTTCACCACTTTTTTAATCTACTATTTTACCACCAGACAGAAGCCTGTAGATGTTAAAAACCCTCTAAACCCAGAAGAGAAGAAACCGATGGGTGCTGGCCAGATTAAGATGCCTACAGCTGGTGAGGAAGCTGAAGGTTTGTAGGGTTGCTGCTGCCACCAACTCAATGAGATGAGTTTGGCAGGAAAAGAGAACATACACAGACGTGCCCCATCACAGGAACATTAACAAAAACTAAAGGGAAAATTATTTTTCCAACAGGACAAGACCTTCCTCTGGGGAAGGTCCTTCTTTCATTTCCCAGTCTGAGGTCTCCTGTTATGTGATAGCTATAAGATTTTATGACCAGCTAATGTAGTCCAGCATGGTAAATGCCGATATTCCTCACTTTCCCACCACTTCTTTTCTCTATCCTAAGGAATCAGAGCATGGACAAATCCCATTGACGTAAATGCTGTGGGGTAGCAAGAATGTTTGCTACCAGGCCATGCTCTGGAATGATAAGTATGCAAGAATTAGCATCTATAACTCTCCATAAACATTGAGGTTAATCTCCAGGGTTTACAAGACTCTTTAATAGGACAATATGCTTTACACAGGACCCATCCAACACTTCACATATCAGCAAAGTTTACAAGAAGGTAAACCAAGCTGGGGTAATAGTTCAGATGTACAGCCAGGGCTCTAATGAGAATGCCAAAGTCAAAGTAATAAATGGATTTGCAAGCATAATACCTTCCCAAATGGCTGAAGAGCATTCCAAGTCTGGCAGGACAGTCGGAAGGGAAGAGCTGCAAGAATGACATTGTTCTCTCTCAGACTCTGAAATCTAAAGAAATGGATCTAATCACCACACATTCAGTACAAAATGATGGGCTGCCTTAGACCTGTATTCTGCCAGCCTCATCCAGCTTGGGCAGGACTCCACCCCTTGGTCAGCCCTGCTGAGGGGAGCAGTGCTGCCCACACAGTTTAGGGCTCCTGAGAAAGAGTAAAGGTGGTTAATTAAACCTGAAGACTGTGTGGACACCTGTGTGGACACCCGTGTGGACACCTACTTTAGGAAGGGAAGACTGAGGCCTTGAACAAACCCACTTCTCCACTGATGACAAAAGCAATCTGTTTCCAATTTGCAGAGACATACCTTGTAGCTTCCTAAAGCCAGGTGAGATGAATCCTGCCCTGGCTTTATACAAGCCTTGGGTGTCTACTTGCTTCAGGTAGACTTCACGTCTGTGGTCAGAGCAAGCCATCAGCCCCAAGTACATTTTGGTTCCATTTTGGAGAATGATTGTTAAGAGGGCTGGCCTCAGCCTCACCATTATCATCCAACAAACACATACAGAAAACAAAGGCAGAATAAACCTTTGTTAATAGATGACCAGTTTGTTTCGACTTAAGTTGTTCTTTCTGTGCTTTTCACCCTGAACTGAATATCAAGAAGAAAATAAATCCAGGAATTTCAAGAAGTAACATGTTTCTGTTAAAACAATATGAAAACCAGCCAGACTATCCTAATAAATGTAATGAATTAATTAGGCGTTCAAAGAATGACCTCATGTTTCACTTCTTTATCCTCATCCTAAATATCACAGAACATTTGCTCAATGTAGACTCTCTTTCCATGCCTCTGTAAAGACCTGAGGGGACTTTCTGGAGGGACCCAGCCAGTATCTTAGTTTCATTTGCTATTGTCTCTGTTATCACTTGGCACTACCCCATGGGAGTAAGGGTAGATTGGCAGTAAAAGGATGATTGCTTCATTGTAATAATTCAATCTGCACTGAGACAGGCTGTCTCCTGTGCTACATGAGAAACAGCTAGAAACTTTATTTCATAAGCAAAATTACCACTGGCCATTTTAAAATGCCAAGAGTAGCTATCATTAGATTGTGGTTCGGCTGGCTCTGCTCGCCAGTGCAGGGGCTGCAGCGGGCTGGGGAGCCTCTGTCTCAGGAAGGAACCGACCTTTCTCAGAAGGAAGGAAGGAAGGTCCCATGATGGAGCAAAGAGGTGACAGGCAAGAGGAGATCCAACCATTCCATTAACAGAAAATCAGAAAGCTCAGGAAAAACAAGTTTCTATACCGGGGAAGAGATTCTGTAATTGTTTGTATAGTGAATCGGGAACAATTTTTGCTCCCTTAGAAACACAAGCTTGACCTGGTTGCTATCACAGAAATCTGGCGGGAAGATTCCCATGGCTGGAATGTTTAAATCAATCTTTACTGCATATTTCGGGAGGATCAGCTGAGCAAAAGCTGAGGAGGAATTGCACTGTTTGTGAAAAGGGTTTTGGCCTGCTTCCAAATTTTTAGCAACTCAGGAACATGCGTTCTCCTATTGTTACAGGTTAGTGTCCTCAGAAATGGTGTCTTAGATGAGTACAACTAGCAATGACTCCAAAGCTAAGTCACAGGGAAGAATGTATTTAGCTCGCTGGATTATGATGTACAGGGACAAAAAAACTCTGCATTGTCTTGGGTGCTTCAGCCTGTGTAGTGCAGGTGAGGCTTCAGCCTGTGTAGTGCAGGTGAGAGACCTCCCATTGTATCTACCAAAAAACTTATGGCATGTCCAGCCATACAGAAAACAGCATAACTTAAATATGAGCAGTGTAAAACACGTAATATGTAAAATCTGGTGTGTAACATGCTACGTGCTAGTTTGTACTTTTATGGGCTAGCAGCTGATCAGACAGTGCAAAGTAGTGGCGGCACAGATACAAGTCATCACGGCTGGGTCATGTTTGTTGGGATCATCATCATATAACCGCAGCCAGGACTGCGTATTTTGTTAAGCCTGGCTTCAGAAAACTGAGTTTAAAAACAGAGAAACGTGGATGACTGACAACTGTTGAATGACAGCAGATCAGTGACGACTAAGATGAATGAATCCTGGTTTGTGAGGAATGTCTTTCACCACTGAGTGGCTATTGGTGCCTGATAGAGTATGAGCTTGCTCAAAGCTTTGCTTTTATTGCTGCCTGTTCACAAGGGCTCTCTCTGGGGTGGGTCCTCGGGTGTCTAGTACGTGGAGAACTTGTACTAAAAACTTTCATCCAGTGAAGTCACTAATAAAAAGAACAGCAAATTAATGGTAATTAATATGAATGGCAGGCTGTAATTACAGCAGCATGGTAAGAAAAGGACACAAGTACAAATCTGTGGAGAGCAGGAGTTTTACAGGTATGACAGCTACAAATGGATGCATCACATATGTACCACAACACTTCTAAGTGGACATATTAAGACTGCAAATAATAAACCCAAAGAAGTAAAAATGTTGAGTAAATATTTACCACTTACATTTGGCAAAAAGGCAGATAATGCATTGTATCTTATACAAGAAAAAAGAACCCTTTCTTTTATAACAATAATTCCTAAACTTAGAAATTTTTAATTGGCAGTTCCTGAATAATTTGTATCCAAGAGGCAAAGATGTTCACTGAACCCCTGCTGCTGATTTTGAATAAATCTTGGAACACTAGAGAAGTTACAGATGTGAAGGAAAGATAATGTTGTGCCAGTACTTTAAGAGAGTGACTAAGATGACATGAATAAATATAGGCCTGTCAGCCTGACATCAATCTGAACAAAATAATACAATGGTTATTTGTGGACTCTATTAAGAATTAAGTGGGAAAAAATAGAATTACATTGAAATTATCACAAACTTATTAAAACCAGACCCTATTAAAATAATTTCTTAATGTTGGAGCATGTACAAGTTTAAGTGGTAAAGGTAATAGTGCTGATGTAAACAGTACTTTTGGACTATTTTACCAACTGATAGGTCCTCAAAAAAGAGTGTCTTTGGGGAATCAGCCAGTCTCATGACCTGGGTTCTTGGCCCTTCACTCTTTAACAATTGCTCCCTGCCGATGGAGTTGGTAAATAAGACAAAGACTGGGAGGGACTGGTGAATGGTGAAGATGTTAACAGCTGATCTGAGAGATTAATCTAGTTTGCTCCCTAACTGTGACACAGCACAAGTAAGGGACAGCAGAAAGAGGCCAAACTTATCAAGTGAGGAGATTGGTGGTTTTGAAGACATTTCCAGATCCTGGTAGAAAGTCATCCGAACAAGAGCTCATGTCTGAGGAGTCCAAGATGGCCTTTGGCTACACAAAGCAGAGTCCATTAAGGAGCGAGGCACCCTCTGTGTTTCACAATGGTGTGATGACACCTACAATTGTTTTGGTGTTTAGAAAAAGAGTCCTGAAAAAAATTGAGATAATTCAGCAAAAAATCCCACACTAACTTGATTAAAGGATAGGAGAGCACGCCTTATTCTGAGAGACTCAAGAGCTCAATTTATGTGACATGTCCAAAGGAAGGCTCAAGGCTGACTTGATACTAATGAGTTTCAGCCGCACAGATAGCAGAGCTTTCACAGAAATGGGCTCCTTCAATTATTGGAGAAACATTTAACAAATGTCATGGTTTGATGCTGAAGTTGCATTCATTTTGACACGAATAAGGCACTGTTTTTCAGAGGGGAGGATAATTAATTGCCAGAGTTACTCATGAATAGGCTCCTCATTATTGATCACTTTCTAATAAAGCTTGGAGGGTTTCCTAAAAAAAAAAAGGTTGTGTTACAATGAAGACTTGTCTAGAAGACCCTCAGGTCTATTCTCACCTTAAAAAATCTGAAAAAGTAGATTGTCAGTGACTTTATCCAGCAGGCTGCCCCACCACTGAGACTACTAGATAGACCTTTCTTTAAACAACAGAGTGCTCAAACATTCCCAAAGTTACTGTTTGCTTTTACTGTTAGATGCTCTTACAGGGAAAAAAAAAAAAAAAAAGTTATCTTAGCTAGTGCAGCCACCATGTTTAGTCAGTGGCAAGCTTTTCAGCAGCTGTTCTTTTAACTTTATCTTGAGCTTATGGTATTTTCCCATAGTCGGACTTACAGATCTTGCAAATTAGTGAACATTTAGTAGCAAGGACGTTAGAGGTTCAGAGCAATTTATCCCATTTCTTCATACTCCTCAGCTTTTGTGGCTTCATAGAACTTCTTGCCCACTGGTTTTATGGTGGATCTTTTGCTGTTTATCAGCTGAAGAGCTAGCTGACCTGACAGGAAGCACCTCTGTGAGCACTTCTGCTGCACTTGGTGGGAAAAGTTCTGTTTGCAGCACTTGTCCTTTTAGATCAGATGGCCTTGCAGCCTGTCAGTTTGACCAAGTCCAAAGTCTTAAATCACAACTCAGGCAAAATCACCATGGTCTTTCCTGCTTTCCCATGAAAAATCTGTGAAACTACCAAGTTTTCCATGGCTTTTGCCCAAAACCATAACCTGCTGCAAATTCATTGAAAATCAATCCCAAAAGTAAACCAGATTAATAATGCTTCCAATTAGTATGGCCAAGTTTTGCAGTTTAACAGATTAAAAATTGTCAGGTTTCGTGTGTCTTTGTGAACATTTTGTTCCACTCAAACCACAATCCCACAACAAATTATTACTGCCAAACTAAAGTTA
This sequence comes from Psophia crepitans, assembly GCA_013399095.1. Taxonomy (NCBI): domain Eukaryota; kingdom Metazoa; phylum Chordata; class Aves; order Gruiformes; family Psophiidae; genus Psophia; species Psophia crepitans. The sequence continues at coordinate 12,286 of VWZZ01001114.1, forward strand.
TAAAAAAAAAAATAATAATCCACCTTTGCATTTTGAAAATGCTACACTTTGGTGGAGTTCTGATCTGCAGTTTAATTTTGTCCTGTTGCATAAAGATGGGAGGAACCTGCTTCTAGATCCAGAAGGGTTTCCAAGTCATAGCCCTACCCAAATCGGGATGTTTGGACCCATATGCTTTTGTTTGGATCCTTCACTATTTTTTCCTTAAAATGGAGGGCGTGCTCAGATCATCTGCAAGTGTTTCAAGCTAACATGTTTTCAGCCGTTACCTCCCTTTAGCTAAAAATCATTGCCCACTGACTGAAGCGTAATACGTAGCCACAGTTCCCTACCAGTGCAGCGTGAAACAGGTTTGCTTCTCATGGAGAAGAAGGAGATTAGAAGAGTGAACACCTACAAAGATGTTAATTCAATTGTTCATAATCACGCTGGGCACCCACTACGTTTTTCAGAGGATGGTTTCTTCTCCCAGCTTCTGCATTCTTTTCCCTAGGTATGATACCTGGAGACAGAAACATGGGCCTACGATGAGTGAAACCACATTCCCCTGAACAGGATGGCCCTTGCACTTTCTAGACCAATGTACTGTCTGGGACTGCGCTGAAAAAAAGATTTATAGTTTTTAATCTCCTCATAAGGTATGCCTGTTAAGTATGCTATAATATATAGGACAGGAATTAATCCTGAATTTATTTAGGTTTTTTTTTCTTATTTCATCTGTCAGAAGATTGCCATTTCAATTATTTATTAAGAAAATTATGTTTTTCAAGGTAAATGCATTACTTTCGTTATCTGCTTTCAATTAGCTGGGAATTCACTATGTTCAGCCAAATGTCCATTCATCAACAAATTCCAGATTCCTGGCAGTCTGAACAAATTCCCAATTTTCTTTTTTTATGGGTAAAGTAAGTGAAGATATTCATGTCTCATGCTAAATTATGGCTGGGGTTAGACTAGCCTGAAGGGAGGGGAAAACAACTATAGAAGGTCTTGAAATATATTAATAGAAGTTTTGATAGAAGTAGAGCTAAAATATTTCACAACCTTTTCTTCAGGTGCTTTGTTATGTTAACTAGGTGCCCTCCTGCCCTCCTTCAGGGCAACTTAATGACCTGAGCTGGTCACCCTCCAAAATGCACGCAACAGGTTGATGAGACCATCTCTATCTGCAGGGCTCTGCCTTCCCCTGGACTTCATGTCATGCCCAACCCTTCTAATTAGTGAATTCACATTTTCAGTGCAAGGCTGTGCAAAGCAGCTCCGGCAGCACCACGGGCTGCCCCACGGCCACCTGTACACCCTGGAGCATCGAGGAAGAAGTGAGCAGGGAGAAGCACAGCGACCAGACACGTGCCTGGGCAGAACGGGATCCAGGCTTCTGCCTTGGGAATACTCTGGTGCCAGTCCTTCTTTCTCCTCCTGCAAAACAGGGTTACCTAGCTGGGGGTCAGCCCATTGCTGACACAGCTACGTGGCTTGTGAGACCCTAACCGGTTTCTCAGCCCAGCACCATGCCATACATGTAGCTGCCTTCATTGAAGCCAGTTCCCCGCCCCCAGCCAGCTGCTTGCTGGGAGGAGGAAGCTCCATGCTCCAATGTGGGTGCCGGGCTTCTTGCAGGGAGGCTCTTTATCCCAAAAAGGGAGCACAGGCGCTTCCAACAATACAAATAAGCTATTTTAAATGCCTCATGCCGAAAACCAGTTTTTCTACCTGCAAATTGACACTTGACCTGGTACCGGGCCAAAGCCCTTCACAAGGATCCTCCTGGGCAAAGCTAGGAGAAAGGCTCTGCCCCTGCCAGCCATGGGGATGGAGGGCAAGAGAAATGCTGCCCCAGCCTCTGCACGCTCACCACAGATTTGAGCTCAGTTACTCTCCAGGCACTGCTTTGAGGGGTACTTCTGTGTATGGGGTGACCAGCCCGGAGCCATGGGGAGAGCAGAGGAGCTGGGTGCAGTGACCCTACTGTCCCGAATGGCTATATCAGACCCCTTCATCCCTGCGGGGCATCAGGCCACGTGCCCAGGGAGGTCCTGGGCACACCACAGCTGCCTGCAAGCCTCCACGGACACGTTTCCTTCCCGGAAGGCAAGAAGACAGGGAAGAGGATAAGTTCCCAACAGGGAGTTAGGACCTATCCAGGATGCTAGGTTGGAGTCAGGAGCTTTGGTGTGAGGTAGCCTTAAAATATAAGCAGTATTTAAAGCTCAAGTTTTCCCTTCCAAACTAGGAAGATTTTCAGTCATTTTAGTAATTCATTTTATCTCCTCCTTCTTTTGTTATTGAAACTGCTGTCTCCTCTGGCTTCCTCAGTTGTCAAAAAGCCCCTGTGTTGGTCATCTCCTATAGGTCATACAAAGTCATCTTGGTTTTCTGCTGCCTTTCTGTTTCCCAGCTCAACCATTACTGACTCTCGATTATGTTTGCTTGGTCACCTCCTCTTTTCCCTTTTCCACTCACAGTGGATACTTTCTGCTACTTCTGTTTTCTCCTTCCAATGATTTGTGGTTAGTAATGCTTTCCTTACGCTGTGGAGCAGGACTCCTCATCCTTTCTCATCATATTCAGGTGTTCGTAAGTCTCTCCCTCTCCATATATGCTCTGAGATGGTGTTCTCCTGTGCACCATATTTTTCATCATGTGAATGAAGAAACAGAGTCACCGCCCCGCCTCTCGCTCCCCAGGTTGTACAGAAAGCTAACTGTCCTTACGTGGGCTGACGCCTTTCCCACCAGACATAGGAAAGGCAGGAACATGAGATCTTCTCCCTTACGTGATTTGTGTGCATCTCAGCCAGATATTGCTCTCTGCATGGCAAGATGACTAGGGTGATGTTTTGGGGTAAAACTATACCACCTTCACTTCTTGGTGACACAGAGACCTGAGACCCACCTCACCATCCAGCAGCTCTGCCATTGGTGAGTTGTCCTGCTGAGGGCTCTCCCAACAAGCGAAACCATCTCTTCAACATCTGTGTAACGTCCTATAGCCTAGGCAATCATGGACTCGTGTTTATTTTACTGGTAGAATACACCTGCAACTTAAATATTGTATGATAAGCAGATGTTCACTTCTATAAATTGAACAGTGCACAAAGATTTATAGACCCCAGAGGTTCAGATATAGCGAGTGAGAGCCAAGGTCGCAACTGGACCTTCAGATTCAATAAATCTTGACATTACTGGAGCATTGGGGGAGGGGGCAAGGCATCGTTATAGACGTATAACAATTTTAAAAGTATGCCAGTGATGATCTGCAAAGCAGATGTAAGTCAGGCTGATTTTGAGACGTCAAACTGACCCTTCAAGGAAAGAGATGAAATAACTCGGGATTTGATTTGGAGTCACATGTGGAATATAGGAGTGGAAATGGTGATAATAAGCCCGTGTTCACATGAGAAGCAGAGGGGGGAAAAAAAGTTCCATTAAAAAGAATGTGCTTTGTTTCACGAAGGATGCTGTCGACATCGCCAGTGGTGAATTTGTTCTAATTAAGGTACTTTAAATGACATACCTGCGCTGTGTTTTCTTTCATGCAGTGCACTAATGAAAACCACTGGTTTAGCTACAGAAGGACTGAAATCCTGCGAGAGCAGAGTAGGTACCCACTGCACCCCAGCGGTGTCCCCCAGCTCAGGAGGCAGAGTCGGTGCTGCTGGGTGCATTCGGAGGCCTGGCAAAGAGAATAGGTTGTCGGAAGTAATTCAGTCTCTAACGTCCCTTCAGACCCTTGTTTCTTTGCTGGAGCTTTAACCACAGGCTGGCAGCAAGGATGGAGGGGAAGGGAGGCGATGCACTATGGACAACCTGCGTCAATGTCACTGCAGAAGAAAGAGGGGCTGGAAATTGAGAGAGTTGGGGAGAGTAAAAGGCAAAGAGGAAGGTTTTAAATGGGCATCAAAAAATCCTGACATGGATGATTACCTGCCCCAGTGTCACCCAGCAGCCCCATCCAGCAGCCCCCTGCAGTGATCCCAGCCACCACATCCCCTCACCTGGAGATTTTTTTCCCCTATGACCACAAGGTCCAGAATTGTTAAGGAAAGGTATTTTTCAGTGGTTTCTCCACTGCTCCTTGTGAAAGTCCTGCACAATCAGGGCAGTCGGGAAGTGTTTGCACCATCTGGTCTTTGTTCCGGTATCTTTAAACACTGGCTACAAATTAATTCTGATTTCCATACCAAACACACACATTGTGGCTTCTTTACTGGTGAGGCACAGCCTGTGAATTTCCCTGCCTTGGAAGTTGCAAAAGACAGCTTTGGTATCTGCAACATCTTTTAAGGGAGTCCCATGCATCCTTAATGAAAAATTCATTTAGGGTAAATCAATATTCGGCTTCATTGTCATTCTATATCAGACCAGGCTGCAGGTGAAAGTGAGTTTAGTGGTTACTATTTATTCCCAGCCGACTACTAATCCCATTTCCCATTTCTGAAATAAGGCGTTAAAAATCAAAGTAATCTCTCATTGAAAGGAAGACATTCCTAACAGCTGTATCCTTCAAAGGCTTCGGCCTTTTCTTTCCCCTCACCGTCTCCCTAGGTAGCCCTCTGGGACACATGGTTATGTGGGATGCCAACTGCTCGCTATTCATCATGGCCCCGTTCTCCAAGGGCCCATTGACTTTCAATAATTTATCACTCTGTTTTGTGTGTTGCTGCAGGAATAAATCAGAACTGGGAGTGCCAGATGCTCCTGCACCCCATCGTACTGTGTTAATTTATTAAAAAGGGGTTTTCTCAGCCCAGCTGTGGGGTGCAGGAATCTCCTCCGCAAGGAGCGGTGAGAATGAGGGTTAAGGTCCACCGAGCCAAGTGCGAAGAGTGCTGAGAGAGAGAGAGGGAGACTTCAACGTGGAAGCACATGAGCTTGGAAACCCTTGCAGGGTGAGCAGGCGGTCAGCTTTCCAAGTAGAGCTAGTGGCGACAGTGCTCCAAGAAAAATACATTTAGGCCGTAAGCGTGTAGCTTTTGTTCTGGGCTCACAGTCCCTTTTTGTTTCTTGGACTAGGTCTCGCACCCGGATATGGCAAGTAAATATCAAGCCATAAATCACAAACTCGATGCTTGCTTTTCTTTCCTCAAGGTTGTATAATATAATGAAAAAGATCAAGCAAATGCAAAGCTATTTTACGCTGCACATGCAGAGTGCAAAAGGCCCTGGGTCTCTTCCAATGACCCCACAAGAATGATAGGCCTCCTGCTAACAAGAAGTTCTATTTTTCTGAGGCATCACACAAATCCTCTCATGGATTGAAGAGTTTCTCCTGTTCTTGTTTTCTTTAATGCTCTCACAATACAGTTAATTTAACATATAATGACCCTTCATTCAAACCTTCTCCACATATATATTATGGTAGTTTCATCACATGTGCCTCTGGCAGAACAGGAAACGCAAATTTCCTATGTTCCTGTGTTCCTTCCCAGAGTCCTGAATGCACGTCAACAACTTTTTTGGTACTTACCACCCTTGGTCATTTCTCATCTCCCCTTCAGAGGGGAGAACCATGGCTGCAAACACACAATCTTGCCTCTGATGCTACCACTGGAGCACCAGGTCAACCCCCCCCGGAAGACAGGAGGGTGCTGGGAGTTCTTGAAGTCCTGGGATCTTGTCCTTGAAGTCCAGCCTTGACAAGGTTGCACACTCAGTTCCAGCACTCTTTAATGCAGCAAGGCCTGAAGTCTCACCACTGGTGCTCTTACAAAATCAGCTTCTATGTACCTGCAAGGGGAAGAGCCAAACCGAGAATGCTGGATTCTCTCTATCTCCCAAAACATTGTTCAGGATAACTCCTCTTCTCTAGGACAGTGACCACCAAACAGGAATTGTATAACAGGATAGGAACATTTGCAGTACTGCTGATGCATTAGCAGCCTCTCTGCTCATCTCTGAGCAAGTAAAAATGGGACTTTAGAGTGTCACATAACCAACTGACAGCTCGTTTTTGTGGTGACAGCAAGAAAACACTTTTTTCTTGACACTAGCTCCTTTGCCAGGTTTCAGGTCTTTGCCGCACCTCCAGAGGGACTTAGCAACCTTTACGGGAACAAGGTGGCAGGTGGGTTGTAAGCCCCCATTTCTGTCTCCGTTCTCTCCTCCTCCTCAGAAGTTTCTATTTGCATTGACATTTTCCCAAACTTGTAAGCTAGGGAAAGATATCCGATATGCATAATTCTAGCCTGAAGAGCTAAACTTTGCCAATGTTATGAGAAACCATAAGCAAGAGGTTATAATGGGAAGTGTTGGGCAATCCTGTCTTTACTGAAGGCAAAATCCCCCCCTGCGCCTGCCACCAAGATTAATTCCAGATTTCCTTAGGTTCTGCGACATGCACAGGGCCTGTCCCAGCAGCTGCTAAGCACTATCAGGTCTAATGCTCTCTTTCAAATCTTTCAGCCCTAGTATCAAGAGCATTATTTTGAGGAGATTTTTCCTGAAATCTTCATGAGACAACATTGGGAAATCCTGATTAGTCAGTAAGACCGTTGTTTATCCTCTTGGTAAAACACAGCTTCCGTTAAACCAGAGCCATTCTCTCCTTGAAGATAAGCAAATGTTAGCAAAATTACTGTAAATCTTGAGATCGCTGGTTAAAGTTGCAGCAAAACACGATTTGCATCTTAACTCTGTTTTATCTCATTTATAGCCATCTTCAGATGTCTTCTTTGGCACTGAAAACATTTGTCTCAACCTAAAAGTGAACTTTTGAAGAGGGGGAGTCTGACTAAAACCCCTACAGCTGTTTTTGAATTGTCCAGGAAGAAAAAAAATTCACATTTCCCAGTATAAACATTATCTTGGTTTTATTTTGGGTTTTTTTGTTGTTGTTGTTTTGGTTCGGTTTTGTTTTTACTTCAAGGAGAACATTCAGTTTATTTAGAGTTAGATTATTTTATTTTATTTAGATGTCAGCACAGCACATCTGTATTTCTCGGTGAGACAGAGGAACATAAGAACTGCTCTGCAAGGTCAGACCAAGGGTCAGTCCAACCCCGCATCCTGCCTCCGTCGGCAGCCACTCGCAGATGCTCAGAGGGCCAGTGCCCAGGGCCCCTTCCCAGTGCCCATCCCCGCTGCGCTCCCAGTGCTCGGTGGTCACAGGGCTTCCTGACCTGGAGCTGCAGCTGGGCCATTGCATTTGACAGTCAACAGCCACTCGGTCCTCTCCAAATTAGTCTAATACCCTTTTGAGCCCCTCTACCCTCCTGGCCTTTGCAGCTTCCCGTGGCAGAGGCACAGGCACGAGGCAGCTACGCTGTGTGTGAAATTAATACTTCCTCGCCCTCTTTTCAAACCTGATATTGTCCTTGGAAGACTCTTAGTTCTTACATTATGAGACACTCTGAATAGGCTCTTTCCCTGAATAGGCCTTTTTTCTTAAGCTGTATCATTACTCCTCTCGTGCAGTCTTGGTCATAGCTCTCCTCATTCTCGTTTCTCTTCTCTCTGTGCCTCTGGCTCTCCTGTATCCTTTTCAGGGGGGGTGAAGCACGGCATGGCTCGGACTTACAATTCAAATGACGACTTGCTTGCCTGGTATTATTTAGTACTTAATTTGCCTATTTTTGTCTTCCATTGCTGAACAGCAGAATATGCTGTCAGAGAATTTTCCAGCCTTATTCCAACCTTTTTTCTAAACGGCAGCAGCTTGCTGAGAGCCAACTGTTGGATAAGCACCGCTCATTTTGTTACTTCCCCTCTGCTCCATTACTGTGCTCTAACCAGCACTGACTTTCTCCCAACATTTTATGTCCCGGTCACTCTTCAGAGTGACATTCTCCTGCAACCGTTTGCTGTTGGCTCTTCTGAAGAGTTCTGCATCCTCTGCAAACACAGTTAACTCACTATTTATCCCCTCTTCCAGATCTTTGATTAACACATATGATTATACCACATGCATCTAGTTTTCTAGACTAGGGCGGCTCCGCAAGAAGACTTGGGCCTTTTTCCCTCCGCAGCTTGGCTTTCCAATATGCCTGGGGCAAAGTACCATTTTTGGAAAGCTGGATGTGCGTTACTGGTGATGCCTTGCTTAGTCACACACTCACTGACTACTGCCAAGATCGCCAACAGATTTGCAAAGCCTGACTTTCTCCCACAGAAGCAACATTTTTTCCCTTTCACCATCTCTCTCACACACACGGGAACCATCCAAGTCTATCAATTCTAATCCATCGTATAATTTTCAATGCCTTGCCCGATATAGAAGATCAGCGCATTAGTTTGCAGTTCCCAGGTTCGTTCTTGAATTACTTCTAGCTATAGCTAATGTATCTGGAATGAAAGGTTCACATGTGAGGTTTTATTAATTTAAAGGAAGGACATTAGAAGGACGTTAATTAAAAGGAAGGAATTAGAAGGACAATAAATATTCCCTGCAGACAACTTCAGTTGTCTTTGCTAGTTTCCTGTTAAAAGCATAACTTCTTCCACAAACTGAGCCAAAGTATGCCCACAACTAGAGTATTTGGAAAGTCACCCTTGCACCTTGAATAAAGCGTTGATTTAGTTTTTGCACAGCAAAATGCACTGGCAGTTTCTTCCCCCATAAACTCCATTCCTGTACTTACAATTTTGCTCCTATAGGCTCTTGTGGGTCAAACATAATACAAGGCATCAAGTGAATATCCAGTAGTTGTCATAAGGTTTGGCATCTTCAGTTAATGCTGCAATCCAGGCTCACAATGAATTAGAGCCCTCCTACACTGAGAAATGCACTAGCATTATTTTGCCTCTGTAATTTCAGTTATATTGGTACAGCTCTCCCTGTGCACACTCCTTTCCTCGAATAATTGTGTGTATTTGTTGATGTTTTAGCATTTTTTCTTTCAGCATGATTACCCCCAGTTTTACAAAGTAAATATTTGCATACTTTTAAAATGTAGTCAAATGTATCATACAGGGTAAAAACATGCAAGTCTTTATTTGACTTATCTGTCTGTCTTATACACCTGAATGTGTGTACGTACGTGCGCGTGCATAACACTGCACGAGCATTCGGGCAGCCATTAGAGAAGGTGAAGGCATAAACAAAGGAATGTGTGTGCAGGAATTGTGTTTCATTTAAGAAAATGCTAAATAAAACCCAGAGAGGTAGAAGCTACCTATAGCAATGAAGGCATCAAGTAATTAATCATGAACATAATTACAAATAGGAAAGCACTGTCTGTGAAATTAATGCAGCCTATCAGGTGCTTTAAAGATAGGCTCACGCTTAAGTATTTCAGTTACCCAGGGCTTCCACGGGTATCACCAAGGTACCACCTAGGAAAACAAATGCAGATTAATGGAGGGACTGTGGGTGCTTTCACCTCTCTCCCTCAAAATTAACAGCACCGCTGCACTGTGTGTTCCCACAGGATAATCCATCAGGGCTGCGCAGCCCTGCCTCCACCCCTGAGTCGGTTCGGGGCTGTGTTTGCCTCTGGGTAATGTTAAATTTAGGGCTTGCTTTTCAGGACTACTCATCTTCACTTCGCAGCTCTCTCAGCTGCAGTATATCACTCACAGGCCAATACCCTTAACCCATAAGGGGGTATCCCATGTGGTATACACTAATTTATAAATGAGAATGATATCTGAATGCGTCACATTTCAGCAAAGAAAAACAAACCTTATGGACTCTTTTAAGGCTGTGATAAATTAGAATGTGCACGGTACCAATATTTATCTTGCTCCCTTATTACAAGTATTTCCTTTTCACTGGTTAATTTAATTAAGAGGTGTCCCTTTGGATGAAAACTTTGTAAGATGAATATATTTTTCTCCAAAACATAATTCATTTTGAATGAAGAGGGGAAAACTCACAGCTCCTGAACTTATTAATAATGATCTGAATTAAAATACATTCCTGGCTTCCTTGAACACTTACGTATGTTAAGGGATAGCTGGGAGGGGAGGCAAAAAGGATTATTTTTGTTTTCATGAGAAGGACCTGGTCCCAGAAACACTGTGGAACACGTATGATGAGGAGTTAGTCACAATGATTTCTTTGGCAAGGGAGAAAGAAGCAGAAACAAAAACAACACTGACCCAACTTTCTGTCAAAGCGGGTGGATGGGGATGAGGGAGCCGGTGTGGGATCATTCTTCTTCTCTCCCGACACCCAGGATCCCATCTCACTCCAAAAAATCCTCCCTGTGCTTGGCATCCTGTGACTGTGAAGGAGACCGATGACCAGAGCAGAAGTGGTGAAACCTGCCAGGAGCAGCTCATGGTCCAGAGGGGGTCACCCTCCTGCACAGTCCCTTGCAGCTGCAGGGACCTCTCCTGTGTCCCTCTCTCTGCATGATGCAAACCATCACCCAGCACAGGACACTGGGCCCCCAAGGAAGGGAAAACCCACAGAAGACCCCATCCCAGTTCATCTGGCAAGTTCTGGGTGAAAGCAGCCATCCTCTGAAGACGTTACCTGGGCTGTAGACCCAAAAAAAGAAAAAGGGAAAGATGAAGCCCACTGGAGAAGGTGCTGTTTAGGGGTTCAGAGGGTCAGCTGTGGTCTGCCTCGGGTCTGCTGTGCTAATCTTGGATGTGACACTTCACCCCACTTCTCAGGTCCCCTTCCCTACTTTTGTCTGATCTACTTCAAGCATGTTATCTCTGGATCACAAGCCAAGTCCTGCTGTGTCTGTGCAATGAGACAACAAGGCTCCGGACACAACTTTGCTGACATACAGGCATCACAGAGAGACAAATGCAACTGTTTTTCCAACATCTGCTTTGCCTCTGCTCCTGGAATTGTCCATCAGAAAAGTATTCCTCAGCTCAGTCCCTACAGAGGGGTGAGTGATTTTGTGCCTGGTTCTCTCTTCAAGGGAGAGTTTAGACATACATATGTTTGGGAGACACACACGTTTTGAGAGGCCGCTTCTTCCACAAAGGTTGGTGTTTATGACTTCCATCGCTGCCTCTGTGGCATGCTGATGGGGAATGATTTTAATGACGTTCAGGGTTGAATAATAGAAAAAAGTGTGTCATTTCACTTCCTCTTTAGAAAATACTTTTCTGATCAGATTTGAGTATTGTGTCAATAACTCCTGTCAAATTTTCTTTCCTTGCAGAGCCTACCAATACACTGCTAGCAGACTCATTAACAAAACAAGGGGCATTGCTGCCAGAAGAAAAGGCTACTCAAATGTAAATACAAAGTCTAGCAAAACATCTCAAGCATATGAGCTTGAAATTGAATCATTACTGCATGTTGAAGGGGTTTCTCAACACATTATTCAAATCCCTGTTGATGCTGTTTTGCTTCCCACCCCCCTCCAGCACCTGCAGAAACCTCTCTGCAGACCCTAAGACCCTTGGTTGAGATTCAAGCCAGAGCGTTTGGTCAATGCCAGCTCTTACATCAGTGACTGGCACCCCTTCATGGCTCACATGTCCCACTTGTAAAAGAACAATTACAGCCATGCTGTGAGTTGAATGACAAAACTCAAAGGAAAATGAACTTGAAGATGTTTCCCTAGCAACTGTGTGCAGCAGTGTTCTCACCAGTCCAACATTACATCATCACACTTTGAATTGAAAAAAATTCAGATTGAAAACTTTACCACTTAAATGGCAAGTGCATCCTGGCAGAGACACAGCCTTCCTTGGTGTCACCTGCCCGTACCCAACTCATAATGCTGGCTTTCACCTTGCCTGGAAGACCACTTTGGAGGAGGAACAGCAACAGCCATGAACAGAGGTTCAGGGAGCATAGCAAGCTCAGGAACTGGCCCTGAAAATTAAAAAAAAAAAAAAAAGAAGCTTAATTTCAATATTGTTAAAAGAAAATAAATGTTGATTATCTCTGTCTCCTTCCCTTCCTGATCCTTCTCACTACAACACTAGAAGAATTTTAGCACGTGTTGCTAAATGAGTTGCTTTCTTCCATCTGACACACATTGGTTTTCTTGAAACAAACGCTGTGAGTTCCCCGTGGGCAAAGCAAGGCTTACTCACCTAACTGTAGTCATCTCCGTGCGGCAAGTCTTTCCCAGTCCTTCTTGCTCATCCCTCCTAAAATGGCCTGACTCCCAGAAACAACGTGCCCTGGTGCAACCCACCCTTTCTTTCCTGGCAGACTAAGAGGTCCTTATTTTCTCTCCACCTTATTACTCAGAGCGGATACAGTGAGCAATGCAAACAAGGGAAGGCAAGAGGTGACGGTTCCATTACTATCCCAACAAACCACCCTACCTTTTGTTTACATTACCACCATTGTTTTAACTGATGTAGTCCAGTCTACTGCACAACACCCACGTTTTATGCTGAATCCTGCTTTATTATCTTCCAGAAGGACATTAACCATTTCCCTCAAGGATGCTATTCTGGTTTGAATATTCAGGCTCACAGATGAAAGGTTACTATGAAATCATGATGTAAAATCTATTTGCACTGGTATGTTATCAGTTGTGCTCCTGAGATAAATGCAACATTATACTGTAATCACCCTGAGAACGATTTCCACTCACTTGTGCTGGAAATATCCTGTTCCATAAACTTAGGTTCCACTTTTTGGACCTGAAAACACTCTGAAACTGCTTCCCAGAGGTGGCCTTCCTTAGCTGATGCATGCTCAGCTAATTAGAAATATTAAATCCAAATTAAATCCCAATTCAATTTAATGTTAGCAATATTAAATCCAAAAAACATGTATCTCACACTGTGATTTATGCTTTACCTCCTGGGCCTTTGGCACACTGGGTCAGAGATGCCTCAAATGCCACTAACAGGACATTTTTATAAAAAGAATGTGAGATGAGGGAAGCGTTTATCAACATCCAGGCATTAGTTGTTCAGCTCTTCCTCCTGCTTGTCAGGCGTTAATACACATGCTGTTGGTCATTCTTTCTACAGCTCTCCACATGCCATCAGTAGGAAAAGCTCAGCCAGGGGTTTTGCTGGGCTAAACAGTCTCAGAGTATCCAAAAGCATCCAAAAGCCTCAGCTGATGAAGCAGGAGGAAGACTACACAATTGCTCTGACCCATGAGAGCGGGAGCGTTGCTGATTACCCAGGAAAAGCAGTAGGTTTGTGTGACTGAGGCAGGCAATCCAGGAGGAATAACAATCAAAAAGCAGAAGCCTCTCCTTGGGGAGGAGGCAATCCTGCAATCGCTGGGCCTGCTTTGGGAAAACAGTCCCCCAATGCCTCCCCAGCTATATGCAGGGACTTGGGCAACCCCCAAGACCCACAGTCACCTGCAGACTTCAAACGACAAGTTTCTAAGCTGAGAGAAAGGCCCAAACCTGCTCCTGCTCCCGTTACATGAGCAGGAAACTCTCAGGAGGCTTTGGAGCATTTCATAGCTGCATGCAATGGAGTCAGACCCCGAGAAGTTCAGTTTTCTTCTCTATAATTCAAGGAACAGCCCACCCACATACTTAGATTAAAATGTACTTTAGGACAATGTAAATTCATTAATTCTCTTAAGAGAGTTTCTTATGGAAATTTCTCTGTTATTCCATCAATCCCCTCTGTTGACACAGGGTGGTGCAGTAGATCAGGTGGACAATATTACAGACATTTTTCTGTGATGCAGAATCTCGGATCCTGTCCTGCTCATCAACATACTTACACGGCATCAAGAACATTATGTCATACCTAGGAATTACTCCTTTTCCCATCCCTGTGCAGTCTTGCTAGTGTTACTTAGAAAACCTCCCTAATTACAGGCTGGAGCTGGCGCTAGAGTCACCATCCATCTTTCCTGTCTGCACGAGGCTTTGATCCAGCCTCTCATATGCAAGGAGCCAGGGCACGGCCCCTCCTGGCTCCCCGTCCCACCAGGTGCCAGGAACCAGAGCCGCTACTGCTGTGGCCACGGAGGAGGTGGGCTGACCCTGTCGTGAATGGGCAATTTAGATTGCTTAAAGAACCACTGTCAAAGCTATCAGCAAAAATCGTTTTATGGAAATATGATGTTGTAAAAGTGTGACTAATGAAGTCCACTGGCAAAGTTCACTCTATTACTGTACTCCACAATCATTTGAACAATGCTTCAAAACTACCAAAGCAGAGTCAAAGTTACCAACACATAAATAATACAAGGTTATGCACAATATCAGTTGCTTACCAAAGATCTGATGTTGGTGGAAGGTCTCTCTGCCTTGAGGAGCAACCTTGAGAGGTGTCTCAGCTCAAGTAGAGTTCATCGTCATACAACCAGGCTGCTTAGCAGGGAGAGCATGTCATGTTTATGGAATAAAGTGGTTGGCTTGTAGTCAAGTTACATGCAATGGAAAAGGTATGCATGGCACTCCTTGTACCCACAACTTTCTTTGTTCCTTGATAAATGAATCTTGCAAAAGCCACCCGCTATTCTTCTGTTAATTGCATGATCACATGATCGGTGTTCCAAGCTTATATGCATCGATGCTCACTGTGTCATTCTGCTCTTTCATGGGTTTTCAGAGAACAGATTGGAACTAGAGAGGTTCTTGGCCTGGTTATGGCTCAGGCCTTTACCTCCTTTGGAGCCTGTACCAAACTACTGCTAGCATGGTTAAGGAGTTGAGTACATCTGTCACAGACCACCATACCTGCACACCTGCAATACTGCATTTTGAGCTGGGATCTGCCGGATCTGACCCAGTCCTAGGACCAGGCTTCTGCAGCTGAAGCATGTGGAACTACTCTGAGATGAGCTGTGGATTTTGTCTCCAACGGTAGGAAAGCAGCAAAGCAATTGTCCCTTCCCAAACCTTTTTTCCACAGAAATCAGTAGTGAAGCTGCCAGGACCTCAGCAGCGACAGTTCAGGTCCTTTGTTTGCTTCCTAAAAGGAATTTTACTTTGATAAGATGCTGAGTCTTTCTAATTCGAATATTTTACTTGCTTCAGGTCCTGCGTTGTCTTCATTATGTGGATGCCAACGGGTAAACAAAAGGGGCATCTCTGAACCTGCTGCGAGGCCGTGAAACTTTGAGTGGTAGTTGTGGGGTGAGAGCGAGTGGGCGGGCACATTCCCCAGGGAGTGCCCCCCTGTTTGATACCATTGCTAGGGAAACTTAAAACTTCAGGATAAACCGGGAAGGCCAGTGAAATGCAAATGGCACGAAGCTCAAGAGAGACTGCATTTGCTCACTACTTACCATACTTCCACAGAACTAAATGTCTGAGTTTCTGCCTTTTGTGAAAACGAGCTTTCCTGGGGTCCTAACGGCCAAACTGCCTCGTAGGCGTAAAGGTCAAGGATCCAGCAGCGGCGAGGCGATGGACACCAACCCCAACAGCCACTTGAGATGCTTACTCTGGAAACACACTCTCGCACAAACGTGTCAAAAACAGAAGACGTGATGCAACAGCAAAGCAAATGAAAACCGTGTGTCTCATCCCAGGGTGAGTTACCTACTGGGAAAGGGAGGGCAAGACCAGTTGCTCTCTCGGGAACCTCCTGCTTTTCACATCCTCTTGAACTTAGCTGGCTAGCGATGACAAAAACTTCCGGCATTTTGATGAACTCAAACAATATGATTTTAACAGCACAGGAAGAAGCGTCCTTCAGCAGCAGAGTGACCAGATAGAAGTGGCGCCTTGCACAATGATTTGCTAAGCAGAATGGTGCCCTACCACACTGCAAAATAAAGCTCTTTTGAACAAAGGAAAGGGTCATTTTTTGTTGCAAATGGCTTAATTAACCACTTCCCTCAGTTCCAAATGGAAAGAAGCTCGAGCTACAAAAGGTCTGCTTCTGTTAACCTCCAGGCAAGAAGACACTCTTCCCTAAGATTAATTTAACTGTCAAAATGGGGGGAAAAAATGCCAGCAGCAGAGAGGTTCAAAAACTGTCAAAGTCCAGGCACTTCAACAAGGCTTTTCCTCTAAAAAGAAAGAAAAAATAGAAAAGTACACTGAAACCCAACTCTGGAGAAGACATTGTTCCCATTTCTCCAGAAGGGAGAGGCGGGGTGAGGATACCACCGCGCTTTTGCACACAATGCTTTCATGTAAATGATTTCAAATGGGAGCTCGTGCTCTTGCCTGCAGACAAAAGCAGAATGGATTGCTGTTGCCAGACCACCTGGGACATGGGGAGGAGAGGAAATCTCCAGATGGGGTTTAAGACAATTCATTTATATTTATATAGCCAGAATAAATGTTTTTTTTCTGAGATAGCATTTCCCTTTGCTCTATCTAGACCACCAAGAAAAGAGGGAGGCACAGAATTTCTATTGCATTAATAGTCCTGGTGTTTACGGTTTTGGCTTTTATGAACTTGTGGGAGCTGTTTATTGAGTCATAAAGTCTTCTAATGGGGATATTATCTCTAAATTATATAAGTACTACAGTATTTGGGTTAGTTAAAAGAAAGGTTTAAAACAGTTACACACTTACAGTTTATCTCAATTACCAACATGATCCCATAATGGGAATTTAATTGCTAATTGCTAGCTTGTATTGCAGAAGAACTACAATAACAACACACAATATATAGCCTGTATAAACAT
Source organism: Psophia crepitans (assembly GCA_013399095.1). Classification (NCBI taxonomy): domain Eukaryota; kingdom Metazoa; phylum Chordata; class Aves; order Gruiformes; family Psophiidae; genus Psophia; species Psophia crepitans. Next base: position 28,729 of record VWZZ01001114.1, read on the forward strand.
GTCCAGACAATTCTATATTACCTCTTTTCACTGCTACCTTCTCGTATGGTGGGTTTTTTTATTACAATGATTTAATTCCTAAATGCCTCAAATTAGAAAATCCTCTTTGTCAGAAAACCATTTCCACCACTGCTTCATTTGACAGATTTTAGCAGGCCTGCTGCACACACTCGAGTGGCTTTGTGCACAAGGGACGGCCTTATGCATATGCTTAAATACTTTGCTAAATCACATTCTCCAAGGGCTCTAACAAGAGAAACCCTAGTTCCATTTAAATCAACCCAGGTTTTCATGTTTACCCAGGTGGAGTGGAATTTGACCAAGACCCACTGGCCAGAGCCTGAGTCAGGCTCACTGAGGACAGTCAGGTCTTCCTGCTAAGCATGGTCCTGGGTCTCCGCCTAGCCCAAGCTCCAGAATACCCCACGAAAGGGATCAGACGCATGGTCAGCACGCAGCATGGACTCACGCTCTCCTCTGCTCAGTCTACCCAGCTCAACACAGACTACCCACAGCTGCTTGAAGCTCAGCCCAGACTACACGTACTGTGCTCACTGCAGCAAGGGCAGGGAGCAGCCAAGCAGTCACCATGCTTGACCTCAGTGCTCCTCTAGCAATGCTGATGGACCCAAAGGGTGGGATTCATCTCACTTGACAGCGATGCAAACATCTACATTTAGCTGGTTGTTTTAAATCCCTTCACAGTCAGTGCAGAGGGAGGGGCAGTGTGTGGATATTGTAACTCCTGTAGGTACTCCCGTAGACTAGTCACACCCTAGAGGTGCCCATCGCTCTTTCATCGGCAGGAATCATAGAATCATAGAATCACTAACGTTGGAAAGGACCTCTGAGATCATCAAGGCCAACTGTCAACCTAACACCACCATGCCTACTAGACCATGTCCTGGAGTGCCACGTCTACACATTTTTTGAATGTCTTCAGGGATGGCAATTCAACCACCTCTCTGGGCAGTCTGTTCCAACACCTCACTATTCTTTCTGTGAACAAGTTTTTCCTAATATCCAACCTAAACCTCCCCTGACGCAACTTGAGGCCATTCCCTCTCGTCCTGTAGCTTGCTACTTGGGAGAAGAGACCGACACTCTCCTCACTACAACCTCCTTTCAGGTAGTTGTAGAGAGCGATCAGGTCTCCCCTCAGCCTTCTCTTCTCCAGACTAAACAACCCCAGTTCTCTCAGCTGCTCTTCATAAGATTTGTTTTCAAGTTCCTTCACCAGTTTCGTTGCCCTTCTCTGGACACACTCCAGCAGCTCAATGTCCTTCTTGTATTGAGGGGCCCAAAACTGGACACAGTACTCGAGGTGTGGCCTCACCAGAGCCGAGTACAGGGGGACAATCACTTACCTACTACTGCTGGCCACACCATTCCTGATGCAGGTCAGGATGCCATTGGCTTTCTTGGCCACCTGGGCACACTGCTGGCTCATGTTCAGCCGGCTGTCAACCAGTACCCCCAGGTCCTTCTCTGCCAGGCAGCTCTCCAGCCACCCCGCCCCCAGCCTGTAGCGCTGCCCGGGGTTGTTGTGACCAAAGTGCAGGACCCGGCACTTGGCCTTGTTAAACCTCATACAGCTGGCCTTGGTCCATCGATCCAACCTGTCCAGATCTCTCTGGAGAGCCTCCCTACCCTCAAGCAGGCTGACACTGCCTCCCAGTTTGGTGTCATCTGCAAACTTACTGAGGGTGCACTCTATCCCCTCATCCAGGTCATCGATAAAGATGTTGAACAGCGCTGGCCCCAAGACTGAGCCCTCGGGAACGCCGCTAATGACCGGCCACCAACTAGGTTTAACACCATTCACAACAACTCTCTGAGCCCGTCCTTCCAACCAGTTTTCTGTCCAGCGAAGAGTGTACCGGTCCAAGCCAGCTTCTCTAGGAGAATGCTCTGTGATATTGTGTCAAAAGCTTTGCTAAGGTCCAGGTAGATGACATCCACAGCCTCTCTCTCGTCTACTAGGTGGGTCACCTGATCATAGAAGGAGATCAGGTTGGTCAAGCAGGACCTGCCCTTGATGAACCCATGCTGGCTGGGCCTGATTCCCCATCCATCTTGCACCTGCTCAGTGAGCATTCTCAGGATGAGCTGCTCCATGATCTTTCCCGGTACCAAGGTCAGGCTGACAGGCCTGTAGTTCCAGAGATCCAGAGAGCTAGTGCAGGTGCGGACATCTGTGCCGTAGACATGTGAAGACTCATAAACCTCATGCTAATTCAGTGGAGGTTGCGTCCCACCTGCACCACAGAAGCTCTGGAGAAGGTCCCCCTCTTGTCTTTCAAGACAATGCCATTCTTCTGACAGATTTGCCTATGAAAGTGGGAGTTCTCAAATGCTGTTCAGTGATACAGTGAATTTTTGCTGTTACAGATCATACCACCATGCTGCTTGCCAGGGATCTGCATCATATTTCGGGGAAGTTTGTGAATCAGCTTCTTTACTTTTCTTTGTTTGTAGTTCTTAATATGAAACTAGCCTGACGAAAGAGGAGAGCAAAGAGGACAGATGGCTAGGGTGAAAGGCAGATGAGGATAGCTAGTTTACTTGTGTGGAATACATACCAGGTGATTCAGAAATGCCCAACGGTGCAGAGAAAGAGTTCATATGATCAAGCTATAATGTTAATATTGTATATCGATATTAACTTCCTTCCTCATCTTAGTTATGCACCCTCACTGGTTTTAAACTTTACATTTTGGGGACACAGAATTCCCTCCACACCCCTATCCGGTTTGTTTGACCATTGCCTAAAACACGAGCACTCCTTCTGATCGGGTCTGAGTCACCACCCTAAACAAACAACAAGAAGAAATTAATTCAGAGTAAGCAGTACCTTAAAGTTTTCTTTCAAGACAACATTTGAGAGAAAACTATCTAGACTGCCCTCTAAAACCTAATAATAATTTTAAAAATTTGACTGAGCTGAGATTATGGTATTTTTTTCTCCTGATATTGTAACTCCTTCACAAGCATGTTGCTGTTTTGTCTTTCTCATTGTACTGGGGCTTGCTGTTTAAGTCACCTCAAAGAGGAAGAAATGCTGCGAGCAAATATGCAATGGGTAAGTTACTGAGGGTACAGGACACTATTGCTTAAAGAACTAATGTTTCCCTCTGTGTCACTGAATAACGTATGGATGACTGCAAGATGTGAAAAACTGGGAAATTCTTATTAGTTCCACGTCTCAAACCACAGGAACGTGTGGAAGGGTCCAGCAAGCAAGAGACCGGTCAATTACTGAGGGATCTGTGGACTGCTGTTCTCTGAATGCTGTCAAGTGACTGAAACCATCCAATATTTTGGTTATTGTGGAATTAGGATCCCTGCAGTTTTTCCCATAGAAAGATTGCCTTTGGGAGGCAGAAATGTCTCCTGGGCTAAAAGAACAAGGCAGAGCGAGCAGACATAGGAGTCAACAGAGCACAAACTTTTTCTGTGAAGAGTCTTCCTGCCATGAAGTAGGATCAACTCACCTCAGCACATGAAGGACAAATGCAGAAGGACTTTAACATCTTTTCATTTATGTAGATGAATATCTGCCTGACATTGGTACAAATGGGTTTATCTAGAAAAATACAGAAGATGCCTGTGTGACAGGCAGGACATAAGAAAATATTGCCTAGTGAGGGCTTCATTTTTGTCCACAGATTGCCTATGGCTGCTTGTGGTTAGCACTTCTAGAGGGCCCAGCTGCTGGTGACTAGAGCAGGTACTCTGAACTGGACAGAAGCAGAAGCTCCACCTTCACACGAGGACCAGTCCACTGTGCCATTTGCAGCCTGCCACTTGGTTGCAGCAACAGCTATTCCAGAGAACTTGAAGCCTCTTATTCTCAAATGCCAAGTTGAGGAAATAAAAATTAACACTGAACACAGCACTCCCAGCAGTGAGATAGGGAGCCGGTACTGTAATGTGAATCTCTTTGCTCCTGCTGTGGACAGCACAGATACTTGGTGGAAAGAAGATATCTTTGGCTCCCCTACAGAGATCGAGAGCTGAGATTAATGGCAACTGTGAGGGCTGCCTTCCTCTTTATGCGATGCATGCTTTAAAGCTGTGGCCTCCTGCCATCTTGAAACATAATCTTGCGGTATTGTCTTCATTCAGGCCCCTCATCAGCAATGTGAAAAGAGAGAAGAAGCTGGTGGCAGGATTAGAGGAGAGGTTGAAATATTCTGGGCAGCATATGCTGTAAGTCACATTATACAAAGAGTATTATTGGACTGTTCATTGGCTTTCCCTTCTGGAAGCGCTGCTGCTGCTTGTAAAAAGGAAAACCCAGTGAAAAGTGTTTATAACACATCAGACCACAGCATGTGACACATTGTGAGCACAGTGACAAGCACTGAAAATATTTTTCAGGCCCTGTCTGCCCTGCTCGTAAGAGATCCTTTCGTGCCCGTCAGGGTTATACAAGACGCATGAGAAAAGAGGAGAAAGAGAAGGAAGAATAATAATTCAGAAGGGTATTAATAAACATTCCAAAATTACTGTCATCAGATGCCCCATCTCAACCTTAAAACTAACTGAGTAGTCTTGGAAGGCTGCTTGAGATCCTCATTGCTTCAGAAGTGAGAAACCACCCTTGTAGTCCAGTTTAAATTTATTTGTGGCAAATTTCACCCATTTGTTTTTGTTCTTAGACTAGTGATGTTTTTAACTGAAATAGATTATTCTCCTTGCCTGGCCATAATGTATTTACAGAGAGCAGTCATATTCTCTCTGAGACTTCGTTTTACTTCACTAAATAAGCCAAGCTCCTTTAGTCTCCTTTCTTATCTCCCTTCTCTTAGTTACCTTTCTAATTCTTTGCTGCACTGGTTCCAGGTTGCAGTCACCTTTCTTGACCATGACCAGACCAGACCCAAGCATGATTGACCAGACCTATACACCGGGTTCCACATGAAATTATAAGAAATTCTTTTTCTTGTACTTTTTTCTTTCCTTCTCTGAAAAGAGGCTCCTCTTTGTCTTGTACACATGAAGGAAAACAAACTGAAGTGAATTTCTCTAAAATCTGCTTGGGAAGTTCTAAATGTTCAGAGTCAATCTTTCGAGAAATCCTCAGCTCTACAAGATTTCCACAACTGAAACATATCATTCTGAAGTCTGGGGAACATAAAAAATTTACTAGGGTAACTGCATTCATTTAAAGTGTCAAGCTCAGTCTTAGTGGCATATTTTAAAAATCTTCAGCTTTTACAAAACTAGCTTCAAATGCAAGTTGTTATTGATTTGGTTCCTGATTGTATCCCCATGGTTAGACATTTTTCTTGTCATATAAGAAACCATTTTCCTCTTTTGGATCAAAAAGCATTAAGTACATGGTCTTGTCTACAACTTGGAGCACTTCAAAAAGTTTTTGCAGTTTTCTTTTTGACCCATTGGACACAGACCACCACTTTGCTATTTTATTGCAAACATATTCCTAAGTGGCAGCAACACACATAATTATGCCTTGCCTCAAGTCCTTTTTTTTGCTGACAGAAAAGGTAAAAAGCTGCCAAAAGCTTCATATTTTGCCATATGGAGGGAAAAGAATGTCTTCTCAGGAGCTGGGGGCAGGAGGGGGGGGTAGAGAGAAGGTTTATGATTAGAAACTTCATCTACACTGTCATGCAAAAGTGCAGCAAGGTATTTCTAAATGGAATCATCATTCTAAAAGGGATCTCCAAGTTTCTAAAAAGATATAGATTTACTTGAACTATTGTCTTTCCCTCAGCTTGGGGATTTAGATATGTTAAATTCCCATCCTTCTACATCAAACACTTCCTCCCCAGATTGTAATTTCAGATTACAGAAAGTGCAGGGTTCTCAGTCTACCAAATGTGTGAGTTTCCCAGCCACCGGCAGAGGTGTGCTGGCTCACAGCTCTTTCCCTTCCCCTGGGGAACTGCCACAGATAAGTCAGCTCCCCCCTTTACCTCAGCTCTTCCGTTCTTTAAACTGGGGTAATTACTTCCCTCACAAAAGCATGCAGTAAATTCACATCTTATCATGGCTTAAACTGGCATAAGCTTAACAAAATACAAAAATGCTAGCAAGAACTCCATTTACTCATCATGATTTTGAGTAAAGAGAAAGGCATCAACTAATTTTCAAAGGACAAGTACAGCACTACCGTAAGAAAACTGCACACTAAAATTGTACTGAAACACCTTCTCTTCATACATGTCTCACCCGAGTAAACTTGGGTGGCTACTAATCTGAGTGACATCTAAAACAAAAAGCAAGAACTGATACCTTCCGTGACGTATCTGCAAAATAGTAACTTCTACATTGGAAGGCTATAATTATCTCCAGTACCGGAGCAACTTTATACCGTGCTAAAACCTTGCTAGTATTTCCTCCATAAATTAACGAACTCTGACACAGACAGTACTTAAGCATCACCACAGGGATATAGCAAAAACACAGAAAAAAAGCTAAAAAGCGAGAGAAGAAATTGAACAAATTACATTATTGTGCTAACATAGTCCGACATAATATTTTAAGAGGCCATCCAACAACCTCTTTTGTTTGCAGAACAAAGCAGGGTCAGTCAGAATTCGCTCTGTTTGACTCAAAGATTTCTCAATACTCACAAACTCTTCATGTAACCAGAAACAAAAAATAGAGGATACAGTTTTAATTATGCTTGTGTAATGAAAGAGTATGAATGACTTCAGTACTCTTGAGTCATGAAAGAGTACTGTTGATTTAGTAGTAGTTACAAAACCACACAAAGTATACATCTATATTAGAACAAGAAATTAAATGCAATAAAACCTATATCTGATTTTTTTTGTATTTTTTTTTTTTTTCACAAGGAATGTTTTCAGTATCTGTCTAAGTAAGCTTTGGAGCTGAAACACTAATCCAAAAGCAGTGCCTTGCACAGGTCAGATTATTCCTCATTGCCAAACAGATCATCCAGAAAAGGTAAGTATTTGATCCCTTTCACACCAAGGGATGGTGGTTGTCTGCTCCAGTCATCTTCATTCTGAAATCAGTAACACAGAGAATATCTTAGAATATAATACTGAAAACAAGACTAATTAAAAGCTGGTCAGCGTAAGATGGAATGAGCTGCTTCATTTCACAAATCTGTGAAAAAGTTGACATTTATATAATACATGCTTTTAAAAGATTAATACATGCACATTTTTATCAATCTTGCACAATATTAAAAATATTTTCTATCATTAGCTCTTTTACAGATATTTCCAATTTAAATAATACTACAGTTTCTCCATTAAGATGCTCATACTTGAAAGTGTTGCAAGTCATCGATGTCTAAACACAAAGAATCACACAAAATAATGAGATGGAAAGAAAGAAGGAAAAAGTCACCTAAACAAGCACAACTCTGTTACTGAAATCTATCTGTCAAATCCAGGTACTGTAGCCCCAAAATATTGCTGTTAATTCCTGGTAAGTCATGAACGGAATGACAATTGGATTCTAAAGTTGAACAAGATTTCGATCCCTTCCTTTCTCTGATTTTTTTCATTTCATATTGATCTCTTCGCTAAAATATTCTTGCAGTGTACCAAGGATAGCCTAGGTATTGCAGCTAGCTAACAAAATAATGAAGTCAATAAAACTGAATAAACTATATCGGCACCAACTTGGGTGCAGTTCATTAAAAACAGCTCTGTGTGTCAGTATGAATGTTACAGCAAGGCTTTGGAGCTGATGAGGAACAGATTATTCCAGCATGATGATAATTATAATTTCCATTGATGCTCTTTCTTCCTTTTTTATTTCAGCTGTAACCTTCTTTCCATAACTCCATTCACTGTTCTCAGCTGGGGCATTAAGGCATCAGCCACCCCCCAAAAGCTCAACTGCTGGCTGTCCTCCAAGCAAAGATAACACCATCTTCATACCTAAACAAAATGGCATCTCTTATGCTGTTCAGAATATACGTTTCTCTACAAATGTCCACTTCAATCTCCTGCTTGTTTCACAAGCACCTTTTCCTCCACAACTTCAACTTGTGAAGGCTGCCTCTTGGTTCCACTGCCACTTGCACCCCACCTTCACTCCTAGGATCCACCTCCTGCCCTCACCTGCCAGAAATCAGATCATGCTCAATGGCTAGATAGGCCATCCTGTGAGGGGAAAAAAATGGTCAAACATTCAACAGCAAGTGTATCTGTGCCTCTGCTTCTTTCACCCTTTGCTTTTTGGTACAGAGCTCAGCACCATCTTCAAGGCAAAAATCCTCTGGGCACAGGCTCTGACCTTCTTTTTGCTCCTGTGGTACTGAGGTTCATGAGGTCCCTTGTCCTGACACAATGTCCTGAGAGCAGTCACTGTTTAAATATTGAGTTATAGCTTAAGCACAGAATTCTTCTGTAAAAACAAAGAATATCCACTGAAAAAAAAAAACCCTAATGCACACTTTGAATCACAGGACTGCTGTATTAAACACGTGGAAGGGCTTTGATTTTATCTGTATAAGATGGAAAAATTCTTCTCCATGACAAAATGAAAAATAAACTACCATGGAAAGCAGAGCAAACCAGCAGCGCCGGCGCCTCATGAGACATCACCGACAGTTTGAAATGCTACAGAAGAAGGAGTTGGTAAGCCAAATAAGAGAGAAGAGTCAGGTTAATAGCACAGTACTTGAGGAATATTGGTTTGAAGTATGTCACTGCTGAACTTGAATTTAAAGGAATGTTATGTTTCCAAATGGTCTGAATACACTCAAACACATTCTGTACAAGCATAGCAACACATTGGCTAGGCCAGAATAGCAAAGCTATGTGTTGGCAGAAGGGCTTGGGTTTTAGCTGTTACTAAGTTTTTAAAAATCAGCATAATTGCCTTATGCACCATCTATTTTAAAATTTTTCATTCAGCACAAGATGGCAAGAGCAGATTAATCTCTGCAGTTTGTTGATACCGCAGTTTTATTTACCCTAAGTAGCAGGCTGGTGGGATATACAAATGTGATCCATCAATACTGCTCTTGCTGTACACCTACCAGTGATGTGGTGTATTATGTACAAGTTTCTGTAGAGTTATAAAAAATACATAGCTGTTTTCTGCAGTGTCAGTGGAGTTTAAAGTATTTCCTGACTATATCAGCAAGAGTACAGATTGTTAGACATGTGACAACGATAGTTGTGGGTGAAGTGGTATTCACACCCGTTGTTCATGGGCAAATACACCTGTTTCCCCTTCTCTTATTTTTTACATCTAGAAAAATGTCACAGAGATGTGACACCTACTAGGCATGGGGGTGTTACAGGGCTCCTTATCCCTGTTTGACTTCTCTGCTTCATTGTAAACCTCCCAGAAAAAAATTAATTACTTGAAGAAAACAGGCACAAATATGCAAAGCTGAAAACTGCTGCGGTCCCCATTGGATAAAGCACTCGTGTTAAAGTTACCTTGAGAGGAACCTTTATTGTCTGGAAAGCAGGGATTTGATTCTCTCTCCAGTTCAGCCCATCCACAAACTTCTTATATTCCACTTGCTTATGCTCATCTTCAAACCTAAGCAGAACATCCATAAGATGACTCAAGGTTAAAGGAAATTTATAACAAAGTTGTGTCATGTTATCAAAAACATACTAATACATTACCTTTTGAATAATAATTTTTTACTTCTTCATTATCAGACACTGGCAGGAGTACAGAAAAAACACTACCAAACTGTCAGAACTTTCATATCATACACTCTATTACATATACTTACAACTTATTATTGCCTCTCATAGTAGAATTCAACTTCTCTAAAGTTTATTACATTTCAATTAATTTCATTTTATTTTTGAAGCACTGCACAATGTTTTCTGACACTGGGATCTAACAACTGGTGAGAAACATAGAGTTGGGATGATCACTGTATGACTACTTTCTGTAGAAAAGAAACAGGTAGAATCACAGAATCATAGAATCATTTAGGTAGGAAAAGACCTTTAAGATCATTGAGTCCAACTGTTAACCTAGCACTGCCAAGTCCACCACTAAATCATGTCCCTAAGCACCACATCTACACATCTTATCAATACCTCCAGGGATGGTGACTCAACCACTTCCCTGGGCAGCCTGCCCCAGCGCTTGACAACCCTTTCAGTGAAGAATTTTTTTCTAATATCCAAACTAAACATTCCCTGGTGCAACTTGAGGCCCTTTCATCTTGCCCTATTGTTTGTTATTTGGGAGAGGAGACCAATCCCTACCTGGCTACAACCAGGTAGTTGTAGAGAGTGATAAGGTCTCCCCTCAGCGTCCTTTTCTCCAGGCTAAACAACCCCAGTTCCCTCAGCTGCTGCTCATAAGACTTGTGCTCTAGACCCTTCACCAGCTTGAGATATAGAATAACAGCTTGACAGGTAGAATGATATAAGAGAGCTGAGCTACAACACAACCGACCTGCTTTATCAGGCTTCTACAATAATTTCCTGAAAATAAGCAATCCTTCAAAAATGCTATTTGCACAGAACTTGGGATCAATTTACAAATGACAGACACACAGCTCTCTAACCTATCAAATAATAGCCCGACGTAAAAACACGATCCTTGGCATTTGGTAGTTGGTTTACAGTATTGTTCTTTTTCCTATGGAATAAATACATATTTGAGTCAGTTGTGAGGATCCCCTAACAGCATGAAGATACATATGCTGCCAGCCAAAGTCTACTGATACATGTGGAACACACTATCTCCCTCCCTCAAATTTCTAAAATCATTACCTTGCACTAATAAACCCCATGGGAGCCGATTTGTAAGCCACATCATTCTTCTGCCATTGATTTGGATGAAGCAGTTTCAGAAAAAAAGTCCTCAATTCAGCAAAACATTTAGGTGATTAAGGCACTCGGGCCAACTGTTATTTCAGTGGGACTAGTCAAATGCTTGAAAGATATCCGCAAGCTGAAGCTATCATGCAAATCATTTCTGAAATGAACAGCTTAACTGCTCTGCTATAAATACTATACTAGCAGCTTCTGTGAATGACACCTGTCTCACCTAACACTATCTATGCATAAAAAAGGGATCTGGTTTAGGCATATAAGGACACCCTGGAAGTGTCTGTGCTTCACTGAGACCTACACAACTAGCAAGACTCAATACCTATTCTTTGGTGGGAAACATCAGATTAAACAATTCTGCCCCATAATCTGGTGAGACAAACACTACTGCACAGGAGCAAGATCATCTCCAGGAAACAAATATTTGAGAAAACAATTTTATCTTGTTTTTAGAGAAATAGCACTGAACAAAACAGGGGCTTCAAAACCCTTCAACCACTGCAGAGGGCAACAATCACGCATGAAGGTACTTTAAGGGAGAATTTACAGCACAAACTGGGAAAACAATACTGGAGGAGACATAAATCTAGTGAAAAAAATAAACCACAATAAACTGCAACTCATCCTCTTCTTCTCCTCCCCCCACACCTTTCATTTAATAGTCAGCAGGAGAGATAATAATAAAATGTACTGAAAGCCATAAACAGAGATGCTAGCGATAAACTGGAATGTTAAGTACAGTGAGTTATGCTGAAGATGAAAGCAAAGTCAGAGAAGAATGCTACTGTTATTAGTATTAAAATGGTGCCTGAAACATTGCCATGACCCTCCTAAGATACCTTGCTTCTTTGTAATAGCTTACATGTAAGTTAACATTTAAGCCTTACTTTTGGGGAATATATCCAACATACAAGAAAACTATACTTCCCACTTCTAGGGGGTTCTTGTTTGTGTCAGGGTTTTTGCAGGTGGCCATTGGGAAAAGAAAGGACTTCTGCATTAGAAGTAACAAGACAATAAAAAAGCATATACCTCTGGGAAGAAAACCTATGGCCCACAGATTTTGAATTTCAGAACTATTCTGACAATTATTTTTTTCTTTCACTGTATATGTATTTATATTTTGCCTGTTGTGAGAAGTCAAATGATTAGGTCTACTGCCAAGATGCAGAGCTGTATTAAGCAGGATTTTTAACTAAAGAACAAGTGAAGGTGTGTAACTACTTCAACTTTACATTGAGGCAATGAAGTCAAGGAAAGCATTGCTTCTGCTTTTCACAAGCATTAACAAGGAGAAAATTTCTTTGATGTGACAGCACTAGCAAACTGAGATGACAACATGCATATGAAGTTAACTATAGCCAAAGATTTTAACATAGGCAGAGGAAATGGGATTCCTAAATCCCATATTTAAATAGCTACAGAAAGCAGCTTAAAATATTACTCTAGAATTACTTTAGATCTCTTTCCTGCTGTGACTTATTGCATCAATCCACTAAATGCACACACGTGCAATTTGGCACAGAGTATCCAGATGGACTGAGGAGATGTTATCAATTTGTGCATGATTAGGACAGAGATGTCATACATTTCAGTGGCTGGAGTTAATATGACTGAAACTGACAGTGCTCTTCAGGAAAGGAAATTAGATTTGTTCTATCAAGAAGATGCAACAAAGATCTCTTGAAACCACACTTCTCTTCAGTTTTCCCCTATGACTTCACCAATGGATGTGATTTTAGACTATGAAAATCACTCCCCCAACCCTATCATAGTTTGAAGAGCTTTTTTTTTCTTTGACATTACAGAAATAATTGCACATTTCTGCTTCTAAAAATATATTCATAATGAAATACTCCAGATAAGTGAAAAAAAATGGTTAAATCACACCATGACTATTCCTGAGGATGCTTTGGTGAGTAGAGGCTACTTACAATTATTTTTTCTTTCCCGTCAAGAAATCTGTAACCCAAACATTTATGTCAAAAGTTAATGCACATGCAGAGGTTTTTTTAATTAATTAATTTTGAATAACTTTTATTAAGAAGATAATATGATAATAACAGACAAGAAGCATCATGCTGCTTTAACCTTAGAGAAAATGTCGGGATTCTTCAGCCTGTTTGATAGTCTCTGTGTAACACAGGTATACGCCTAAATCGTCACAAACTGGTCTTATGAAAAGATTTAAAACAGCAAGCATGCACAAGTCCATGCAGCTTATCAGTATGAGTTAAGTAATGGCTACCATCTTGTGCAGACATTTATTCAGATCTTGAACAACTATAAATTGAACTAGCAGCTCCTCAGCATACTGAATAACAGAAAGAATTTCTTTTAAGAGATCCAAATATTAATGCTAGAGCATCTTTTAATCACAAATGGCATAGGCAGTCTCAGGCAGCAAAGGCAGCGAGCAGAACATAGAGTGCAGGAGAACGATCTTGTGACTATTTCCAATCTTGCTCCTGCTACCAAGACATTTGCTATAGCGGGAAAAGAGGGTTTGCTTCCAGAAAGAAATAGGTCAGACCTAAAAAAAACCAAATCACAGGTAGGCAACTAGGTAAAAAATTATTATCCAGCCACAAATCAGGGAAAAGCTGGGCAGGCCTGGCCTGCCCTATTAGTGACTTAAGAACTGGGATGATCACGTAGGAGGCCCACTGCCATCAGGCACCGCTGCTGGGGATTCACTTTTTCAAAACCGCGAGCCCCTGTCCAGAATCCAACAGACTGGCACTGTGGAGAGGTGAAGAACTACACAGACGCTTTTAGCAGAAAGTGAAAGACATATTGTAAAACATAGGGGCATACGCTTAACCACTACACTAATGCGCAATGATCAACATGTGATACTTGTAAACTTGTCACCCGTTCATTCTCCCCTTCATATTTTTCTTTCCTTATTTGCCAGCTGTTTATATACCCTCTGGGGAAGGACTGCATCTTTTTAAGTCCTTGTTAGTATACATGTAGAATTGCAGTAAATAAAAATAACAGAAAAAAAACCCCTAAATTCATTACTTAAGCACTTTAGCAATATTTATTTATTAAACAAACTGTAATCGTTCATTATGCCTGCATAAATTTCAAGAAATGCTTATAATGACTACTGCAGTTTTCTGGCAGAAACAATTGTGTACCATCTGCATTGCTTAATACATGGTGATTAAAAGTCTGTATTGTGCTGTGATTAAAAAACTGAGCGAGAATATGCTGATGGAGAAAGGAAATACTTTTTAATAAGCCAGCTCAGGTAAATTGGAAAAATGGACAGAGTGTTAGGTACCTAAATTCTACTATTCCACCATTCCACAATTAAATATATAAATTTACTCTAGACAGACAATTTGAAAGGGTCTTATGAAACCTCACAGTATTTATGCTAATTCTCCCTGCACTCTGTGGAAACCGAATGGTCTTTGGGTACAGTAAACAAAGTCTTGGGTCATCTGGAGGTGACCACAACAGTAACTTCTAGCCCCATCCCATGCTTTTAACAAATGACAGATCATTGCAGTATAATTTATAAATGTAAATAATAAATACTTTAAGAATATTACCTTTCAAAATGAAACATAGAACCATCAAGTCCTACAGAAAGTCTTTGCCACCTAATCTCAGATAGCAAAGCTGAATAAACACATAGCTTCAGTCTTCAACTATTATCTGATCACATCATCTAGCATCATTTTATAGCTGAATAGGGTCCAGCTAGTGCATTAGCCTTATGTGCTGATTTTGTGGGAATCAATCCAACAACTTTTATTGTACCACTTTCTTCCTTCGTAAATGCAGATATACACAGTAGGAACTTCACCACCACTTGCTTCACAAACATCAACGGACACAAAATTACATCCTTCATCATAACAAAAAAAAACCCCCAAAACTAAAAAAACCCCACCCCAAAAGCAGGGAAAGAATATTGTTGACAAACTTTGCCCACACTGGACTGCATACTCCCCAGAGTGAGACTGCTCTTCATTAACAATAAACCTGCCTGTTTCATGATTCTTCAGTCTTGAAGAAAACTACAGGAAGCAGGAGGAAAGGAAAAGTCTAATTCTCATACAGCCAACTCTACTCTTTGATTTCCAGATTACTGGAATTAACTCCTAATAAATAGACTTCAAAAAAATCTTTCCCTGACTCTGCACTCTCATGAAAGAATACAATTACCAGGCAGTGCCAATGGCACACATTATTAAGAATGTGACAATCTTCCTTCTTATCTGCAGTGCAGTCACTCACCACATAAACTGCCATCTTTGGAAGCAGCCAATATTGTAACTTAGAACTGGCATTACACATAGCACTCTATCATATGAAGTACTTCTCACACTGATTTCTGAGGCCCAGCTTCACAACATTTACCTTTCTCATTTGGAAATCTGCCATACAGGCTGGCCACAGCCCCTTTAGAAACAAAGGAAAATGGATGGTAATTTAGAAATCCAGCTCTTATACAAGCTGAGGAGATAACTCCTTCTATATCACCTACAGGGAGAACCTACAGTGGCTGATTCTTAATTCAGCCGTCATGGGTGCCTGCCTAAAGCTGGGTGAAATCCAGTCCGTAGTCTCTTCCTTGTCTTCTAAGGTTATCTCTAATTTTTATTATAGTGTACTGGGCTTTTTGTTTTTAATGGCCTACACTGAGACTTCAGGAGAGAAAAGGTTCATTTCACAAAAGCTTTCCCTGGTATAAATTCACAAACAATAAACACATCTCTGGAGCCTATGATGTGTCAAGCTTCTCTGTTTTCCATCAGCATTGAGTTAGTACACAAACAAAAACCTCCAGTCCTCTTTCTGTGCATCTACTCAATTTCAGGCTTTATGAAATGGAAACTGTGAGAATCCCTTGTCCAGTACAGGATGTCAATTGTCTTCCAACACTTTTTGTGTTGGGCAGCTTAGTGGGAGTTCTTAAAAATGAGTTTTAGATTAACGATAAAATTCAGACACGCTCCTGTTGACTAATGCTTGTAACCTGTTAGAAGTGATGAACAGCAAACTAATTGCCAAAGTTGT
The DNA here is from genome assembly GCA_013399095.1 of Psophia crepitans. NCBI lineage: Eukaryota > Metazoa > Chordata > Aves > Gruiformes > Psophiidae > Psophia > Psophia crepitans. Next base: position 44,544 of record VWZZ01001114.1, read on the forward strand.
GTATCTGGCTACTGCAGGGAACTATTCTGACAGTTTTTGGTCTGGAAACAGGGACACTGTAAACAATAGCCCCTTAGTCTTCTTAAAGCAGTCTTGTTGATACTGATTTAAGTAGGAAGTCTTGCTGGCAGTACCAAGATGCTTTATAGATTCCATATTTCTGCTTGACAAGAGTCTTTTCATTATTTGACAAATCCAGACTCTTAGTTTGCAGTTCCTCCTGAAATCAAGAAGTGTATCTATCTGAAAGCATCTAAACATGATAGAAAACAAGATCTGCTCCTGTTTTTTACATAGAATGAAGGCACAGACAAAACATTTAAGGATTTCCTACAAGGGAAAGATGACACCAATGAGCATGCATTTAAACCTATTGCCAGAATATCCAGCCATGAAAAATCAAACTCAACATGAGTGTTGAAAACACCACAGGTTACTCTGAACTCCAGCCTTTAATACAAGTGTACTGAATACTAGTTCTTTTCACTTCTATTCCCACTGTTACAGTTAGGCAAGCAATCTGTCTTGAAACAATTAAATGTGCTGTGGAAAAATATCAAAACCATGCCAACATTCTTTTTCCTTTTTAAAAATTACAATAAAGTATGTTTCAGCTGAGATTAGTAGGAGTAGCAAACCACTTTTATTTACTACTGATGCTGTCTACTTCATTCAAGGACATTTCATTGTATTCATCTTTGCATGTTTCATAAAACTCACATAATATGCTTTCATAAGATTATTGTTTTTGCCTTACATATACACAGGAACAACTAATGCAAAAAAAGTGAATCTCATTGATAATGGTAAGTATCAGTAGCTGATTCCCATAAGACAAATTCCCCAGAATTCTGGCAAAACCCAGATGATCTACCATGCCAGGCAAAATAAAAAGAAATTTCTACGATGGATGCATCACAGTTAATTATAATTAGTCTATAAATAAGAAAGTCTGCATATGTATAGGGACAAAGTTAGCATTATGAAATGATTAATATTATGTAAATGACAAATTCTTAAGAACTGTGTCTGCGGTAGATATTTGGCATTGATTTGCACCCATGAATGCAGGTCATACTATCTGCCCTTAACTTACTTGGTCAGTAAAGCTTGCAGATCATCAGCAGCCAGTGGTAGCTTGAAGGACTTGCAAATAGTCCTGCATATCTCATGGGGCAACACTCCACATCTACACAAACAGAAAGAGAGAGAGAGCAGTGTACATTAGGTATTTTCCAGATTTACTTCAAGTGAATGTTGATGTGAATGGGAAAACATGTGAGGAATATTGGGGTAGAGGTAAAGAAAACAAGGTTTTATGAAATTTCACTATTACAAAGCCAAGAAACTTGAAGTGCACATGGTGGCCTGTCTCCCCCATGCTGAGGTTCTTAGTGAAGCTTTGTGATTCTTTATCTGCGACATCAGAGAACAAAAAGGGCAAATGAGTCATGTGAAGAACCAGCTACAAATCCTTCCTTTTTTCCCTTAAATCACTATTTTTCCTTTTTGACTTAAAATGCTGTATTTTGCCTGTGAACGGACATCTGATTATGTCACAGAATGTTCAGTACAGCAGCTATAATAAAAAATTCACCAACAAAACGAAAAAGAGAAAAAGACTATCCTTTTCTTTTCTACTGTCAAGTGCTGAGAGAAGCTTAACACTACCAATAATATTCTTTGGCTGCAATGTATCATTTGCTCAGCAACAAACAAAAAGTAGGTAGGTTTAAAAGCAGAGCTTCCCAAATAACATTTTAGGATAAACGGAGGAAATTTACTTTTCACGGTCGTTGTACATAAGCACCGCAGACAGTTGTTCAAAATTCTCAAAGCTATTCTTCTTAAGTTGTTCTTGAGCAACTGCAAGGAGGAAGTGGAGGTCCGTTTCATATTCATCTCTCACACCGTAGCAGCGCCTGATAGTCATAATTTCATGTTCTGAAAACGCTCCATCAGTGATACTGACTATCAGACTTCTGTTCACAAAAACAACAGTCTACATCAGTTTTAAGGAGTTAAAGGAGTTAAAAACAGTTAATAGCCAGTAAATTTCAGGAGGGAAAAAGATTAAAGTGCACTCATTATAAAATGCTGTATTTAGATCTTTAAAGAAACCCCAGTCTGTTCAAGGAGATATAATGGAAATTACCTGAACTCTTAAACTTTTGCAGAATGTCCACATTTCCTCAGTAGTTGGCTATACATCCAAAAATACATAATAATCGTGACTGAAGCCTTTTACCAGAGATGCCATACTGGCAGGGAATATTAGTAGAGATTAATTTTGTCACTGCATTTATCCAACAATATAGTGAATTAACAAGGTACTACCTTGTTTTGTTCCTGATTGTATTTTGCATTCTGCAGCACATAATTAATTATCTGTAAACAAAAAGCATGCACAACAAGAGTTGCGTAAAATAGAGAATTAACAACAGCAGAGAAGTGGGGCAGAAGATCCCAACAGAGAACAGAATATTAATCAAGTGGCAAGCTGCACTTCACAAAGCATTGTGAAAGCTGGCCCTGTTGGGAAAGCTGGGGGTAAGGGAAACAGAAATTGGTCACAGAGAGAGGGCAGAAAATTACACCCAACTTGTAATTACAAGCCCTCTTGGCAACAATGGAAGACAGGAGGCAGTAGCAAGATCATTTTATGCTTGGACATTGTCAGCAGAGAGTCAGATCCCATGCAGGAAAGAGCCCGAGATGCACTCTCCTAAGCTTGCTTGTGCTGCTCAGATGAATCAGCCCAGTCCAAGGAAGAAATGTTCCCAAGATCCATCTGCTGGGCCAGTGCTGGCACTGAATGACTAGTCATTCCTGTTAACGTCAAGAATTTGTTGCTGGTCATAGAGCTGAAGTGATTTCTGAGTAAGCTGCTGGAGGTACTTGTAGTATATCAGCAAATGGACACAAACTTTGAACCTTAAGAACCAGGATTAGCAATTACAGTTCAGAACACTCTCCCTGTGCTTTATATTGTTGGTGGAGGGGAGAAGGACTAATTTAAAAGACTACATTGTCTTTGTAGTAGGGGTTTTGTTGCTTTCAACGATAACAGAGTTATTCATATGTCCTGGATGTTGACACAACATAAGGGAAGAAAAACACCAGTAGCAAGGTATGCAAGGAAACCTAGGAGGCTTTCTGCTCTCCTGGAAATAATCTGGCCTGAACCTGGCCTGGTTACCTCAGCTGTTACAAGGCCTGTTGTCAAACCTGGCTTTCTGTAACTATACGTTGGTGTTATGAACCCAAACATCTCCCTCTGGTGAACTCACGTTCAACAGGATTTTTTTTAACAGTAAGCATCAGCCTAGCCCTATGTGCATCAATCAAAATTAGGTTAATTATATATAATACTTCTGGATAAACTGCACTAAGAATAAACTTCACCATAATGGCTGATGCAATTAGAGCTGTACCTTGCGATACCCTCGAGGGTACTGCTTCACTGTGATTATATACTGATCTTTGAAAACAAATGGAATAAATTATCAGTGATGCACAAAGTTTTGATGGAAGACTCAAACTGCTAGATGGAAAACAGTACATTCTTGAATGAATCCAATAATGAGTCTCTTAATGTCCACATCTGAACTGAAAGTACAGAAACTTAGTACCCTACCAAATTGCAAAGTTTTATCAACGAACATAATTTTTCACTTGCTTCCTCTCAGAAGCTTGTATGGTCCTGTTGAAAAGAAGATACGTCTTCATAGAATATAATTGCACTTACACAGTTATTCAATAAGGGATGCTTAACAGTGCATAGCATCTACTTTGATTCAACTGCTGCATTTTTCATAATAAATCAGAAAGATCCTTTATTTACAGTAGCAGGAGATAAATATAAAGAGCAGACAAGTAGTGAACCTTGAGATTAGTATTACTCAGTGACCAAAACTTGGTCCCCTTATTAATATTATCATGTCAGCATTATTATTCAACTTACTGAATATATTATTTATATTGTAGCAGCATCCAGAGATCCAGTCAAAACTAGAGCCTCTTTCCTGGGGCCTGCAGTAATACTACTGCACACACAAAGAAGGGGACAATACTGCCTGATAAGCCTGGCACTCTAAACGCTTGGGCTGGCAAAGGTGAAAGCACGTAGATAACATCACCCTTCTGAATATTTCCACAGACTGGATTTCCACACCTGGCACAGAATTTTCCAGTGTCAGGATTTTAAAGGTCTTTTATTTTCTCAAGCCAGTGACAAACAAGTCACCAAAACCCCCAGATAAAATTATTGTCTCATTTGGGAATTAAGCAATATTCTAGTGATTGCTAGAGGCTAACGAGTGAGATCCAAGATTCGCAAACAGAATTACATCTAAACTCTTCCTGACTAAAAGAAACAGGCTACAACAATTGTTCCCACAGCTTAGTTATCTTTTGGTTTACTTTTTTTTTTTCGGTTTTGTTCTAGAAGAGCAAGACAGATTGCAATCTGAAATTGTTAGAGAAAGAAGAAATAATAATTAACTGCTTAAGAGAGCCATTTCTCAAGCTGAATTGAAGATAGGCATCTTTGTTAAATCCACATGGTTCTTTGTAACAGCAAACCGTCTTGCCAGTAGCTTATGAGAAAAAGCAGTCTGGATAGGACCATGTGATACACAGGCATTTAAGTTTTAGCGTTTTTTTTTATTCCCTTTCTTTAACAAAGCTTTCACTAGTTTTAATGATAGCTTAGGGGATAGCTTCAGTGTACGCCATGTATTTATTTTCTGGATGATGTGCCATAGATTTGGGTTCTGAAATTAAATTGTGTAATTACAATTTTGCTTCACTACATCATACTTGCAGGTGCATTTTTAAATGCAGCTCATACAAAATTACATAGGTAGAAAGGAAGAAATCTGAATGGCCAAATTCAGAGCACAGTAAAGTCCTAGCTGTATTTAAGATAAGAAAAGAGGATTATCATACTGGTTGAAGCTGTCACAAAGATAATTGCCTGTACCAAAAATAATCATTTGAAGTTAGCTATAAACATGAAATGCCATGATAGATTAAAAATTAACAGAGGGGTAAGCAGGAAAATACAAAACTGAAAGAAAAATACATATTCTATTCTCAGAAAAATATCTTTGGCTTTTAGAGATGCAAAGAAGTACTCTTCATCATTAAAAATTTTTTGCATTCTAAAATAAGATACATGGATAATGAAAAGAAGAGAGCCTTTAGATTACTGGATATAATATGAATGAACAGAAACAAAGTCTACTATCACTATAAAGCACAGAAGTTAAATGTTCCTGAGAGGCAAATTCTTCCTCTGGCAGTGTGAAAGCTTCCTGTTAGCCCCCCTGCGATCTCACTGCAGGAGGGACATACACTATTAGGAGGTGCTCAGACTGACCTAGGTGAGCACTGAGGCCAAGAAAACACTTACTATGTTGGTTCCTCTGCTTTCTCTCTTGCTGGAGAGGGCTACTGCATTTTTGTTGATGAAACCAAGTGCCTCGATACCATACAATCCGACATATCTCACCCCATGCCACAGAACAGCACTACCCTAAATTAAACAGCTGCGTTGTTCACAGTCGCACAGAATATAATTGTGATTAAATTCACACTCAACTGAGCCTCTCCTTGATAAAACAAAAATGTCTCTCTGCTGCTGAAAAGCACAATCCTCCCTTCTAAAAGTGTGCTCCACCTACTTCATCATGCAAATGTTCTGAAACTTTGACCTGCTCTTTGTGCACGTACGAAGATAAACTTTTGCAGATTATTATTTCATAATTTGAATTAAAACCATAATTTTAAACAGTATTGTGCATATATATTAAAGCCCTTTTACAAGTGCTATGAAGTTTCTCCAGATATACATTAACTTTCAATTTTCCCCCTTTCTTACTCTAGTAATAACATTTTCCCTCTTAATGCAATTAACAATTCAAAATCTTGCTTCTTTTGAGTAAAATATCTGAGCCTAGAAATATTTTGACCAAAAGCTGTCAAAAACTGTGGCCTCTCTTAGCTTAAATCCTACCTTTTACTCACTTATTTTTATTTCTGAGTACCAGCTAGTTTTTATTTCTCACTACTTTCACTTTGAATTGCTGGAAGAACCTTCCGCTGACCTGTATCTCTTCTGAGATATTTCAGAAGCAATTTCTGCCTTGGTTAACATTCCTATACGGATGGCATTCAACACAATATACATCTACTTACATGCGTTAGTTATGATGACACTTCCTAAATATGTACTATATTACCAGTGAGAAAATCAGCTGCTTCTAAGTAAAATTTCCTCCTCTGTTCCACACCATTAACTTTACCAGTACCCAACACAGTTCAAATGCTCAAGTATTCTGGCTGTGGTATAAACTGAAATCAGCCAGCATTTGAGTATGATTTCCCCTTTCATGTATCTATACCTTTGCCCATTGCCTTATCTGGAGCATTGCCAGAATCAAGATTTCTGCTTCCTCCATCTATGCTGAAATTACTATCTAAGCAATTAATTATTGCTCTCACTACTACTTTACAGTCTTTTTTAAAGATGCTTACTACTACATGCTATAATTTCAATACACCTTGGTCTGTGAAGAGTTCTCTATTAGTGATTAGTGACTGTTTGACTCTCAGGATGGACTTCTCTATCTTTCAGTGTATATATTACTGCTGACTTGCTCTTCTTCACAACACCCTGTGCCAGCTCCATAAAAAGCAGACAGATTTCAGTTGTGCTTTTCAGCTTACTTGAAACTATCACATTTCTCTTTTTTTTCTATGGCATGGATTTGCTTTCTTTTTCACACATAGTCTCAAAGTAAAATGCAAAACAAATAGACGCCATTTGTTAGCTAACACGTGCAGAAAGCACCAAGAGACAGTCATGCTCTATACGTTTTTGGGGAAAGCATCTTCATTAAATATTGAAAAACAAAATCCACTGTCTTACCTGAAAGGGTCATACTCAATCACCTTGGTATGCTCAGGGTCTGCGGCTGCAAACATCTGTCTGATTTCTCGGGAACGAGGTCCGGCTATGTCTTTCAGTTTCTTGAGGATGACACCAATATCAGCCATGGAGAACTTAACAAAGGAAAGCAAGACACAGATTAGAGAGAAAGGCACTATGAATGCACCAACAAGAATTGTCAAGATGCAGGGCAATGCTGAACTGCTACTTATTATTAGTTTCTTCATTGTCTCATTTCAAATCATAAATCAGCACTGTCTTAAGTTTGGAGGAAAGCTTGCTAGCGAAAAAATTGCTTCCTACTGAGAATATAAAAAAATTAAACAAAAATCATCAGATCATGCACTTGCAGAAAGCTTACCCCAGCTACATAAAAGGACATCCACTTTTGCTTCAAACATTGAATTGTTAAAGCAGAAGAAGAAACATCTGAAGTACAGCTCTAATAACTTGGTTCTAAATTTATGTTGGTGCATCTCACTTCATTCTCAATCAATAAAATTCACCGTGTTAAAACTAATCTTTTCACCATTGGCTCCGAAGAACTGTTGAACAGATATTTTCATTCACATTAGACTGAATATGCTGGTTAAAATACTCAGAATTAGCAGATTGGAAATTTGTTAGGAACCAATTTTTCCTGTCATGTCAGAAGAATGTTTATTTCTCCTAAATATAGGCCATTAAAATAAAATTAAATTTAGATAAACAGAACTGGAGCACTTAAGCTTCCACCCTACATTCAGATTGTTGTGTTAGAGCTCTACTGAAGATTTATTTGCTATACTCGTTTTTAACATAAAACATCTATGTATCTAGTCATTAAATAGGGGTTGAATATCTGATATGCCCTTACATCCCTCGTGCTCTAACTTGCAAAGCACAATGAACTCTCTGAAAATAGTTTCTCCCAGTTCTTCCAGTAAGCAATGTTGTTTTAACTAGCAATTATTTGAAATTTGGTATCACTGGTATTAAGGACCTAATAACAACAGAGATTGGGCCTCACTCTCAATTCTGCTGAAGTTTGTCTACAGCATTGTTTCAGTTCGGAAAGATCTAGAAAAGGGTATTTAAAGTCCCTATGACACTGCCAAAGCAGTATAAAGTGATCCAAGTCTAATAAACACATCAGTGGCTGCAGGTGACATGCTCAGATTTAGAGAAAACAGTTGGTGCATATGCCAAAACTGCTCCAGGTATAACCCTGGCAGGCAATGCTACGCAAGGCAGTGGTGTGGAGCAACTGGACCAGCAATCAAAAAGTTTTAGAGACAGCGACTTTTCAATCCGCTCCCCAAGCTGTTATTGTTCGGGCCATCAGTACACAGCTTTTTTGAAAAAGCAAGAAACAGAGAGTGAGAAAAGACTGGGCAGAAGGAACCAATCAGCAGAGTATTTACAGATGGACAAAGTGTTCTGTCTATTTAAAAACCTGCCTTCTCTACATTATCAAAGCTGTTATTTTTACATCTTTTTTCTAAACTACATATTCCAAACACCTACATAGACATCGAGTATCTGAGCAGCATGGCAATAACTCTAACCGCTTTCCCCACTTCTCATGTAATTGCTGACATGCTGTAGGCACAACTTAGTTTTGTTTGATGGTCTTGCTTTAGTCAGAGGTTATGATGTTGTATCCAATTGAAGTAAAATCAACCTCCACAGATGTGCTGCAGAAGAAAAAAGTCTGAACAACTGAGACTGTTTCAGAGATGACAAATTCATTTCCAAGGAGGCACAATGGTGCCTTGTTTGAAACCTAGATAATAGCAGTAGGACTATGCAAAACACACATGTGCTGCTTTGCAAGCAAATTTATTCTTCCTAAATATGTCTTTTTTTTCCCTCAAATTGTAAAAGAAGCTGAAAGTGTTGAAAAGTTTTAAGAGTTAGGTCTTTAAAGTTAGTTTTAGTACAGGTGGCAATCAAAATGACAAGACTCAATGATTTTTCTCTCCCCATAACAAAACCAATATAATAAATAGTGTTTTGAAACAGAAAATTAAAACTTTCCAAACATATCATATGGTGTCAAACAAACATTTCAATGATAGCAAAATCAATTCTGACCTGCACTGCAATTACCGAATCAAAATTTCATCTAAATCAACATATGCCTAAAGAAATGTGGTCAAAATGGCATTTTCCAGAAGAGAAACATTCCATTTGGATTTCTTTCACCAATTGTCAGAAAAGGTACTGACGTATTCTGCTGAAAGGAAACCTCTGTCTATTCAGAAGGAAAATTATTTGTGTTCTAATTTTAGAAATAACTGACAAATGGTTATGTTAAAATTATTTTCCCTTCTTGAAACCATCTTCCAGCTCTGCTCTTCTCTAATAACGCCTGAAGTTCTTGTCATTTGAGTAAGCAATACCCTGATGAACTGAGGCAAATGAGAGATGATCCTTGAGGTCTCTTCCAACCTTAATGATTCTATGATTCTATGATTCTATGTCCTTACTTGTGGAGCTCTATTCAAAGGATGTGAATAAAGCATCCATCATGGGGAGAATAAACCTTTTCCTTTTTGCCAGCTGTTTTGAAATCTTAACTCTGCAAAGAACATTTCAAAATTCATTTTAAAGAAGTATTTTCAGTGTTGCTTCTTCCCATTTTGCAGATTTTATTTTGATAATATACAATCATTCAGTCTGGAAAACTAAGAACTCATTTGTTTGATCCAAGATAATCAATGCAAACAGCAATTTCAAAGAACATTTACAATCTAATGATGTGCTCCACATTTTGGAGAATAGCTTTGGGTTTTATTCTAATTAGGAGGAGAAAGAGTCCAGCAGTAAGAAAACATAATGTATATAGCTTTGTATTTTACTGCTTAAAGCATTTAGCAGTCATAGCATTTTACATCAATAAGCATTTTGCAGACTTTCCTCGTTATTTCAGGGGAGGCAGGTGGTGCAAACTCCACGTTAATTTAGAAAGAAATACACCGTTCTGCTATTTTCATTTGAGTGAGAACAGCACGTGTGGCCCAAAGGCAGCACAGGGTCAGGTTGCATCTGCCTCTGCCTCAGCAGCACAACAGCATGAAGACTTGCAGTCCTCAACACTGCGCTAGGCCTGCTGGTGTCCTGGGAGTCCTGCAGGTTCACTCACTTTGGTGAGCCAGCAGACAAGGAACAATTAAAACCTGCACTAAGAACCTTCTCCCTTCTCTACCCACAAGAGATCTGGACAAAAGGGTAGAGGGCAGTGTCTTGTACCTTGATAAAGCCTTCTGGATATTTTCCTTCACCTCTCAAGAGCTCTGGGGAAGGACTGCTGAAGGCACGACTCATGCTGCCACCCCGCCATGAGCTATGAAGCAAATGCGCTACCCCAAAGTCCTCACAGCACAGCCTAGTCCAAAGGCTGACGTTCAAGATCACGCTGTGACAAAGCAACAATCCAGAAGAGGGACTGGGATGTAGAAATGCCTTGGCTCCTGAGCTGATACATTCTTAAAATGCATCTCGGAGTGACTGAGTCAGAGCTGCACATAACAGGAATTTCCAAGTATATCAGGGTACATTTATTCAAATATTGCAGCACAACCTTCAGCGTAAAAAAACCCCAAAACAGTACTCTACATTTCTTACCAAACCAACAAAAAATCCCACAAAATGCTCTGTGACTCTTCTGTGGTTCTCCATCCCTGTATCCTTTCTTTTTTAACGTCTGTGACAACTGCTATAGGACAATCAATTTCCTCGTGTTGGATACATTTCTGGCTTTGGCAAATGAGGGCTTCTTTACCAGCCATTGGTGTAATGACTGGTGGTACACAGTATACATCAGCAGAAGCACCCCAGCTCTCTATTTATTGTTGCTCTCCTCTCCGGAGGCAACACCAAAAGATAGTGAAACTGTAAGCTTGAATTCCTGACTGTAATATGAATTTCTCATATTACAAGGGACACGTTCTGGCAGATAAATATGTATGAACCCAAAAAATCAAATTAGGGCATAAAATAGCCTCATCAGTAAGACTGTAAATTGGATGTGTCTACATCTTGAGTACTGTGCACTGTTCCAGTCTTCACATCTCACAGTTGCCTTCAAGGACAGAGTAAAAAGGGTGACACTCTTATCTGGATAGGATTAGGCTGAGGGGGAAGAATGTGTGAGATTTACAAAATTATGAAGGTGGTGCATAAAGTGAATAGGGATCTTCACCAAGTTCCAGAACACTAGAAGTGGCATTGAAACTAGGGAGAAGTTGGTTTAAAACAGATAAAGGATACTTAATTCTTTTATCATATACTATTTTACACAGCAGGCAGTGAACTTTTCAACTTGCTGCCACAGAAAGCTGTGGAAGCAGACAGAATCTGTGGGTTCAACAAGGGTTAGAGCAATTCAGGGACAAAAGGTCCATAAACAGCCTCAAGAATGAATAAGCAGGGATATACCTTCTAACAACCCCTAACACAATAAGAGTGGATGCTGAGAAAGTAGGAGAATGGACAGTAAAGAGTGACCAGGCTTGCATGCAGGCCCTACCTATTATCTCCTAAATCCATTGCTAGAGAGACAGCACTGGACCGTGAACTTTGGGTGAAGAAACTAGGTATAAATGATTCCGAAAAATATATAGATAACATACAGTCCTTAAAGATAATAGAAAACAACGAGAGCCTGTTTCACCTCATTTGCATGCTTCTCCATGTAGTTGAACGTGTACTCATCAGCATCCACCAAAAGAAAGTTGTGACCATGGAAACAAACTCTGGCTCCAACAAATAGATCCTGAGCCTTGAAGTATGCAGATGGCTCACTCTTAAAGAGCTCCTGCCCAGGTTGCTTAATGCGACCTCTTTCCAAGAACTTCCCACCAAGTATCCCTGTGGAAATAAAATTGTAAATAATTAATTGTTCCTTTACTTGGGGAAGGAAAAAAAAACAACAACGCAAAACACAAAAGAAAACCCAAAAGACACCCCAAACCAGCTGGTTTGTATTTAAATATCAGTTTTCATCCCTGAGTTTCTTGTCTCACAATATACTCCCCACCCCCATTGCTAAAAGAACTGTCTCTGCCAGCGTCCACAGCAACAGTTACATTGTGCATATTCTGTGACATGTCTCATTTGAATGGCTGCCAAACATCTTCCCTTTTTTTCTTTTCTATAAAATGGGACAGAAATGTGCCTCTTCAAATCGTTCCCATAACCCTGTCGCCAGCCTTGGGACTGACCCTTGAGAAATGTAAGATGCAAAATGTAAGATGCAGGCAATTATCCTTGAACTGTTAAAGCAAAAAAGAAAAGAAAAAAAAAATCTCAACTTAGAATAGCACAGTCCTATGAAGCTCATGAATTCTGATGCAGTGTAATTCTAACTTGTTTTTAAGGGCTTTTGAATGCTAAAAAAAAAAAAAAGTAGGAGTGACATGACACTATCTTCCACATACTGTTCTGCCAATGCAATTTAATTGCAATCTGTTATTTCCTTTGTGAGCTGGGTATGTCACATCATTTCTTTTCACGTTATGACGATTTTATTCGTGCCACTGGAAACTGCACACAGCGCTCGAGGGTATGTAAGATACTAAAAGGAACATTTCACTTTCCAGTAATATCTTCTGGTGCACCACAAGATTGCATTGCATGTACTAAGCTTTCTAGAAAACAGTCTGTCACATGTTTAGTTTCATTAGGATGTGTGCCCTACAAGAGCTCTGGAGTGCCTGGGGTTCTTTTCCTGTTTGTACTTGAGCTTACAAACCAAAAGCCAAAAAGGATACTTTAGTAATGTTTAATTATGTCTTACATATTAAATAGTGATGCAAGTCCAATAAAAGGCTGATGAATAGTGCCATAAAATGCCTTTTATAGTCAAAATTATAAATGAATGTGAAAACCAAGTGACTTATTAAACCAGAGTTTGGATCAGATGTCTGTCTTAATTGCTTTACTAGCACCAAAAAAGCAAAAGACAAAAAATACGCTATGGTAATGGTCAGGTCTAGCTTGAATAAAAAAAAAAAACGATTCAAATCTCTAACGTAACTCTAATCTTAACACATTCCTTTTCACCTAGCTATTAAAACAAATACGTATTTTTAGGTTATATAATCCTGGCAACTGTTTGCAACATTTAAACAGAACTGGTCTCTGTAAGATTGGAATTTCACCCTTGTCTCTGTATTTCCCTGCAATTGTGCACTTAGATTGGAAACTTACCTTAATACCTCTTTCCCATAATTGTTTTTTAAATGCTACAAGTTAGTACATTTCATGTGGTATAAAGAAAAACAACCAAAAAGGTCTCATTAGGTTAGAAATTTTACACTGAAACCTGATGAGAATTTTTGATGGAAATCTACAAGAGCCAGGCTCAAAGCACAAAATAAACACCACAACCAAAGACTTTCTTCCATTAAGATCAGATCAGACTTTGCAGGTGTTTGTACAGCTGTTGGCTTGGTCTTACACTGAGTAAAAAAGGAGTTGTGATCTTCTACATGGGGAGCCAAAGTTCTCATGCTTTGACCTCCATCTCAACAAGTGCTTCAAGATGTCCAGCCCTGTGCATTTCAAATACAGTTTCACAGTGTTACTAATAGCGTGAAGTGCTTCTCTGCAACCTTCAGGTTGCTGGACCGAGAAAAGTAAGAGCAACTTCATTAGCTTCACCTTAGGATTGATGTTTGGAACATTTTTACTTGCCAATTTGTATCAATTTGTAAAAATCAAAAGGCAAAAACAACCTTTTGAACCTGTGCAGAAAAGGGATGGTCAAGTTCTTATCTTGGGAGCCATTTACTGGTTTAACTCATGTCCTCTTTAAGATGTGCTCAACATCACTCTTCTTCCACCTCATCCACTTCAACACTTTTCCTTCTCACACACGAATGCCCTTCTCACTCCCATTTGCATGCTTTACTCCTTTTTCCTAGCTGCTCTTCTCTGACCTCTGCAAAGCATTCTCACTCCTAACCTTGAAGAAACCCATTCACTTTTCCTTCAGACATGACCAAAATGAGGGAGGGACTGAGAGAGACAAAAGAAAAAGAGAAGAAAGAAAAGAAGGAAGGTGGGAACAAAGAAACTTCTGTAGTCCCAGGCCTCTTTCCAACTGCTGCTTTATCTCCCCCCCATCCCTACTTCTTATCCTGCCTCTTCAAGGCTACCCTCACTAAACACTCCAATGGCCACGCCATAGCTACATCCTTCCACTTCACCTTTCTACCACCTCCAGAAGTCAGCTACTCCATCCACCTTAACATCCCTGAAAAGTTAAAAACCCGTTTACAGATACTTGTCTTTCATACATGTCTTAAAGCGTTTGTTATTGCTGGTATGCAAACTTGCCTGTTTATTGTCTCACATTTTGTTTGACTAGCAATGTTCAATGAGCTCCCAGCTGCAATCCCAGCATATATTCTCATTCCAAAAAAAAAGGAAGCCAGGGAGCAATCTCTGGTCTGGCACCCATGCTGTTGAGAACCTGACCAACTGACCACATCTGCACTGCAAAGTGTGTAGCTCTGGCTCTGCTCTGGGTGATATGTGATACATCTGGGGTCTTAAGACACAGCTATTATCTTTGTGTGTTCAAAATGCTTGACGGTTATGTGAGGGGTGTGCGGCAGTCCAACAGAGTGCTGTTTTACAGCATAAAACTGAGGGTATGTATTGTAGCCTCTGGGTGTGACAGAAGGACCTGAATTTTTGAGTGTGCAAAACCTCCTGGGGTAGTGCTAGATGACTGATAAGGGTGGAGCAAGCCAAACCTGGTGTAGCCTTGTCCTTAATGCCTTGCAGGAGAGTTTTCTGGAGTTAAGCATCCTCCAGGAGGGGCCCCAGGCTCTCTGGAACCTTGTCTAGTTGGAACAGTGCAAACGAGAACAAGGAGTGACCGAGCAGGCAATACGTGTGCTTGGGGTCCAAGTTTCAAACTGCCCCTTGGGCTTTTTTAATCTAACAGTGCAGCTGTACCCTTAGCATCCTTTCTGTCTCTGGACATAAAGAATGTCAATCAGACATGTCATTCACTAGTGGAGAACTGAGCTGCTCTTGAGCCTTATATCAGCATTAGATAATAAATACACACCTAAATGTATGTAGCTTTAGCTGTAATAAAAGAAGTTGCATAAATTACAGACCACTGGATGGCAGGAAACTAGTAAAATAACGATGACAGAACACTGCTGCCATAAGCAGTCTAAATCTTGACGTTGCAGTGGGGCAGGGCTAACAGGGAATGCTCATTGAAGCCTAGGCAGGTACTCTACACATTTTCAGAACATTTCTCTGGGAACTGCTTTTATTTTAGTTGAGGGTGAGGTCCCTATTTATGCATTCATACTATAGTTGGATACAAGCGGAGATGGCATTAGAAGTTCTTCACATTGAAAAGGCTCAGGACCTCCCAAAAATCCATTCATGTGCAAGTACTCAAAATGACTTAGTAGCACCCCTGGAACAGAAAGAGTTCTCCAGGAATACAGAAGGGCCTAGATATTCACCACACCTTCATTTTTTAAGCATGTGATGTTCATCATAGGTCTGAAAAGGATTAACATAAGAAATAATTTTCAGTAAAGGCTTAGTTGTAGGGTCACAAGAATACTTAATGATGTATTAACTGTAAGCTGAATAACTGGACCTCAGAAAATCAACTGCTGGCACCAGAGCCTGAAGCAAAGGGGAGTGAATAGTCCTCCCCAGGACTGTCTTTGCTCTAGACAGTGAGCTGGGAGGTTAGTGCTGAGCACCGTGTTATTGCTGGTCACCATTGCAGGGCATACCTGAAATACCACATGAAGGTTCTCTGTGCCGAGAAGCTGATACAGGCTAGTTCACACAGTATCAAAAGAGCTAGGCACGAGGTTCCACAAGAGCCTAACACGGTAACTAAGGAAACCTATTACTCTTTTTCCCTTGTCTTTGAGAAAATGTGATTTCCTGTTTTGTTTTTTTTTTCTCTCTGTGGTTTTATCAGAGACTGACAGCAGCTTTTAAGAGTCAGTCCTTCGACTGTTCATGTTGAGAGGTGCCAGAGCATTTTTGGATGTTAACAGCTCTGAAACTGTTGCTGCAGATGTTTTGTGTGCTTCACAGAAATACACTAATTTCTCCAACAGGGTCATGTTTAGCCAAGGCTTCCCTATCTCTCTGCATTACAGAATTACTTCCCGATATCCTTCACAGTGCTGCGTCATTCCATCCATGTGCAAAACACTCCAAGGAAACAGAAAGATGCTTGAAAATCACAAAACCTTTCATATCCTCAGTTGGAGGCAGCCTACAAAGGACAACAGTAGTCAAAAGGTCACTACGTTGGGGGACTGCACTCCAGCAACAGGAGAAATGTGATCAGGCAACTGAGAAGTAACAAATCATTCACACTTAAACACTGGTAGTCTGGCTCTTGAAATTCAGTTCAGTATTAGACACACACACACACGTACTGGCACAATCTTCACCCTTTATACGCTCAACAGTACACGATTTATGATACAGTATGTTAAAAATTAGCACAGCTGTTTTGCTTTCATGAGCTGCTTCTACACAACGGATGCTATATAGGTATCATAACACCACAACACAATCTTACAAAGCAAAGGATTTACTCATTCTTGATGTCTGACATCTCCTGCCCCTATTTATCATCAGTTACAATACAATTCCTGTAGGCTGTCCACAACAAAAGCAAATGTTCGAAGGCCAAATTTGCAAATTAAAATGTAATAAAAGTTCTAATGCATTAAACTTCCAGTTCCCAAAGGATATTGTGAAGTACTGTCATACGATGAACAGCACTATTCTGAGTGATGAAGATTCTAAATTACTATGACATACAACTATGCAAGATAATGCAGTAGACCTGCTGATGTAATTCCCATTGCATTTAAAAATCCACATCCCTGCTTCTGCAGTGCTGAGTCTGGCCAAAATGTTTACTGTAAACTCTAATCAAATGAGCGGGGCAACTGGAACTGACTGCAGGACATTACTACATCTTACCTGTGTTTCGCTGTACATGTTCAAAAACTGAAATGGTGTCATCACTCAGGAAGTAGGAAATAATGAATTTCCGATCCTTGTCAATAGGATTTTCTGTGACGAGTTTTGCAAGAAAGCGCAGTATGTTACTTTCCATGCCGCTTCTAAAAAGCAGAAGAGGAGGTAAGAAATCAAAAACAGAGTATGAGAAACATTTTCAGCACTAAAAGGTGCATTCTCCTGAGTTTTGTAACATACATTAATTGTGTTATTCCTGGACCAAGCAGAGAAAGAGCATAAGATTCCCTACTTTGTCAAAAACCATTTTCAGCTTAAATTAACAGAACGAGCTAGAGTCAGCCAGATAGAAATGAATCATTTTCACGGGAAAATTACTTCTCTGCCACAGGTCTGCAATGAATTTGTATTCAAATGCAGTTGCAAACCAAGCTCCAAGTTTCTTTCCAGAAAATTTATAAAGGAAGAACACATTTACATATGCATATTTTCAAAACAAATTCTGAATAGCGATACATACTAGGATTATCTCCACAAAATCGGGCCCACCAGATGATCTTACTACTTGGATATTTGTTAAGTGACTGTCTTTTAAATTATTTAAATTATTTACAGTACCACTATATACACTATCAATACATTCCCAAGACTTTTTCTAATAGCTTTTTTCTTTTACGGAGGTTCTGCAGGTGACTCTCTAGCATGCGACTTTGCTTTCTGCTTAGCTTCAGCAACCACTGCCCGACAAACCATTTCATAATGGGAAGTAAAGGGTTAATCCTTTAATATTGCTATAGTAAACTGCATGAAATTCAGCAGACAAAAAAAAAAGGTAAATGCCGGAAAGTCAAACAGAAAAACAAATTCGTGTTGGACTGCTGAAGCATACAGAATTCCTGACTGAATCCTGGACTAAGGCTTCCATCAAATTCCCACTGAAGACAGCAGAAGGGAAGGTGGTAGGAGATAGGAGGGTCAGAATATTTGCCTTCTCAAAAGTGAAATTTTGCTGAGTTTGGAGAAAATTGCAGTACCACGTTATCAAACCAGTTCCCATGCACCTGTCCCTTAAAAGTTTGATGAGCCGCATATTTTGCTGACATCCCTACTTAACATTTATCTCCTTCACAAAAAGACACAATTTTTAAAGTTGGAATTATTTTTCACTGAAATACCTGTCTTTCTCCATGAATTTCTTGAAATCTTTTTGGGGAGGCTTGGGAAGCAGACTCATGCAGGAGGACAGAGAATCCTCTTCAGAACCAAATCCAGTATAAGGAGGAAATGTTTTCTCTGGTTTTGGAGGCGTTGGAGACTTATATGGAACTGGGGTGAAATCCTCTACAACAAAGACAGCAAGACTTACTTACTACTGCTCTGACGAAGCCACTCTACAAAGGATTTAAACTTCCAATATGAATACTTATTAGCCTATTTCTGTAACAGGGCACTGATCAAAGCAAAACCAGGATCCCTCCTACTGTTACCAGGTAGAAAAAGACTCCATAGAAGTCAACAGTGAAATTAGTTTCTTCAAGAGTTTCAGGATTTCATCTATAATCTTAAAATGTTTGACAAATATCATTAAAATACATAGGCAAAAGAAAAGGCAAATATAGTTTAAAAATGCGATAAAATAATAAAATAACAATTCTAAATTAATTTTTCAGTTTTATCCTTTGAGACAACATGATTAAGTAAATACTTGACTTATGAGTTTCCT
Source organism: Psophia crepitans (assembly GCA_013399095.1). Lineage (NCBI taxonomy): Eukaryota > Metazoa > Chordata > Aves > Gruiformes > Psophiidae > Psophia > Psophia crepitans. The sequence continues at coordinate 63,203 of VWZZ01001114.1, forward strand.
GCCCCCTGCTTTTTGCCAGACGAAAATAAATACATAAATAAACAAAAGTTTATTCATTATTTAAATCAAACATATATGAGAACGACGTGGTACATTGAAGCCAACAGCTTCAGTCTACATCTCAATTTATCCAGAGTTTTGGCAGCTTGTTTTTACTCATTCTCACCAGTCTCTAGTCTTTTGTCACAGCCACCAATGGTTCTGACTCTCCCAGACACACAGCAGGGGCTTTCCTGACTCAGCGGAGACATGTCTGGTCAGGAACCAGCGCTCACTTCCCATAGGGGTTGTTCCCAAAAGTCCTGCTGCCCTATGGTCCCTCCTTACTCCTCTCTTGGTGAAAATCTTGCTGTACCATTTGGCCCCTTATTGCTTCCCTTCCTTCCCTTTTGCTGCAAAACTGCTTCCAGCTGCCACTGGGTTTCACATAAAACTTCAACAGAGTAATACATCTGCCGGTTAAATAAGGTTAACTGAAAATGGAAAAGGTAAGAGGAAGAAAGTAACTTGTATATGGGAGAAAGTCAGTGCGCAGACCCAAGGCAAATGAAGACATAAATCATAGGAATACAGGATAATTCAGTTTGGACGGGACCTCATAAAGTCTCTAGCGTGGTCTCCTGCTCGGGACAGGGTCAGACCCAGGCCAGATCAGGCTGCTCAAGGTTATGTCCAGGTGAGGCTTGACACCTCCCAGGACGGAGCCTGCACAGCCTGCCCTGGCAGCCTGCCCCAGCGAGGAAAGTTTTTTTTCCTAATATTCAAATCTGAGCCTCTTGTTTCCACTTGCATGTTGTTTCTTGCCCTCCCACTGTGTATCCCTGTGAAGAGCCAGGCTGCCTCATCTCAGCAACCTGCCCGTGGGTGGGTGCAGGTGGCCACTCAGGGCCCTTTCTGGGCTGAACAAGCCCTGCTCCCCAGGGTGCTCCTCAGCCCTGACTGTACTGGGGCCTCCCCTGAACTTGCCCTGGCATTTCCATGTCTTTCCTGTCCTGGCAGACCCAAACAGGGACACGGTACCTTGATGAGGTCTAACCAGCACCGAGGAGAGGGGGATAGTCACTCTCCCTGATTTTGGGAGAGCCCAGGCTGCGGCTAGCCCTCTTTGCTGTGGCCCCAAGCCCAGATTGCTGCCCACTCCCCAGCCCCCCAAACCTGCAGGGCCTTTCCTATACCAACATGGGTGCAATGAGGTCAGAGCAAACTGTGATTCAAGTGACACAGCACTGCCCGTGTGAAGCTGCATCACCTCCTCACCTGGGTGGGCTGGAGATGCTGCCCTGAAGAACAGAGTGCTGGTTGGGTGTATTGGGTTTGCATGGCAACATTTTGGTAGCAGGTGGCTTCTGCGAGAAGCTGCTAGAAGCTTCCCCCATGTCCAACAGAGCCAATGCCAGCCGGCTCCAAGACGGACCCATTGCTGGCCAAGGCCGAGCCCATCAGTGACAGTGGTAGTGCCTCTGGGATAACAGAGTTAAGAAGGGGGAAAAAAAACTACGAGCAGTTTTTGCAGCCAGAGAGGAGTAAGAAGATGTGAGAAACTCTGCAAACACTCAGGTCAGTGAAGAAGGAGGGGGAGGGGATGCTCCAGGCACTGGAGCAGAGATTCCCCTGCGGCCCATGGTGAAGACCACAGTGAGGCAGGCTGTCCCCCTGCAGCCCATAGAGGTTGCTGGTGCAGCAGAGATTCCACCTGCAGCCCCTGGAGAACCCCACACCAGAGCAGGTGGGTGCCCGAAGGAGGCTGTGACCCCATGGGAAGCCCACACTGGAGCAAGCTCCTGGCAGGACCTGGGGCCCCGTGGACATAGGAGCCCACACTGGAGCAGGTTTGCTGGCAGGACTTGTGACCCCGTGGGGGACTCATGCTGGAGCAGTCTGCTCCGGAAGGCCTGCACCCCATGGAAGGGACCCACACTGGAGCAGTTCATTAAGAACTGCAGCCTGTGGGAAGGACTCACATTGGAGAAGTTGGTGGAGGACTGTCTCCTGTGGGAGGGACTCCACACTGGAGCAGAGGAAGAGTGTGAGAAGTCATTCCCCTGAGGAGGAAGATATGGAGTTGCTAGAGCAAGTCCAGAGGAGGCCACAAAGTTGATCAGAGGGCTGGAGCACCTCTCCTATGAGGACAGGCTGAGAGAACTGGGGTTGTTCAGCCTGGAGAAGAGAAAGCTCTGGGGAGACCTTAGAGCAGCCTTCCAGTACCTAAAGGGGACTACAGGAAAGCTGAAGAGGGACTGTTTACCAAGGATTGTAGTGACAGGACAGGGGAGAACGGGTTTAAACTAAAAGAGGGGAGATTTAGATTGGACATTAGAAAGAAATTCTTTACTGTGAGAGTGGTGAAGTACCGGAACAGGTTGCCCAGAGAAGCTGTGGCTGCCCCCTCCCTGGCAGTGTTCAAGGCCAGGCTGGATGGGGCTTTGGGCAACCTGGTCTAGTGGAGGGTGTCCCTGCCCATGGCAGGGGCGTTGGAACTAGATGATCTTTGAGGTCCCTTCCAACCCAAACCATTCTATGAAGGAGAAGCAGGGACAATGTGTGATCAGCTGACTGTGACCCCCATCCCCGTCCCCCTGTGCTGCTGAGGGGGATAGGTACAGATCAGGAGTGAAGTAGAGCCCAGAAAGAAGGGAGGAGTGGGGGAAGGTGTTTTTAAGATTTGGTTTTATTTCTCATTACTCTACTCTGATTTGATTAGTCATAAATTAATTAATTTCCCTGAGTCAAGTCTGTTTTGCCTGTGACGGTAATTGGTGAGTGATCTCTCTCTGTCCTTATCTCGACCCAGGAGCCTTTCATTATATTTTCTCCCCCCTGCCCAGCTGAGGAGGGCAGCGAGAGAGCGGCTTTGGTGGGCACCTGCCTCCAGTCAGGGTCAGCCCACCACTCTGGGCTAGGAAGTGGAAGACAAACACACGAGGCAAACTGGATAAGTGACCAGTGTATAGAAGTGGATCCCATGAAATAAAGCTGTTCTTCTTTAAAACTTAACTTTTCTACCCAGCACTGAAGAGAGATGAATAACCTAAATTTGTAACATGGATTTCGGTGCAAACAGAGGAGAATGACAAAACTGCTGTCACTTGGAACAATTTCTGAATTGGTCTGTGATTAAAGCGTTTTAAACATGGCTATGTCCAAAGATCAAAGCAACATACTCTCTCAAAATCTGACTTGCCTAACAGCAGCATGAAGCTGAAAAACATAGAAAAAACTCAGACATTCGAGTTTTTTGTTCACTTGAAAACACAGTGAAATCTCCCTTGGCCTTTACGTCTCCGCAGAATATGGTCTGGCTTGAAAAGCTAATATCTTCACCCGAATCAGTCACGAGGGGGGCTTGCAAGACCATGCCAACATTTTCCTCCCGAAAAGCTACACGTGCCCTTCCTGTGATTCCGAGGTAAAAAGCCCACATGCAAAACAAAAGCCCATTCAGAAATTTTCCAAGCAATCTTCACCACGAAAGAGTAAGCATACACGCAAACACACACCAAAATATCATACGAAAGCAATGCTTGTGGCAGCACCCCCCACACCCCCCACGCTCCCCCCTCCAGGCGTGGGGCCGATGCGCGCTCAGTCACGGCGTGAGGGACGGGGCCGCGGGCCGTTCCCGCGCTCCCACAGCGCCACCTAGCGCCCGCGCGGCGGGGCGGTAACCCGCGCCGCTGCCGGCGCTCAGGGCCAGACCCCGGCTCTGCTAATTAAGGTCTTGATGCTGTTTGTAAACCTTAACGTTAATTTTTATCTTTTTTTTTTTTTCATTATGCGCCGTATTAATCTGCGCTAATATTTTCTCCCTCGAAGTCCGGAGGTTTGCAGCAGCGTGTTTTAACAGAAACACGCCCCCGCCCCTTCGCACGGTTTGCGAGTAACGCACCGCCTGGCAAAAGGGCCCGGGAGGCTGGGGCGTTCGCCTGCACCGGTCAGCTCAAAACACGGGCTAATGTGTCTACATGCAGGTCACAGTACGTGCGTGTTAACAGCCACGCATAAGGCACTGATTAAGAAATGCTAAAGCTTTTCCCCTTGTATGTACTTGAGCACAAAGATTTATAAACTAAGAGGAACATTGTCTTCGCCCCAGAGAGTATATTACATCCCTCATAGCCCAAGCTTGGGGTACACAACGTCTAAAGAGAAGTTCGGTGCTTTGGTTCCCACCCTTTCCCCCACGTAAAGTGACCTCCCTTCATTCAGATTCACTGAAGAGAGCAATGCGAACGTCCAGCCTTGTGCCACCTACGCTTTCCAGGGTTTTAAAGGATTATGTATTCAGATTCTCCCCTGTGAATGAGGAAATTCAGAAAGAAATTGCCACGGAGAAATACGGTTTACAAAATCAGTTAAAAACTCATTTCTGCAACTTTGGAAGAACCAGGTCGGTGCAGAAGACTAATAGCCGTACCCAAGCTCAAATCTCATTTCAACTTTGCTCCGCCACACACCATTAGGGAAGAATCAAACAGACAACTTGTGATTACACATAAAACACACTCCTCTCAAGGTCAGCACTGTTTCTTAAGAAAATTACCTCTGTCCACTCTGGAAAAGGAATCAATGTCCTCTTTTTCCAGGCTGTAACGTTTTCAGTGTGGATTTACAGCAGTTAGAGAGTAAATTGAAGGTCCAGGATGACAGATTTCTACTTGCAGTAAGAACAGCACAGATATTTTCCCTTCGGACAGTTTCGCCCCTTGTTATTGTCTCAACTGATGCCCAGCGGGAGATGGGCTGGCACTAGGGGGTTATCTCACCTAGTCTATCAAACACGTATCACATGTATCACATACCAGGAACTTTTTCTCACAACATCAAAACCTGAGCGAGATTTGAACAAGCACAGGGAACAGGAAGAAACAAAACAGCTGCAGCCACATCTTTAGCATATAAACAATCTGAAGATAGTGTAGCCTTCTTAGTAAAAAACCCCTATATTCCTCGAGAAGAATTCATTGCCACAGAGGCAGCATCAAACCAGCTTTCAGTTCCAATATAGACTGTAGGATTTTGGCATACATTGCAAGATTACCTTCTGCCCTCAGTAAAAGAGCTATAGGAAAACCCTCATGTGTTAGAAAAACCCACATTTCAAGGAAGAGTCAAGTGCTAAATATTTTGGATTAGAGGGATAACCATACTGAATATCAGTATACAGAAGGCAGGCAAGGAATTCTGCCTTCAGAGGAAGAGTACGGACACATCTGAGCATTATAGCCAAGAACAGAAGAGAGAAATCCCACTGGCCTTGTATAAGATAAGAGGTGGCAATAACCTGGAGGGATGACATGATGTTCTCTACACATAGGAGGAGATCTATAACAAACAACCAAGACCTGGATTTTGTGAGAATCTATTTCACAATTCAGGCAAGAAGTAAAATAAGACGGCAATACCACCATCTTCACACCCTTTACAAAAATCTAGTGGTCACACAACCATCCACACAGCTAACACACGGCAGCGTTTATTACAATTCCAAGAAAATCTCCTTTTACAGAGTCTTACTTCACGATTATTCCAGTTACCTGAGGGAAAAAGGCATCTGTAGATGCACAATGCATATTTAGAAGCTGCTGCTGAGTCTCCACCACATGTAGAGGAGAGGTTAGACGCCAGAGAGACTCTGATCTCTGACGAGTCTAGTGAAAATTGGCAGCAGGCTTTAATGCCCCCACTGAGGGAAAAGCAAGAAGTCAGCTGTTATCCAGCAGCAGCTGCCTGGCCAAAAGCACACATGTACCGGCCAGCCCATCACCCCGCACGCCGCTCTGCCCAGGCAGCAGGTCAGAGAGGGAGCCTGAGAAATGAGGGGGTGGGAGGGCGAGGAGGGCTGGGACAGGAGAGGGATTGCAGGGTGCTGCGAAAAGGCATAACAGGCTTGGGAGGTGCCAGGACATTGAATAAAAATCAGTAGGAAAACAGATTTTACTGGGTTTGTTCCTTCAGGAACAATCTGTTATTTAAAAAAGAACACTTTATATTCAACTCTACACTTTATAGTAAACTGTGGTGAGACACTGTGCTTAGTGAGAAGAACAAGTATCGGCTCTCCCCTACTGCACATCAGTGTATTTCACATGTCAGCTGGGTGACCACAAAACCTACACGGCTATAGAATATTTTTCTCCTCCTCTGAGGCTGCACTAGCAAGTCTGGACAGATAACATCCCACATTAAGGCATTTTCTCTTGCATTCACAGCACTGCTAGAGGACAGTAATGTCATTAGCTTCCTAATGAAGGGCATAAGCTATTGTTTACCCACGGAAAAGCTCTTCTTTGGTTTTCACAAACAGCATAAGGAGTGAAACAGGTAAAACCAACATTGGAAATATATCAGATATCATAACCATGCACTTCAAGGGAAATCTAAACTGCCCTTAATTCTCCTAAAGGGCAAATTCCACTGGCAAGCAACCTATGCTGAAACTGCAGAGTCAAAAATAAACATCAGCCCCTTTAATGGCTTTGGCAGAAGAGTACAAATGGAAGGGGAGTAATGTGAAAACACAGTAACAAACAGCTGGATTGATTCTGTGAGGTGCTGAGCACTGTGTCTTGATGTAAGAACTAATTTATCCACTTGCTTACTCTTAGTCAAGTAAATGGTCTCCCTGGACTCAAACTGCAATTAAGGACATTCCAGTGTTAAATTGGATGGGAGCAGAATGTCAGGCACTTTGTGGGACCGAGCCCACTGAGAGTAACTTGCATGACTAGACACAAAGAAAATATGTAACTCACTAAGAATAAAAGGTGAACCCTCACCCTTTCTCTCTCAAGACCTGTTTAAAGTCAAAAACTACCCTGATTCTGCTCCTAGTCCCTTCTAGTTAAAAAGTCTTACCTACATTTTTTCAATCCTGATGAGAAAAACAGGAAAGAATTTCACAACAAAATGTGAGAATCTCTCACGTCCAAGAAGGTGTGTATTTTCTGTGAACAAGACAGGCTGCATCAAAATGGATGGGTTTTTTCGTGTTAGCCAGAGTCTCTGCCATCATGTATTCTTAAAGGTATGTACAAAACACTTTCCAGTTTCCCAGAGGTCTGAGCCAGAGCACATCTTCGTGTGTTTCATGTTAAGGAGGCAGAGAAACTGGAGAGAGTACTGAGAAAACCCAGGAAAATTACCACAGATATAAAAGTATGGACTATGGAGAAAGACTGAAAGGTTTCCCCTAGCAGCAGATGGCCTGGGAGGTGGGTAGGGTGGTAAGATGGTGCACTGGAACAGTGTTCAAATATGTACAAGGTTGTTATAAAAAAAGGATGCTGAGCAGTCCAACAAAGGTAAGACAAAAAAGTTTACACAAACCAGCTTCAGAGCGGCTATCAAGCAGCATTTCTAACTACAAGGTTAGGACAAAATATCTCGAGAGGCAAAGAAGTTTCCTCTACTGGAGGATGCTGACAGAAGGCTACACAAACATCAGTCTGTGACAATCTATGTATATACACTACCCTGCCTCAGAACAATGGGATTGGACTAGATCACCTGTGGTCCCAATTTCTAGAATTCTGCACATCAGCGACTTCTGACTTGTCCTAACTTGCAGACCACCAAACTTAAATGTCCAGAGACACAGCCAGTAATTACTGAGCCAGCATTACAGGAGGGGAAGAGCCTTTGCATTTGTGTGACACTTGGTTGCACTGCTTGGTTGATACAGAATGGTCAGCTGCATTTCATTTATTGCCTGCTATAAGTAGGAAATCCCCATTCACTGTTCCAGGATATTTTGCTCAGACAGAGGATATTGCTTCCAAACAGCGGCAGCAGTCTTGGCTGAAAAAATTCTCAGGAAAGAACCCCGTTTTGCATCTCTGGACTTAAGACTCACTGTTATTATAGATAATACTATGGTCATTGAATATTGCTTCCTCACACACTGACTAGTATAAGAAAAGATCTATTTTGGTACAGACTTGCCAAGCTACTATTAAAAAAAAGTCCTAATGACACGTGTTTCGCCAATTAGGAAATTTAGTGTTGTAATGGCAGTGCTACATCATTTAAATCCCCCAGTGCAACAGACAAGTTTTGATCCAAAAACTACACTCTATGTGATCACAGGTCGAGCGGAAAGAAATAGTCTACCTGGGTATTTTGTTTCACAGTGTCAGAGAAAGGCCATAGTAGGATTCTTCCAACCATCGCTGAACAGTCAGACGCTGAGCTATGTTTATTGAATGAATAAACTGCCAGAAATTAACTGAGCTGTTTTTGCAGGAAGATGTCCATAATAGAACCATTAGCAAGTCTGACTGAGGGAATTCAGAGACAGATAAACGAAAGCCCCTATTGCTACACATTTCCAAAATGCTTTTCCATTATGGACATAGCTGCTAAATGTTTCCACAATTCAGTGCTGAAACTTCACAGGAGACATACTCTAATGGTCCAGAATACATGAAACTGAATTGTAAAAACCAATAATGTGATAGACTACTACTGTTGTGTCAGAAAATCTTATTATGTGAGGATTCTGACATCCATATGAAGCATAGTATAATGGGGAATAATTGAGCTCATTCTACTTACCCACTCACTACCTGCTCTTTATTATTTTCTGACTGCAAACACAGCTATTGGAATGGGAGGGAGAAGGAGAGAAGACTTGGCAGTCTATCCATATGACTATTTTGTCATTCTGCTTTTAAAATACAGGCAGTTAGGAACAGAACATATACATTACGTGTTAGTTTTCAATGGAGTAACATATAAGAAAGCCCTTCTGGATCACCTGCAAAATTACTGCTTTGCTGCTAACAGCCTACAACAGATTGTTATTGCTGAAGGTTTTAATGAACGTGTTTTGTCAGTAATAAAATTCAAAGACAGCTCTGTCAAACTCAGAAGTATAAAAAGGCTCATAAGGAAAGGATAATTATCACTACTTACCAATTCCGTACTTTGTCCTGTAATATTCTTTAGTGAATTCATCACAATCACAGAGTGTTACCTTCCTTCCCCAAACATTAATTACTGCGCCTATTTTCAGGTCACTGTCTCTGTAAAATTCCTGATGCACTGCTCCTGTCTAATAAGAGAGGGAACATTTGTACAGCAGCTCTATAAATCTCCGAATCCCAGAACTTTTCTTAAAATCTAGGTCATTTAGTGTGTGTGATTTGAAATATAACCTTCACAGACCGTTTGCAACTATTTTTCACCTCATGCTAAGCTACCTCACTTTCACAAACACAGAATTTACATACAGTAAATCTCAGTAGTTTTCATTTGAGCTATTGTCCAGCGGCAACACCATTTTATAAATAAGTCTTTCTGTTGTAGAAGATAACAAACAGAGAAATTAGAAAAACTGCTATAAAGATATTCAACAGCTGGATGCATTCAATAACATCTGACCTTACGATTGTCCAGAATGTAACGGTTTCTTTTTCCTACTAACTTTCCAAACACATTGAGAACAGTGCGATCAGTGACTGTGCCTGGCTGATACAGGCCGGTGGGAGCGTACTGCAAGAAAAGAGACCAACTCTTAAGAGATGCACTTAAGCATGAAGAACGAGAACTCAATTACCTTATAACTAGTAGATTTATACAGACAGACTGCTATGTAGTATTTTCTTTGGAAAATTTTTAGTAAATTCTAAGATAAGATTACACCACCGAAACTAAAAGCCAGTGTGTGTGTCAAAAAACAGTATATATGCCAGAAGAAGCATTCAGAAGCCAAGAGTAAAGTCTGCTTTTTCTTGGAAGCAAACAGAAAGCAAAGGTTAACACATCTAAAGTAGCACATCCTTGTCAACATCTGCTCTAAAGGCTATTATTTTCATGGGTAATAATTATAAGAACATACAAAAGAACCACCCAAGGTTGGTCCTACTGTGCTAACCATGACACAAATACAAGGGATTCAAGTCAGCATGATTCTATTGGCAAAATTGTTAGTACTTTTGTTTCTTTTTTAAGTTCCAAAATTACAATAGTAATTTATCCCAGTAAAATCAAATGTAATAAGCAAACACATTACATTTTTTAAAATTACGAACAAACTGCTGATGCAGAGTAACCAAAGTGGGTTATTTTGTCATCCCACCTTCCCTGACACTGCAGCTTTTGACTGATCTTCACCGCTGTCCTTCTCAAAATTTCCACTGAATTCAGAGGAAGATTACAGCCCTTAGAACTGCACGTGTACTTTGGTGCTAGAAGGGGTCTGTTAACACAGAGCCACTGCTAAATCAGCATCTCAGAACACAGGACCAAACAAGGTGAGAAAACTGCAATATTTTGCTGTTATGTTTTTACTGTAAAATCTCATGTACATCCGTGGCATCACAAACAGATTACCAGTAAGACAAGGAGAGGAGGGAAAAGATTCCCCAGTGTATTACTCCATCTGTGGGTTGACCGTTATTCTATCATGAGGATCTGTCTGGAGCGATACAGACGTGTACCCAGCTAGTTAATTTTATAATCATAATAGGATACAGAGGACTCGAGCACCTTGAAGATTCCTCCTAGAAAAGCCTTCTCAAATAAGCAACTGATTAATGCCTGACAAAGCTTATTCATGGACTCCTATTGATATTAACTAGCTTTGCATAAGGTACCAAATCTAGGAACTCAATTTTAAGAAATCACTCTGATTTGCTACAAAGAAGTAATGTTATGGAATACTAAAACTGGACTTCTCCAAAGGTTCCAGATGTAAATCACATGGATTAAATCCAAATTCACCTCGGTTTTACATTACTGTATCTATTAATACTAATTAATTTTCTCAATCTCCATTACTGCAAAGCTTTATTAATACATTTACCTTAACAGACTAATATGGGAGAAAGGAAATCATAGGACATCTTTCTGACAAAATTCTCTCTCCTTTCAATTTAAGCATGACAAGCCTAAACTTGTTTTTCCACCACTGATTAAGTTATTATATGAATATGCATGCAAAACAAATGAATATGTATGCTCTGCTTGGGCTGGTCCTGTGTGGAGCCAGGAGTTGGACTCGATGATCCGCATGGGTCCCTTCCAACTCAGGATATTTTATGATTCTATGCAAACCTAAATATGCAATTATGATTAATACTCTGATAACACTTTCTAAATATCATTACAATCCTAATACAGGATTTTCAAAACAAGGCATTTAGTATCTCTTAATTAGAGAAAGAATTTGAAATAAGCTAAAATTTTCATTCCTCACCTTTGGAAGCTTATCTCTTCTGAGGAAAAGTGGAACTGCATCCCGGCCCGAGTTTACTGGTATAATTTCTTTTATATCAATAGTATCATCAGACAAATAATAGTGCAGAACAAGTTCCCGTGGGTCATGCAACATGGATTCTGGGTCATCCCACACACAGAAAAAACGCAAAACATGTCCATCATGCTCCAGAAATTGTTTCAAAGTGTCAATGCGCTCATAAGGGCGCAATGGCTTCATATTATCCAGAATCTACAGATAAAGGACAAATTAAGAGAAACACCTTTTTAATTATTTGCTCTTAAAAACAGGATACCAAACTGCAGGGTACCATCTAATCTTAGAACACACTTTAAGGATTTTCAAACACCACCACACAATTACAATGCATGAACCACTATTTACACGGTTGCTGTGCCCTCAGCAAATAAATGAAAACAATTTTGTACTGGTTTTGATCCTTGTTTTTCTTGCAGTAAGGTCCTTCAGCTCAGAGAGCTGCTAAATTATTTATAGTACAGCTCACATTTTCAACAAATTGCCCATGGTAATCGGATGACTACAACTCCAAATAGCATCACCCTTCCTGATTTACTTCTTTAAAAATTATTTTTTTATAAATGATGTGGTATAAAGAATTAATTCTTTCTTTTCCTTTTGGTGTTTTCTTTCTTTAGCTTTAAAACATAGTTAATTGACCTTTGATTCAGGTCATACAGTCGGCAGGTACTGGGTAGGTATGCTCTCCTCTCAAGCATACACCCATAGGTCTCAAAAAGGAATATCAAATCTCCAACTAAAGATATATTCCAACTGATGTGACTTATGACAAGATGCTATCTACAGTCACAGTTGCTGCAAAACCAGTAGTATTGCATTAAATTGGATCCCAGGACAATGATCCAATCCGAGGACTGCATTTACTTACTGTCAGTTACAGTCACATAGATAAATGGTGACCTGAACTGAGTCATGAAGTCAAAATCCATCATGTCCAAAGTGGGTTAAAGGGGCAAGACAGTCTTTTTAATCTACAAAGTTGCTTCCAAAGAAGAATGGTGACAGACATCAATGCGACAATGTTAGCTGAACTGTCTGAAGAGAGAACTGTTGACTATGGGCAGTTTATTTCATTGTCTAGATTTCTATTTATCCACTGATACCTCTTCTGGCCTTAAAAATCTGGGAGGGAAAAAGCCCATTCTTTCAGAGCATCAAATATTAAAATAAGGAGAGCAGAACCAAGTCTTGCCTGCCAATGCCGCTGGTGATCTGCAGCACTCTTTCCATTTCAGGCATCATCATGCTCATATGCTACAACTCAGGTATTTACCATCCCAGTACTATCTTCCCTCCTTTCTGATCCTTGAAGATGCCATGAGCAACCAAATACAGCCACAGAGCCAGATAACATCATGATCCATGGGATATCATCTCCAACAATACAGAAATATGAATCTAAGGGCTTTGCTACATTTTTCATTGGCCTCATTTTCTGTCTCATCATATCCCTTACTTTCCTTCCTACCTTCATTTTCTGGACAACTATTAGGAGTCTGGTGCAAATCAATTTAATTTTGCTCAAAGCAGTCCAGAGCAATCCACGCTTAATAAATAAAAAAATTACCTTCCACAATTAGTCACAGGAAAGTGAGAGCATAAAGCAGACAGAATTTTCTAGTTAACTTTTCTGTAACTTCTCAACAACTGAGAATATTAAGACATAGGCTTCAGTAATTTTTGGTCTTCTGATGCTGTTATTTCTCAAACCTCTTTTTCCTCTCTCCATTCTCTTTAGGCACACAAATGCACAATACTTGAATGTTTTGCTTGTTGTTTTCACAAAAAAAAAATCAATCTAAGATTATGCAGTATTACATATATAATGTGGATACAGTCTGCCAATATCAAGACTACTCAGCACGTGTTAATACACACTTGTTACTTACAAGGCCTGAGTAAGGGAAAAGCAAACCATGGCCAGCCTGAGTCACCACTATGCAGAACCAGGAGACGTATTAACAAATACAACTTTTCACTGGGGGACTGCAAAAAGCCTGAAAGCATGAATGAAATGAAACCAACACGTCATCCTGAAAGCACCTCAGGCAAATGGTCCTACACATTTCAGTCATAATTACCTTCCATTTTTGCTGCTGAGAGCTGCAGCAGTTTTCTCAGTAGGAAGATTAAGTTGAACGCAACAGACACAAGTACTATTTGTTGCTTTCAGGGTACTAGGCTGGATCTATCACAACAGGCTGTGTATCATGGGCCAACAGCCCTAACAGTCAGGTCAAGAGAAAAATACAGTGCCATCTGCACTCATATTAATCAAGCAAAACAAGCGAAAGAAACTGTCATTATCTCCCTACAGAAAACGTCACTCCCACTATTATTCCCAGAGAAAAGACCCCAAATCCTGCAGAGAGGAATCCATGTAGCATCTAGGAGCTGCAAATGAGATTTTTGGAGAAGGTGTGTATGTGTTCCCTTATATTCATAAAAGAGGGAACTGCATTCAAATAAAATCTCACAAGTCTTAAAATTGCAGAGCGCTGGGTTCTTTCTGACAGTAGAATTTGCTTTACACATACAAAGAGTTGTTAATAACATGTGGGGCAGAGATGAAGGATGACATGAAGAGACCAAGTAAGTGAGTCTGCAGGAAGCCGTGGATGTGCTTGAACCGCAATTCCAATTAGACCTTCATTTAAACACTTTAAAAGTGTTTATCATCATTAAATTAGCTCAAGCAAAATCATAAGTAGAACATATAATAGGTCCTTTTTTCTTTCATTTAAAACAGAAAGATTTATTTTATTTTTACCAATTAATTTTGTTGTTTCAAAATGTATGTGAACACATCAGGAGAAAATCAGTTATATCTGGGACTTCACTATGTTAGTACAATGTGCCATCTAAGAAAATTTTTAAAGCAAGCTTTCTCTGGCAATTCATTATGGTGGAACAGCTGCCTCTAAATACTTTCTATTTGTTATTAGAGAAATATTTTATATAATGCATATTAACTAATAACGATGGCACTTTTATTAAAACCAAGTTTTCAGTATTGCTGCCTCAGCTGACCTTTTGCCGCTCTTTGGTGTATGGGTCATCTGGACGACCTGCAGGAGCATTTAATCTAAATCCCATCTTCCTCAGGAATTTTTTTGTAAACTGGTCACAATCTATGATCTTATATCTTCGAGCATAAAGGATTACTTCTATGTTGATATTGAAATGATCTATAGTGTAGAACTGATCTTCATGAGGTGGTGGAAGTGGAATCCGGTGCCGTCGAACAATAGTTCCTGCAAAAGAATAAGAACAAATTCATAGAATGAATATCCTTTGCTCTAAGGATCACTTCATAGACTTGCTAATCTTCTGCATTGATATGACCAAAACAGATAAAGCCATATAGGACAAACAAAATTATCCTTCATTCAGCAAAAGAACTATTAGGTAAGAGGATCCTTTTTATTAACAATATTTTACACCTATCATGTTCTAGAACCTCAAGTTCTAGTATTTGACTGAAGCTAATACAGAAAAATTACCACTTTCTGGAGCAAACAGGAAACCACTGGAATAAATTCACATTTGTTGGTGCAAATGTAACAGGTTAGTATTTTTTTCAATGAGACGAGCAAAGACATTGCTCTTACTAAGAAGAGAAGTCTTCTTCAGTTTTTCTGAAAAGCAACAGCAGTCTCCAGTACTCAGTAGTATCATTCATTTTTTGTTTTTAAAACAAACACATAAAAAAGTTGTGCAAAAAGCCTATGGTGGGAGTGCATGGGAAATGGCAAGATTTCTCCATATGATCTACGGGGTGAGGAGAGCCATGTGTAACCACGGTTAGAGAAAAAAACTGCCCTATCAAGGAAAAAAGCATGACCTATCAAGCATTGAGGCAGGTGCATTCAACTGAGCTTTCTTAAGGAGTACACTGAAAGTAAAGACAACAGAGATAAGTTGGGCTGATTACTGGGCTGCAGTAAAGAATCCACCTCAAAAATACAGAGCCAGGAACTCATAACCCATAGTCTAACAGGAACACTAGCCAAAGGAAAAAGAAATAGGGAGAGAGGGGAGAAGAAGAGAGACATTTTAACTTTGTTAAAGGAAGTGCATACTTAAATTTTCTTAATGACAGTCTTTGAACGCAAGGATTGTTATTCTGACAGCACTGTATTTGTTTACATATACCACATTAAAAGAGAAGGAATCTGCTACTGATCTAGAAGTTGAAAACTGACAAATACGTTGATGATTTGGGTAATGCTTCAAAAGTAGTCACTGATGGTGATTAAGACTGGAGCATGTCTCATATGAGGAAAAGTTGAGAGAGCTGAGTCTGTTCAGCCTGGAACAGAGATGGCT